>JAMXBD010001577.1:0-339525 GCA_024138025.1 Combretum micranthum
GAAGATAAGCACAGGGCAAGTAAGTATTTGTCAAGAGATATATCCATATAAATATATAAACAAGTATCTACTTATATGAAATACTCATATTAATTACTTATTTTTCTAGAAATAACATTTGAAACAACATACTCCTCTCATTATTTACGGTATAACATATTACAATTATATTTTATCTAAGCCAATTACAAATTAATATGCTCTTATAAGAGTTCCTAGTTAAATTATTAGCTAAAAACAAATTATTGACTCTAATGAATTTACTAATTCCATATTAGTTAAAAAGTCCATATCAACTTTATTTAGCCTAATTGAAAAGAATTAATCAAATCAAGTTGATTTTAGCTCAGTAAAGTTTATTAAATCAACTTAAACTTAGATCTATTAACTAAGTTTATTTTATATATAAAATCCATGTTACATCTTATTAGTTATTAAATCTATTAATACAAAAGTACACTCTATAATTCAAAGTACACTAAGTATAAACATAAAACTAAAGTCATTCCTATTATACAAGTACTGACATGTATTTATATTATTTATTTTATTCATTATTTATTTCTTCTTTCTTTTCTTTCTTTTCTTTTCTTTTTTTTTTTTAATATAACAGATGGATCACAACCATGATAGAGGCCGTGATAACGCCCATGATTAAGGGCGACAAAAGGAGCAGAAGAGATCATACCCCCAGTCACGGTCATGATGATCATAGGTAAGATCGCACCCTCAATAATGCCCGCGATTATCCCATATATATTGGTTAATATGTATCACGAGCATCATCATGCCCATGATGACCCTTAAATTCAAAATTCGCTTTTATCATGATGAGCCATGTCATGCTCTTAATGGACAGGTACCAGCTTCATGTTTTTCCTTCATCCACTTTCCTAAATTTAACTTATCTAACTAGGTCTTATGGTTTCGTCTTCAGCAAAACATCTCAAAATCAACATATGCAATCATATTCCTATCTTTATAACACTCTTATACAACTCATTTTATTATATTTTCTCAATTATTTTCTCAAATCATTTTATCAAACATCTAGTCTACACAAATATGCACATATTTAGGTTTCGACAAATATGCTTACATATAACTAATTTATCCATGTCATCATAAATTCTACATCTTTTAATACCAATTCACCATAATCATGCTTTTACAACAATTAATTAAAAGAAATCAACTAAACTTGTCTTTTAGCAATTAATCCTCCTCTACTATTGCTCCCTTAGTTTGATGGTGCTTCTTCAAGCACACTTTCCTACTTTGGTCTTAATTTATATCTTCAATTTATCTTAAAAACTTTTTGAAATAGAGATTTGGGTTGATTATCGAGAGAGAAAAAAAAAGGGCAAAAATGAAGAGGAAGAGAGCTAAAAAATTTAAAAGAAAAGAAAAGAAAAAGGTTTTTGGGCTTAGACTTTGGATTTTTGGGTTTGGGATTTTGGGTTAGGTTGAGTTTTACATTGTGAATTGGGCTTCTTAGATTTTAGATGAGAATCTTTAAGAATTTGGAAAATTAAAAAGAGATAAGAGAATTTAAGGGAATAAAAATTGATAAATTAAATTAGAAATTTAGCTCAGGAATTTAAATGGGTAGGAATTCGATATTTACTTTAAGTTTGGAAATTTAGGTCTCAGGAATTGATATTTACAATCAAGTAGTTGGGTTTAGACTTCTGGGGATTAAGGTTTTTGAATTTAAACTAAAATAACTAGACATTGAGGGGTTTATGTGGTTGAACTTAAGAAATTGACTTCAATTTGACAATTGAAGTTTAGGGGTTTGGGAAATTTACTAAAATAGCTAAGTTGTATGTTTAAGGATTTAGGGAATTGAAATTCGAAGAAAATGGATTATAAATTGATAGTTGGAAAGAATTGAGTAATTCGATTTGTTGGAATAGAAAATTAAAGCAAATAGATAAGTTGAAAGGGTTAGCTAAAATCTCTAATTTCAATTAAATTAATTTACTAATTCGATATGTTAATTTTTTCTAATCATACCTTATAATTTAGTTTACTTTTTAATTTAATTAAACCATAAATTAAATTTAAATTAAAGCTCAAAATCAACCATCTATTATACTACTTAATTATAGCATTTCTAACTTAGATTGACAAAAATTTGGGGCATTTTAGATAAGCCCTGCCCTAGAAAAAAATTTTAGAATTGTTTATGAAGAGATATGGGATTGTGTCTTTAAGTGAGTTTTAAATAGAAGATCGTTTTTGATAAGGCGTCGGAGTCAATCTTCATGGAGAAGTCGAAGATTCGTCGTTTTCTTAAACGTGTCTTGTCTTAAAAAGTTCAAACAAATTACGAAATGTGCCTACACATTTTGCTGGTGCAGCCAAAGGAATCTAACTGAGATTCAAAACATAAACCGGCTTCATGCGACACAATTGGCTCCAAATTAAGAGAGTTTTCAATTGTCATGGCACAGAGGTTTAAGACCTCTGTATTACTGAAGGATGAAGCATGAGGTTTCAGATCCATCCGTTGTCTGAAAATATGGACAGCCGTGATGATTTTCTCACCCGGAATGGTGTCCGTAACATGGAAAGGCTTGTAATGCACCATGGGCTTGGGCTTGTATGTAAGATCCAAAATTCTTATAAATAAATAAATAAAATAATATTAATTATAATAAAATAAAATAAATTATAATGAAAATATAAATAAAAATTAATAAAAACATATTATACTCACTTTTCATTGGTTAAATCAGGCTTAATTATTATTGATTTTATAGAAACCATATGAATTGATACTTAAGTTTGTTGTGATATTTCAAGTCTTGAAGGACTTATAATGAAAATACAAGCAAATTAGAGAAGTCTTGTGCAAATTTGGAGTAAAGGAACAAAGTATGCTGGCCATTCATCAATATAAGCTGCCGACCTTCAACATGATTAACATCAGCCTTCATCAACAAGAACCAATGCTGGATTAATTAAAGCTACACAGTCAGCCTTCAATACAAAACAGAATCAGCCTTCGAAAAACACTAGTACACTAGCTAAAGAGAATTTAATGCCGTTGGCTTTAAGCTGGCCTTGCCCATGCATAGTATCGAAAATTTAAACATTACTAGCTTTCATTAGAATATCAACACCGGTGTTCAATGTTTCAAATATAAGCCGGCAAAATGTAGATTTACGCTCCTGGCTTTTTGCCAGCGTAAACCAAAGCTATCCTCAATACCATTCCAAAACTGCTAATGATTTTTTCTTGGAAATTAATTCGGACATTCAACATTGGTCATCTCAATTTCAAGGCTTTCGCCTTTATTATGACGGATCAAATTCCTAGTTTTGCTTACAAGAATACCCTGTCTTGTTGTGAGAGATTGTCTTGTAATATCAAATACTCTTAGAACCCTAGAAGGAAAATAGATATCTTTTTCATCTTTTCAATCTCTTAGACAATTGAAGACTATAGAAAGAAAGAAGAATTCATGGATATGAGTGGCTAATTCCAAATTTCTAGCCAAAGGATTGTTATAAGTTTCATTCTTCAAGAATTGTGAGATCTAACTAATTCATTATTGTTTTGTTTTTTATCTTTGGGTATTTATATATCTTTTGTATATTTTGATATTATTATCTTGCTTGATTGATAAAAAGTCGATTTAGGGCTCTTTTGTTCAATTAGCAAAATAATAAATTGTCAATTAGAACATCAAATCTGTAATTGTTTGATTGTTCTAATTTTTGTGGTACAATAGCATGACTGATTATAAGAAAGATAATTGATTTGTGTTATGAAGATATATATTCTAGTCTAAATAGACTGCATTTGTGATTTATTGGCTAGAATTTGTAATCTCTCTTATTCTCTATGCTATTAATAAATTAAACCTTAAGAGCTTGGTTAGGGCAATTTAATCAATAAGAGAAATAATCAAACGGTTTGTTTTGATTATCGAAAAAGTAAGAAGAGATAAGTTATTAAAACTTATTAATAACCATAACCAATTTGTCCAAGATAAAGGAAAGAAATGTTTGCATCAATAATTAATTCTGTGAATTGAACTGTAATGATACATTTGGTTAGGAACATTTCAATATTGAATTACTCTTTGAATTGCATTTCTTACTTTTGATACAAATAGTTTTCTTTGAATTTACAAAACCCCCCTCTTTTCTTCATTTAATCTTCTAATAGAAATAAATTTTGCCAATCCCTATGAATTCAACCCTGCTCACTGCTAAATACTAATTATATAAAATTTTCAAGTAGGAATAAAATTTTGTTAGATTAGACGCCCATAAAAAATTAATAAGTTGGCATGTTAAAATGAGATAATAAATAAATAATTATAAGATGCTATATCAAATGACACATGTCATATCGTAATTGGTCTATACATCCATACCATCGACAGAGTGAACACCGTTAAATGACGTATCAAAAATAGCTTCGAATAGTTCAAATGGGTTTTGAGGATTCCTTGACACAATTATTTGTCAAACAGTACTCAACTAAAGACTACAAACCAAGAACCTAATATAAAAGAATTAGGCTGTCACTTGCACTACTAGCTACACTTTTGTGGTACTTCTCCTTATACTATTAACATATTAATGTCCAATAAACTAAAAATTGATAATATGAAGAAAACAAATGCCCTTTAGAAAAAGCATAAAACTTATCAATTCTGAAAAACCTCATGAACTATAAAAAAAGTTTAATCAAATATACTTTTTGCATAAAGTAATGATTGAAATCAATAATACTTCTCATATTTGTGCCTCCATTAATCTACCAAGCATTATCCAGCAATATGTGTTAAAGTAAGAACAATTGCCAAACCAAATAATAATTGACCGGACTGATATCTTTTAAAAATTGCAAAATTTTAAATATATCACTCATAAACAACGTGTATAATAAGCATCATGTAAAAGTATATTAACTAGATATGGCATGGAGCAAAACTGTAGAAGGAATAATATGTGAAAAGGAGTTGAACTAGTTCCTTTAAAAAAAAAAAAAAACATATTATATATGTTTAAATACAATATAATTGATATTGAGCTAAACCATGACTAAAATATAAAATTCGAATTTCCAGAATTGTCAAAAAATGGTTAAAATGTAATACATAAAAAATATTATTACATGTTAATCATTTAAAAAAAAATGCACAAATCCAAATTGCACAAAAAAATTACACAAATATCATCACTATATCTATATGTAATATGGCTTTTTTTTTTTTTTTCATATATCGCACTCCAATGTGCGATACACATAACACATATAATTATGTATGTATTGCACATTGGACATGTGATACACTTTCGGACTTGTATCGGACATCCAATATGCGATTTACACATAATTATACATGTATCACTCATTGAATATGTAATATATGTACAAACCTGAATTACACACCCTATGTGCGATATAGCCACTTCTATAACTTTTGTACAACACCTCCAACATACGATACATCTATAAAATTTGTATCTCTTTTCCAACATGTGATATAGAGATAGTAATTTGGTAATTTTTCATACAATTTGGATTTCTATAATTTTTTTTACCAGAACGGTAGACATATGTTTCACACACATAAAGAAAAAAAAAAATTCCTAAAAAAATTTCTTAGTAACTGCTATGTTTTTAAAGTTCATTGTACGGAGAAGTCCGACAAAGACACATCTACACAACATAGTTGGTCAACAAAATCATTATTTTTGGGCCTAAAAAATCAAAATAATTACCACTAAAACGGAAAATAAAAATTGTGGAGATTACTACTTGTTTCTTGGTTCCGTACTTTCAGCGCCTCAAAGTTTTGTATAATGAAAAACATTCCTTCAATTTTTCATGATCAACATCAACACCCTAACTTCCAATGTCCTTTGCAACTGTACGATATATGCATGTCAATATGTCACACAAAGCAATAGATGTATACTAATGTTCCATTATCCTTTCACATCAATTCTGTTAGGAAATATCAAGGGAAAGAATTGCCAATATTTGAAAATTTTAAGAAAATTTACCTCCAATAGATAAAAAAATCGTTTGGTGTATCCTGATTGTTGCTTTCTATTAATAAAATAAAGTAATTTTATATCTAAATTCATTAATATCTAATATTAAAATTATAACTAATCATGTTTAATTATTCAAAACTTATTTTAAAGATATTAATAACCAATCTAATTTGTTGGTGATAAAGATAATTTCATCATTGATTTTCTCCATTTTTCACATTTTCTAGAAAGTTATCAATTGTCAATGTTATATAGTAATAATGACTGAGGATATATCCATAAAAGCATCCACAATCATATATCAAGAGTTTTTCTAACTTTGTACTATGTTTTGTTCATCACATTAACATGAACATAGCTATCAATGCTCTCTCATACGCAAAATTAGGTTACAAATTTTTATTATATATAGCATATTAAGTCCTTTTTTTTTAAATTTTTTCCCAGTGACTTTTCTATTCTTTGTATAATTTGCCTTCATGCCTCTATCACAAATATGTTATACTTTGTTGTATTTTGTTTTTTCTTTTTATTTACACACTTTTTTTCATTAGTTTTTTTTTTTTTTAATAATTCTAGAGTTTTGTGATTGTCTTCTCATATTGTCCTACATACCAATTATTAGAAACTTAGTATATGATAAACATTTTATGATGTATACGATCAAGTATCATCCGACTTATATATAATTCCATATAAATATTCATTATATTTTATATGATTTAATCTAAAAAATATATAATAAATTACGTTGTAAGTTATATAAAAAGTCATATATTCACCATATCTGATATTTTATATATTATATAATATATATTGAAAATATGATAATTATACCATAATATCACATGTGTTATGCATAATACACATATGCATGGTTATTTATATATATATATATATATATATATATCTTTATTTTATAATTAGATTACTTAGTAAATGAAATGCTCTGCGATTATAATTGTTATAATTAATTAAGTATATGTATTTTTGAGACAATATCTTATTCTCAATTACAACTCATGTTTATTTGTATAAAAAATTAAACTAATCACCATTTTATAATTTGATATTTTAAGGGTCGGTCCCTTTTCATTAATGGTAAACCACCCAGATAATTGATCCTGTATTTGTCCCTGTTAATACATGTAATCTATATCACCTATTCCAAACTCACTTCGATTGCATCCGTAACACAGTCTACTGCTTTCTACAAAGTCAAATATATTGTAATTCTTCGTGTCAATCAAATGTTACATAAAAAAAAAAAAAAAAATTTGCTTATTCAATCAAAGAAGGGCTAGAAAGCATGCCGTCTTGTGAAAGCCTGGTAAAAAGCTGATTGGAGAATGAAGCCCAATTCCCAAAAAATACGAGGAGAAAGATGCATATTACAATTATTTTAGACTTTGCAATGTTAATGAATCTTATACTGATTTACCCTATTTGAATGACATTAAGCGTGAGCGGGTACATAATAGATAAAATCTTACCCATAATCTATCCTATAAAATTCAAATATAAAGTATTAAGTTTGGCATTTGAAACCTACTTAATATCACTTTGTATCCATCTTATACGATGTAAAATCTACAAGATATAAAGTATCTTATAAAACTTTTTTTTGTTCATTTTAAAATTTTAAGGTTATCGTAGTTTGTAGTATTAAATACAATATGAAAAATCACTTTATTTTCAAATATTTATTATAGCAAATTTACCTATGGAGTATGGAAAGAAATTTAAAAGTAATTTCTCGATATAAAAAATTCTATGATATCTAAAATTTGTTTATGTGATAGATGAAAAAGGTAATACAAAAATTGAAACATACAATATATAACTGAAAATTTGTTAATATTATTTTATATAACTGTTATAGAGTGAGTATAGGGCACCTTAGCAGGTCAAAAAACCCGAGCCGTTTAGCCCATTGGCTAAAGCGGGCTAGCTCATGATTGGCTGGGCTGATCCATCATCCAAACCGTAAAATAAAATTAAAAAAAAAAATTAAACACTTGTACATATACTTTTAGGACATTACTCGAACAATTTATAATAATAATAATAATAATAATAATAATAATAATAATAATAATAATAATAATAATAATTATGTTGTGGCTTATATAAGAGAACTTATATTTTCAATTATATACTTAGCCAAATAATAATTATTAATTTTCCATTTTGTTATTCAGTAATTGCATTTTCATCATGATAATGAAAATCGTGATAAATATATGAAAGCATGGACATCCGTCAGCTTTATGAAATTTCCATCAATAATATGTGCTAAAGTTCCCCGTCGTGTGGAGAGAAGCAACATAATAATAATAATAATAATAATGGATATTCACTTTGTCTAATGATTCATGTAAGGAATCTATTAAAGAATCCAATTTTAAGAGATGGATATCTAAATTTACTTGTGTTTTTCTAATTTTTCCTAAATATAAAAATTAATATTTAGATCTTCAAAATATCTTATAATATTTTTTTTCCTCTTTTATGACAACTAGTGAGTATATGTGATGACATTTAAAGGACTGAATCAAAAAAGGAAAATTATAGAGTATATTTAAGAGATCCATTTACGATGGGACTTTGCTTGCTTGCCCCCACAAAAAACGAAAAAATGAAAATTAACAGTTCAATCATGTGCTATAAAAAAAAAAAAAAGGTTAATTATAAACACATGGCTTGTGTTTTGACTAATTTGATCTGTATTATTTTTTTTTATAATTAGGTTATCCGAGTTTCATACAAAAATTTAATAATTTTAGAATAACACATCAATATTTTATTGGTTATAAAAGTTAATTTGACATTTTTTTTTCAATTTTTTCATTTTAAAAAGATAATTTTTAATATTTTATTTACTTAATTTAATTTATTAATATTTTTTATTGAATTAATTTTTTAGACTAATAAAACTTTAACACATATCCCTCTAAAATAATTAATTATGATGACACTTTATGTGAAGTTTAGGTCACTTCTTTTGTCAAAAAATAATACAGATCATGTGTTTATAAATTAGTCAAAATATAAGTCATGTTTTTGTAATTAACTAAAAAAAAAAAAATCATATGCTATCCGGCCTTTTATTAAAATAGTTTACACAGAAGCAGAACACTTTGCTTAGGGATGCAACTGGGGTGGGTCGTTATAGGGTACCCGCCCGCCCGCCCCGCTAAAAACCCTATAGGGTTTAGGGTCGGGTTTTGGGATGTACTCATAACCCTTGGGAAAACCCGACCCGATTTAATTAAAAAAAAATTAAAAAATTTAGTTTAAGGAATTTCTTTCCCATGCAACACAACAAAGTATAAAAATTAATTTTCTAAAAAAAAAATAGATATTATATATATAATATGTTTCTCTAAACATTTATACAACAAATATATAGAAAGTGGTAGTTTCGAGAGGACAGAATTTGATGCTATCAAATCCACTTCAGATATCACTAATTTATTTATTGGTCAAAGCTCACGAAGTGCCATTTCTCATCATAATTAGTTAAGGACAAATAGGAAAAATATTTGCTATACCTTCTGCTATTCTCAGCCTGTTTCGATTAATAGACATTTAATATATGTTAAATTAAAAAAAATATTCCTAAAATAAGATAAAAAGTTACCATTACTTTATGTATACATATTATGTTATTATAATTTAAGCTAAGGTTGGGACACGGTGAGCAAAATTTTTTCCAGGATAAATATATATTTGCTGTTTGAAATTCTCAGTTCGCAATGTGTTTCAACTTTCGACTAATCATACATACATAAATGCATGGTTTCCTTGACATTTCCTATAAACGTATTCAAAGCTATTGAACGCCGTCCAACGTGTTATTTAATTCCTGTCTCCCTCAAATTCGACTCAATAGCATTCCTCGAAATTACTTCACTTACGTCCCCTTCCTCCTCACCAAACTCACTATTTCAATGTTAACGGGTCGGATTCGGGTCGGTTCGGGTTTCTAATAAAACAGGTCGGGTCGAGTCGGGTTCTGGGACACCCATTTAATAATCGGGTCGGGTTTGGGACAGAATGACCCGACCCCGTTTACATCCCTAACTTTGCTTGGTTTCGGTTCGGTATGTCTCTGTATTGGAATGGGAGCAATCAGGGAGCTGAGGATATGACCAAAATAATTAAATTTTAATTGAATTTTAAGTATGAACTCATATTTCATTTAATCATTGGTATATATAAAATATAAATATATATAATATTTTAATTTTCACATAAATTAATATAAAAAAAACTAAATTTATTTTGACCTGGCCAGTTTTGGCCATGGGCAAAAAAATACTTGCACGTTTAATCTATAGGCCGAAGCGAGCCAGCCCGGCTTGGCTCATAGGCTCGTATGCTTACCTCTATATGGTATCAAGATCTTACATCGGTATCCTATCATGTCAGAGTAAGTTTTGAAAATTTTGTATTAAGAACTTATCCACTTATTCTTTATATCCACCCAAAGCCTGCTAGATTGAAAAGGATCTGATGAGCACTTATACAATTGGGTTACCTACTCACCCTTGAGTGGCATAGTTTAAGCGGATCGTAGCATTTAAAAGTTACAATGCAAAGCAGAGTATGTGAACATGATACTACGTAACCGGCAAAATTATTGCTTATATAAAAAATAAAATAAAATAAATGCATGAATTTGGAATGTACAAGGTTTTAAAAGTAAATGACCGCATATTAAGTCTTAAAAATAAGATTACAGGAGGTAGAAACACTGGCACAGCGAAATAATTAGGATTTTTAATCACAATTCATTAGTTTTACGAATATCTTGAAAGTGATTCTTAATTATTTATTGATTATGTGAATACCTAGATAATTGACATCCAAAATTCGAAAACAATATAATATTCAAAGTTTGGGAAGAAAATGTGCAAAGGCTGCTCAAAATATGTGTGACACTGGAGGGTAAAAAAACTAAGTTTTTCTTTGCCACAGGGTGTACACATATAAATAGCCAAATAGGCTCAAAAGCTGCCAAAGCAAAAACATAAAAAAATACTAAACAGAATAGTTCCAAAAGTTTAGGACACAAACTCTATCAAAGGAAAAATAAAATGTCACAGAGGCATTCAAAACAAAGGTATCTATAAAGAATTATTACAATTCTAAAAACTGTCCAAAATATAAAATTGGTCCGTTTGAGCACCTAAAACTGTAATATGGATTTGAAATTAAGAAATTATGACTGACCCATCTTTGTCTTACTTTGCTAAATACCTATTTGTCACTGCCTCTATCTCATCAAACACTTTTTTAAGAATTCTTTTCGAAAAGCATCATTTAAAGCTAACAAGTCCAATACGAGGGTAGCAAAATAGAGATTAGATAGTTAAAATGATATCTACAGATTTACTTCTAAAGAAGTACTGATTAAATACATATAGACTTCTTGAACTCATAACGATGCCTTCATTCCCCCCCCCCACCCATTTTTGAAAAATCTACATGCGAGTATGTCTTTTTCTTTTTGAAGTTATAGCGAGGTCTATCAGCACCCGACCAATAAGGTTTAACATATACTTGCATCCTGTCCTATTGAAAAATCAACATGATGGAACACCAAAGCTAATTATTGAGAATTGAACATATAGCTAATAATCGGCAATAACATAGAGTAAAAGCCTGAAACTTTTACCTCAAGGACCTAGTTATTTTCAACAAGGTCCTATTTTAGAGGGGAAGCACTCTCTGGTCCATGGCGCATACAAACTTGATCGGACAATAAGAACAATGCTATCGTGTTGTTATATTAAAACGAAAGATCTGGACAGCCACTAATGATGATGCCACAATCATTTGTGCAATAGACATACCGTGCCTGCAATGAAGATCTCTTAAAAGAAAGAACTGCTGCTACAAATGTTCAACAAGGAGATGTACTCTATAGCACCATTACTGCTGGATTAGAATATCCCCTATGATTAAATAGATATTCATCATATTCGGGTCATTTTGGTATTATTATTTGTTTTTTTTCAAATGGATGTTTGTCAAGAAATAGATACCAATAAAAAACTAATCATTTCACTCATAAACAAACCAAATAAATACAATATAGATATAATACAGATATATTACAGATGCGGATTAAATACAGATATGATACAAATAAAAATCCAACAATTAAAATAGATCGTTAGAGTCTCTTTATAATTAGAGATGGACATGAACAACTATTGTGATGGCATGGGATTTCAATCAACCAAAAGGACACAAGAGCTAGGACAATGAAACAGTATTTAAGGAATAATTGGCACTATTGATTTTGCCAGCAGGAAAGTTACCTAAGGAATAAAAAAGGCAACACGAACCTACCTCATGCTCCACCAAAAAAAATTTGATGTCAAAATTAACATTCAAGAAACAAAAAACTTTTACAGGTGTTGAGTTATATGTATGATATTTGTAGAGAAATTAAGTTCGTTCAACCTCTTGACAAATACATCAGAAATTATATATATTGGGTGTTCTTTATAGTTTTGGAGATTTGAAGCTAAGATTCAAAAAGTAGAAATACATTAATTAAGAATCATGGAAATGAATTGCATACTCATATATAATATGCAATTCTACACACACACATAAGGAGAATCGGGTCATGGTTAAAATCAAACCTTAAAAGAAGCTTATCCAGCCTTACTCTTAAATCTTCATAAATCCTAGTGAAAGGCAAAATTGTTATATGTTGAAAAATAAGAGGGCTCTATAGACCATCCTAATATAGATAATAATTTATTTTTTATATGGAAAACATTAATTGAACAAGTGGGTCATCTAAGAAGGACAAGAGGATGTATGCTCATAGTGTCGGAGTGTAACCCACCGATGTGGGAGCCAGCTTGCTTATTCCAATTCCATCTTTCAACTTTAAGCCGCCAGCCTTCTTTGGCACCATAAATATATGTTTCGTTTCTTGTTTTTAAGGTTTTCTATGTAATATAAATAGACCCATAACCTTGTCTTTCTTCTCATAACCTAACATAATCTTCTTATGACCTGACATAAGCTTTTGGAAACCCTAAAACCTCTCTCAAGCCTATATTTACTTCAAGGAAGAATAAAAATTAAGTACTAAGTAAGTTTGGTCCTTTTCAATTCTTTAGTGATCTAAAAGGGTTATTTTACCTTAGTGTTCTTATTGGTATTGAAAGGAGTTAGTCTTTTGGAGAAGTTCAGAGAAACCCTAAATTTCTTGAGATTCTATTGTTCTACGATCAAAGAAGGAAGATAGCTGTAGTTCTTGTTAGATTAAGAGTTTAGATGACCTTAAGAGTACGTTTATCTTACAAAAGCAAGTTTTGAGCTTTATGTGATCTAGTGTTTCTTATGAAATTAGGTTAACTGCTCCAAACTTTGCTTCAAGTACATTACCTTGCTTGTTGTTTGTGGTTGTAGGATTGGAAATTACAACTGAACTTAATGCTATTTGGTTTTAAATTGGTTTATTGGTTGTGTTTGGCTAGGTCTAGTAGACCGGGAGTACCATGTTACTAGGACAACATCCTGATGATCTGCAAGTGATATTGTCTTGAATGGAGTTGTGCACAGAGATAATTCTAGTAGTTTATGAGTGATATGAGTATAGTACTTGGGTGTGTGGGAAGTACCCAACACCAATATATATATAAGTATTTTATACGTATATATTTTCATGGAATTATAAGTTATTTCAGGTTTAGAACTAATTGCAAATGGCTTTAAAATGTGTTGGTTGCTTGGCTAATTAAAGATAATAACCTATGATTATTGCATGTGTTACAATATTGCATATGAAATTGTATGATGTTTGATCACGCGTCTGTGTTTGTGGATTGGTGTACTAAACCTTTGTGCTCACTCTTTTATTTTTCAAGAACAAGTGATGATCTAGTGATTTTTAATCTATATGATTATGATCTATTTGTGGACTATGGGAGGACATAGCAAAGCCAACTATCTAGCTGACTATTAGATATCTAGAGCTGGAAATAGTTGAAGTTGAAGACTTTATGAACTTTTAACTAGTTTTGATGACTCTTGTAGTTTGGATATTAGTTCTTATGATTTCTGATGTTTTAAGATTTTCTTTTCATATAATGTTTTAAAATGGAATATAAGTTGGCATTTGGTTTAAGCCAACCGAGTCTTTCAGAGGTTTTTATTATGACATTACTGATTTAGAAGTACCCTTAATAGTGAGACTTTGAAGTTATATAGTTTGAAATTATGGATTAGTAGAATCATAGCCTTAGCGTATTCTTTTCTAGTGAAGAGACATGGCGGGTTGTTAATGCTTTTAGTTTAAGGCGTTAAAGCTTAATAAATGCAAAATTTTGGAAAAACATCATTCAACAAATCGATGGGTGTAAAGAGTTAGAGTTCAAATGGGCTGTTTCTTGTGCAAATTTAAGAGGTAAGAGGCTCAACATAAGGGGCAAACACGACAAGGCACAAAACAACCAGGATGTCCATACTGAAGCTGGCAGCGGAACGAGCTAATTAGCCCATATAATGCTACAATAACTATTGCAGTGCCAAAAACTTCCATCACCCTTGCTGTCCTTGGATGCATACCCCTCAATAAGATGCCATTCCAAGTCACCTCTAAACCAAGACAGAGTGCAATTGTAATCAATCTAGCCTCAAGACGCGTAGGGTCCTTGTATTGATTAAAGAGCAGTCCAGTTGCCATTGGCACTGCAACACTTAAAAGTGCTTTACCTAACTCTTTACTTTGAAATAGCAAAATGATTGGATTGATATCATCGGAAGCTTCACGGAAATGGACATGGCTAGAATTGTGGGAAGCAGGGGTTAGCATATTGATTTGGTGCTGCGATAGGGCTTGCTGATCTTGGCCACTAGGCCCGTTATGGTGATAAACGCCTTGGTACCTAAGTGGCACATTGAGGTACTGCAAGAAAACTTCGTCGATCGAGATCAATCAGCAGCACACTTGTCCTAGAGCAACTCTCACCTGTATGGTGTTCCACATGTTTTGTAGACCGAGATACTATTCTTTATATACGCGCAAGCAGATTCCGCGAGCTGCTTAGGTAAATTGGATGTTACGCCTTGAAAGTGTAATGACACTGCACGCATTCGGAGGCTGCTTATTCGATACGTGCGGAGAGAAATTATGTGGTTGTCCCTTATTTCACGTTGAGGATTGTTCTCTTTAGGCTTTGGGAGATGGGGGAGTACTCTTTGTAAACAGATATTATCTTAAATATGCCATGTCATTTGTGGCTTAATTCATTGTTCCATCTCTGCAAACAAGATATAGTATTAATAAGTGTGCCTAATTTAAAGGTACCTTAAATAAAAATATAATATTAGTACCTCCGTAAACCAGATATAATACTAATATTCTTAGTTCACAAAGCTGCCGTAAATAAAATATAAAATCTGTACCTATCTCAACCAAATATAACATTAATATGATTAGTTAACAAAGGTGCCGTAAATAAAATATTATGTGCCATGTCATTTATGGCTTGATTTACAAAAGTATGGTAAACCAGATATATATTATTTCAATTGTGGCTTTCCTTCCAAGGTGCCTTGAATAAAATATAATATCAACATGCCATGTGATTTGTGGGTTAACCCACAAATGATTCGGTAGTTAGTATATGTTATGCATAATGGTTACGTGATATGTATAAATATAATGGTATTTTAGTATGTAGTTGTATGGATGATAGTTATTTTAAAAATTAATTAATAATTATGTATTACATGTATATACAGATGATGATATTATCCATTAAATATTTTTCATAAAGTACCATAAATAAAATATAATATCAACATGTCATGTCATCAGCTGTAGGCGGGACACGGAAAAGAAAAGTAGCCGATTCACGAAGTGGTCAATCGCAATTAGACACTATTTATATAAAATGATTTAAAAAATGTATATCTAAATATATAAAATAGTCAAACATTATGCCATGTCATCAGTTATAGACAGGACACGGATAAAAAAAAGTGGCCAATTCACGAAAGGTCAATCACAAAGTTAATTTAACTTTATAAAATGATTAATTAAATGTGTATCTAAATATACAAAATAATTCAAAATATATCAGAAGAACAATATTTAGTACAATTAAAGTTTTAAGATACAAATTTAGGGGGACAAAACCTAAAAACATTTAGATGATCCTCTAGTTTGTTTTTTTTTCCTTTAAATTATTAACTTTATAAAACTTTAGATAAAGTAATTTCAGAAAGTACAGTGTCTTCTGTGGTTAATTCAGAATGGTGTCGTAAGTAAAATATAATGTTAATATTGCATGCCATTATTTATAGTCTTATAGACAGGACAACGAAAAGAAAAGTTGCCGGTTCACATAGCGTCGGTCACGAGTTATAAACTTTTATATAAAATTATTAATAAGATGTATATCTAAACATATCAAATAAGATATAATATTAATATGCCATGTCATCAGTTATAGACAGGACACGGAAAGGAAAGGTGGCCAATTTACAAAGGCATAAATCGCAAGACAATATAGTTCTATATAAAATAATTAATAAAATGCATATCTAAATATATAAAATAATTAAAAAATTAAAAGAATAATATTTACTTATGAAGTTTTAAGTTACAAATTTAGGATAAAATATAAAAAAGTTTAGAATGATCTTCAAAAAATATTTAAAATTATCAACTCCAAGAAATTTTAGATAAAGTAATTCCGAAGAATTCCTTAAGATATAACCCGATAAACTACACAAATCCAGCCCACAACTTACCCCAAATGACTACGTTTGCGACGGTAAAAGATGGAACTTTTCATTGCACTCTTCCCCGCTTCTCGGCCAATTCACTTGCCCTTTCTGTGTACAATTCTTCTGTTGGCTTTTTTGGGACGCTGCTCTCCTCGCAACACAAGTTATTTGGAGAGTAAAGTGACTTCCCGTTTCTTTCTTTTTTTCGTATTTATAATTGGGTAGTTTGTTATATTTCTAGTTGAGCATTTCCTTCTCATTTTACACAAACTACACTATATTTGCATGTAGTAACAATAGATCCAGCACATGAACGAGTATTATTTTTACAATGCTTCTCCATATGGTAATCTTTACGCAAAATGGCATAGCTCTTATATATCCATGTACTTGTACGAGAGTGTGTAACAAATTCCTCCTCCTGACGAAAAACAACCTTATCATCAAGATTGTAGTACTTAGAATATGTCTGACAAAAAAGCCATCAGTCTCCCCTACTAGTTTCTTCTAGTGGTAAACTTTGCCACTCACTATAAAAAATTT
Source organism: Combretum micranthum (assembly GCA_024138025.1). Lineage (NCBI taxonomy): Eukaryota > Viridiplantae > Streptophyta > Magnoliopsida > Myrtales > Combretaceae > Combretum > Combretum micranthum. The sequence continues at coordinate 17,344 of JAMXBD010001577.1, forward strand.
ACCTTTAAAGACAAAAATTTTGCAGTTTAAAACAATTAAGAGAAGTTGTATTTCCATAAATAAAATCAGTGACGATGATTTTTGAGATAAAAGTTTACATTTAGAGATAGAAATTCTATCTCTATATCTCAATTCTCGTAATGATTGAGCAAAAACTTGTTCCACTGGTTGCCCTTGACATTGAATTGCCCTGGTATCTAAAATGGTAAGAGGAGTTGAAAGAGGATGATTTTCAATAGCATGGTCATATTCTAAAGAGAGGATGCTGGAACCACATGAGTTCTTAAGGATAGAGACATAAAATAACATTGGAAATTTAACTTTCAAGAAGCAACTATAACTCATAAGTTGTAGCCCCATGCTTCCTAATAATAAGAATATGCCCATAAAAGCACTTACAAAGCTTATTTGTATAAGCATGAGACAATGAAGTTTGTCGATAAGATTAAAGCTCGACAAAAACCATGCCACCAAGATTAAAGTCAATGTCCCTTTTATGTTTATCCATATGAGCTTTCATGCATTGTTAAGCATGTTCCAAATGGATTGTAATCTAGTTAAGTAAAGCATCTCAAGTCACTAATTCTTGTTCCAATACCTCTAGTCTAGTTATTCCCTTAAGGTAAGAACGAAACATGGAAGGAGGTCATTCATCACTAATTTAAATGGAGTCACCTGACCACTCTAATAAAATGATATATTATATGCATACTCAGCCTAAGGTGGGAATTCAACCCAAGTAGGAATATCCATGACAAAGTAACTTAAATACTGTCACATGGTATGACTAAAGACCTCTATCTTCCCATCCGTTTGGGTATGATAAGCACCGCTCATAGTTAGAATGGTACCACTAAGTTAAAAAAGCTCACATCGCTAATGGATCATAAGGACCAAGTCATGGTTAGACACAATTGTGATCAGAGGAAAACCATGTAGCTTGATGACTACAAACATAAATAATTGAGTTACTTTATGAGTTGTGAAATGTGAGTCCAAAGTTCCCAAATGATAATATTTTGAAAGACGGTCTGTAACTGAAAAAATAACGATAAACCTATGAGACTTTGAAGACAAGTCACAATATCATATTCACAGCCTCCTAAATATACTCAAATATAAGCAGTGGTACTAAAAAACCTTAGGGTGCTCTAGTATAATATTGGCCATGTTGATAAGTGGTACATTGTCTAACAAAATCATCAACCATTTTCTCATACCCTCTTAATATAAATATGAGGCTAACTTTCAAAAAGTCTTTTCTTGTCCAAAATGCCCGTAGAAGAAGTAGAATGATACTACAAAGAAGGTTTGGGAATAAGACATGATTGAGGCATAAAAAATAACCAATTATATTATAATCGAGAAGTCAATGCTTCCACATAAAGGCCACTTAAATGTTTCACCTGTAGCAAGACAAATAATACTATGCTGAAATCCAAGTAAAGATGAATACTTTTGTCTAAGATCATCAACAAGAGAACAAAATTAAGGGTAGAAATTATTCTAAAAGACAACCATAATATTTTGGCAAGACAGGGCATCCACTACGTAATTGTCAATGATAGCTTTATAAACAATTGAATAATCACATCCAGTAAGTTTGATTAGAACTTTCAGTGCTTTAAGGTCTGTATTACTTGTGTAAGGATCTCTTTAAGACTTTGATGGTCAGTTTTAACAACAACATGAGACCTAAGTGGATATTGTCTCCACTTCTTGATTGCCTCCACTTTTGCATCCAATTCCCTCACATATGTAGAAGCTTTATGCATATCTTGAGGTAACTTTTTCTCCAAAATAAGCAATTGGGTGTGTTCCTTGTAAAAGGACAACTCTCACACAAGACTTTGAAGCGTCCATTTCCATGATGAAATCCTTTGAAAATGAAGTAGAGCTAGAATAAAGGTATTGAAGAATGCTTCTTTTAAAGCAATACATGTTGCAAAAGCTTGAGTAGTCCAATTAAAAGCATATTTCTACAAAATATTAGTAAGAGGAGAGGCTGTGCAGGCATACCTTTTGATAAATCTACGATAATAACCAAAGAGAGCAAGGAAAGCTCTTAGTTACTTCACATTTGGGAGAATAGGCTATCGTGTAACTGCTGTCGCTTTAGAAAGGTCAAGTGAAACCCTTTGAATAGATACAACATCCTAAGTAATCAATAGTAGAAACCCTAAACAAACACTTGCTTTCTTTTAAATAACAGGTTTTATCCAATAATATTTATAGCACCACCAAAAGATGCTCAACATGGTCATCCATTCAATGGCTACAAACAAGGATATTGTCAAAGAAAACTATGACAAACTTCCTCAAATGTGACCTAAATATTGTACATGATGGCTTTAAAAAGTGGCAAGAGAATTCAATAGCCTAAATGGCTAGACCAAAAATCAATAGTAACCATCATATGTCCAAAAGGTAGTTTTTTCAATATCTTTACAATCTTTTCAATATCTTCCTCATGCATCCGAATATGGTGGTAACCGTATTTTAAATCCAACCTGGAAAAGATAACCGTGCCATATAAATCATCCAATAGTTCATCAATGGTTGGAGTAAGAAAGTCATCTTAATCACTTGAATATGCATGATAGTCCATACAAAATCACCAGCCACTATCTTTCTTCTTAACTAAAAAGAATTGGTGATGGACTAGTGGTATTTGCTCCAAGATATCTTTAAGCTATTTTTAAGTCTCACTTCTCTAAAAGTAAGGACATCTATAAGGTCATACATTGATAGGAGAAGTACCTTGTTTCAACTTAATACAACGTTGAACATTGCACAAGAGTGGCAATGATGAAGGTGTTTCAAATAGATGGGAAAATCTACGTAACACTTGCATAATTCGATTATTGTTGGAAATATTACTACATGTGTTACAATCATCCATATGTGCTACATGTTATAAACAAAAGACCACCCTCTTTGGTTGAATAAGGCGATGCATCTTATGGCTAGATATAGGAGAAGTACTCATCATATTGTTTCCCAATAAATAGATTGAAGTGCCTTAACACACAAATCACAAAGGAAGTAATACATAGTCAATAGTGATTGGCCTAAATTGTTGTAACCATTGCACTCCAACTTTCATGTTAGCTCCATGAATAGGATGAACATAGAATGTCTCTTGAAAGTAAGACCATGTATGCATAAGCCAACATCAACTCTTTTACCCTCACATTCAAATTTACTATAATTTCCAATAGCAACCTAAAACATAGGAGCAAATAATACTATCAAACTTAAATGTTCAACCAATTTTGGTGCTAAAATCTACCAAGATCACCATTGGATGTCTGTTTATTGAGTTTTAAAATTTAATAGTTCGGGATAATATTTGCCTAAAAGAGAAATGAAAGCTAATAGCTATTATATGCTCCTGAACATCTATCCCTTGATTACCCTCTATAATAACATCCCCATAATTTGAGTCATCCAACTTATCCCCAATCAGCAACATATATTGAACTTTACATTTATGATTACGATTATATTTTTCATTGCAATTAAAGCACAATCTTTGTTCTTTTCTTGCATTCATTTTAGCCTAACTCAATACAGATAGGGTTGTATAGGTTTAGAAATAGAGGAGTTAGAATAAGAAATATTGGGTAAAGACGAACATTGAGATGGCAAAAAAGAATTGGAAGGATTAGAAAATAGGTTTGGAAAATTGAATTGGTTTATAGAAAAGTGAAAGGTTTAGAAACAAAAGAGGGTTTGTATCGAAGTTGATCATTTTAAATTGGCTCCATGTAATCTAGCTAATGAGATTGCTTGCATTAAAGAATTTGTTTCACAATTCACAATTCACATTTGATTGCAAGTAACAAGGTAGAAATGAAACCACTAATCAAGACGGAGTATGATAATCCAATTACTTGATTGGAAAGAGATTCAAAGTAAGCTTGATACTCTGAGACATCCTTAGTTTGCACCAATTTTGATAGTGCACATTGAGGATCCTCATACTCTTAAGGGCCAAAAAAAAAATAAAAAAAAACCTTCTATTTTCTTAAGAAAGGCTAGTCAGGTACTTAAATGATAATTCGTATGCATCCATTAATACCATTCAAGCAGGGCAACCTACACTTAGGAAAGGAATTAAGATTAATAAAATAAGCCCACGAAACACTTGCAGCCCAATTCAAACACAACATCAGCCCAATCAAAGAAGCCATTGAATTGAAAATGAAAAGTCCATGGTTAAAGCCGATGGGGGAAATTACCTGATGACAAGTCCCAGCATAATAATTGAAGCCATATCTCAAATTTAGAAAAAAGTATAAAACCATTAGTCTTGAACACAAAAAACCCCAGGTGACAATAAGTAAAGTCCATCCAAGAAATATGTGAACTGCTTACTGTCGTTGAAGAATCGCCTCCCAATCACAATCTAGACATGCATTTGCTTACATACACTTCCATCATACATATTAGTAAGCCCACATATCTAGCAATTTAAAGATTCGAAGCCCACCGAACAGGGACAGCATGAGCTTGTAATATATACAAAAATAAGGAATAATATTATACATATTTGATTTCTGAATTTTGATTGAATTTTCATCATATTACTTAAATTTTAAAATTATTAGTTTCAACATCTAATTTAATTTTTTTTAGGAGACTTTGTAGTTGGTCGAGCAAAAAGTCACTCAACTTATGAAAAATCTTGAGATGATGATACGTTTTCAATATCCTATTTTTAGGTGTGGGAGGAGGAACTAATAAATTTGATCTCTCTAGCATGTGCATTTAACAATAGATAAACTCACTATTCTTGATTGTTCTTCATCGATTTAACGTTTTAATCTTTTGAAAAGTTATTTTAGCGTAACTTTCACATTCTTCGTAAACTAGCCAATACTGGGTATGTGCCAAATGAGAAAAAGAAACATTGTTTATGAGATATGCAGAGGGAGGTTAATGTTAACAGTTAGATTGCTTTGAGATCGAATAGTTGAGATCAAGGATTGGAAAATTTTATTAGATCATTAGATGACTCTCGAAGATTTAATAACCACTATACTATTTACTCTTTAGCATTCAATGGTTTGGAAATGGTCTCCAGTAAGCGGAAAGTTTAAGGTATACAGTATACTGAATAAAGACCCGTACATGTGTTTATATATTTGTAAACTTACGATGTATTTTTTTTTTTTTTTGATAAAAGCATTTATATTTTATCGTTGAATATTAGTTAAAAGAGAGAAGTATTAGAAATATGAATTCAAGGGCATGTATAAACTATAAATCATATAAGTGTATAAGATATATTTATTACATAAACTCAACATGTTATATATTATATATAACACATAAAATATGTATAAAATATAAATTATATATAACATATATTTTATTGATATGTATATAACTAAGATAATCTATATATGATATTACATATAACATATGTAACAAATGTTTAGTGGGTATATATACATAATCTATGTATCATATATGTTATATATAATATATACTTATATGTTTATACATACAAATGTACATATGTAACTCATTTGTTTCTAAGATTAAGGTTACTAGTGTGAGCATTATTTCCAATTAATTTTATTTTACTTTTAGGTATTTGTAAAATTGACTTTCTATTTGATGTTATTTTGGTGTTTAGATTTAGTCTTTTAATGGTTTTAGTGGTTTATATATTGATTTTAATGCAAGTGGATTAATGAGTATTGGAAATAAGGGTGAACGAATATAGGATGGGTAGGATATAAAGCATTATCCTTACCCTAACTTGTAAGGTATAGGGTATGGAATTTTGTACTCGAAACCTATCCAATGGTACCTTGTATCCATTTTATACTTTTAAAACCTATAAAGATAATATTATCCTCTGAAACCTATAGATTTTTCTATAAAATTATATTTTTTTTCCTTTCTTTTTTAAACTTTGTATAGGGACATTTTGGTAATTAGGCTTAGAGCCCAATTTAATGCTATAGGCCAATCTTCTAAGTTAATAATAGGGTTTAGAAGATCGAGTCAAATAAGAGATTTTGTATGAAAATTTGTCTTAGTAAGCTCAGAACAAGGATCGTTGAGCCGATTTATTTTACTCTTGGCCTTATTTAGTTGTCTCGTGTGCTTAAATTATACTCTAAAAATATTTTCTGGATTAATTTAGGCTTTATTTGGTTAAAATAGGACTTATGTAGACTAAAATAACCCTTCTTCTTTTTTTATATGAATAATGATATTCTTTTCTATAATAAAAGCCATCAAGCTCATCTCCAAGCTCAGCCTACTATTAAAAGAAGAGAAGGCTTTAATCTCAATCGTCAGATCCTTAGGAATGATCCAAATGATAGTATCAGTCTTCAACATCTATAAATAAGGGGGTTTCTCTTCTCATTTAGGGTAATTTTTGCATATTGCTAAGATCGAGAGCAATGTGGAAATTCTACTAAAATAACTCCAAAAATAATCAAAAACAACTATTTTGCAAAGAACAAGTCAAGAATGATCGAATCTATCTGATTTGATCTTCTACTATAATCATGCACTTGAGGAATTGAGTTTTCCTGTCCCTCCTCCCACGCCTCTCTCTACAACATATGCATTCATGTTATTAGTTTAAGACTTCTTTCAGGTCAACCAGCACGTCAATTGCACATGATCGACCAGCTATAGTAATCCCACCATATAAACTTCAAGTTTATAATATTAGATATGATTTCATGTAATATATATAATTACCTTATTTTCAAATATTCACTATAAATAACATGTGAAAAGGAATTTTGAAAGTAATTTATTAATACCATAAGTTCTCCAACATACAGAATTTGTTTATGTGTAAAATTTGAAACATATAACAAATACATGTAAAACCTATTTGTGTGCTATTAAACAAAATTGTCAAACTTATCACATATTCCAAAATTAAAAATTTTTGGAACTACTTCTATATTAATCAGTTTTAGAAGATAAACAACAAATTTATATAATTCAGAAGTTTAAATGCATATATACAAGGATAGTTTTTCTAAAATAAAAATAATAAATTCTTCCAAAATAAAATATTACAAGTTTTTTCAATAATTAAAAAAATCTGAAAGGTAGTCTACAAATAATAATCTTGAAGAAAAGTAGTCATAAAAAAGTGGAGTATTACAATTTATATCTACATAATTTTATAATATTAAATAGAAAAAATACAAGATAGCATGGAACTTGTAATTTATATATCGGTATATAGGTTCTAAGGTGGGTACAATGTATAAAAACTCCATCCCATACTCTACCCAGTGAGTAGGTTATAAAGGATCTATAGCTGTACTCACCCTGTGATCTTTAATACTCACCCGAATCTTAGCTGATTAAGTAGGGTCTGAATGGGTACCACGTACGATAGCATTACTCGCTTACTCCTAATTGGAAAAGATTAGATTTTACTACTATTTTGTATTGAGTTTTTGAATTTGACGATACTCCAATCTTTTAATGTTATGTTTCTTGTATTATTATTTTAAACATGTTATGTTTGTTGGGTATAATATAAAATAAAATGTCTATTGGTGAAAAATATTAGCCTCATTTTCTGTTACCATCAATTAACATCCATTAATATCACATTTTTTTTACAATGTTTTAAGTCACTTATTATAATCACTTCATTTTTAATTATATATGAGTAATATATCATACATAATTTGTTAATTACGTCTACCTAGAATAATAACTATTTTAATATATTTTACAAGATTATATAAATACTTAAATTAAGGCAAAATCTATATATTTTAATTTGTTTTATCAATTAATAAACGGATTACTAGGAGACACGAGATATTGTATAAACAAATTTGGTCACATGCTTTTATTTTAATACACAATTAATAAATGTATTGGGTTACGGGTTAAGGCTTTTTATTCAAGAATTCATTCACACACAGACATGAGATATGATATGGTAACACGAATTGCAAGCACCAATGGTATGCGGCAATTTTAATTGGCACAAATAATTAATTTAATTTAATTATGTAACATATATTAATGATGTATATTTATTATGTAATCATATAAAGAAAATTACATAAAAATATATAATGCAATTAAAAAAGTAGTAGTAGACCATCACATAAGAAAATTTGTCTGTTTAGATGATCTGTTTTTTATCTGTATTTGTATCTGTATCGAAACAATATTTATAAATATATCTTATTTGCATCTATATTTTATTTATATTTGATCTTTTCATAAAAACTGTCAATTTTTTTATCCGTATCTATTTCTAGATAAATAATTTGTTAGAAAAAAAGTTTAAAAAAAATGTATGTATCTGCGAAAAAAAACTAACCAAACATATAAAACAAAGCATCCAATCTAATCATAAAGCTACTAGGAAAAAAAAAAGGCATGTAATATTTGCAACTTCAACATACAATTATGTAAAATCCTACATTAAATAAAAATAAGAATAAAAATAAAAAGAAAGAAAGAAAGAAACTGTAGAATCACTCAAGTAAACAAAGTAATTAAAAACAAAATTATAAATAAGAAGTTACACACTCATACACAAATAGAGAGATCACTAGATCAGACTCATGCTTAAATCTTCATACAAATAACTAATTCTATACAAAGTGCATCTGTGTACCAGAAGTTTCCAATACAAAATTTATTTATTATACAAAAGATAAATTCAACCCTCCTAATCCGAAGGATATAATTGCATGAAATGGGGTAGCAATTAGCAATCATCACCTGGCAACACTATTTAGTACAAAGTAGATGCCCTATTTAGTTTAGAGTGCATGTGCAACTCCATATAAATACAAAAGACTAATCATTGCCTACGCAACAATTAGAAACCAGAGGAGCCCATTAAAATAATCAAGAAATTCCAATGCAATGCAACAATAGAGCACTGATCACAGCCTATAAAAATAATTAAAAATAGGGCACAGACGAGGTTGTTAAAACAATTAAGAAAATACCAAGTACCAATCTAGGGCGACGAGAAGGTTATTAAAAAAATAATAAAAAAATAACAAAAAAATCTAACATTTTAGCATAGAAAAGGTTATTAAAATAATAAAAAAATACCAATGCTATCTAATATTAGAGCGCAGAGTAGGTCATTAAAATTATAACCAAAGAATACCAACTACTAATGCATTCGAGAAGGTTATTAAAATAATAATAAAAATACCAATGCAATCAAACATTTGAACACAGAGGAGGTCATTAAAATAATAAAAATTCAAACTACCAACGTTTCGCAACATTAGAGCACGAGTTACGTTTTGAAATAATAAAAAAAAAATAGAGCACAGAGAAGGTTATTAAAATAATAAAAAAAACTACTAAAGCAATCTAACATTAGAGCAAAGAGAATGTTATTAAAATAATAAAAAAATACTAATGCAATCTAACATTTGATCACAAGAAGATCATTAAAATAATAAAAAAAAATCCCAAGCATGGCAACATTAGAGCACAGATTAGGTAATAGACAAACCGAGCATTGAGAAGTTCATTAAAATAATAAAAAATACCAAATCAATCTAACATTACCCATGCTTTCTAACATTAGAGCAGAGAGAAGATGATTTAAATAATAAAAAAAAATACGAATGCATTCTAACATTAGAGCACAACAGAAGGTCACTATAATGATAGAAAATACGAACTAACGCAATGCATTGCAACATTAGAGCATGGATTAGGATATTTGAAAAATAAAGTGTTGATGTAAAAAATAATACTTGAACTTTTTAAAAAGTTTTAGTCAGATATCTAAAATTTGGTTTTAAACAATTTAATACCTGAATTTTTATAAAAAGTTCAATCAAGTACCTAAAGTATGGTTTTGAACTGTTATAAATGGATCTAACAAATAATGACAAAAAACAAAAAAACAATGCGATAAAGTAAAGCACACACAAGATTTATGTGGAAACCCTTATGGGAAAAACTATGGGCAGAGGAGAGAGGAATTCACTAGTGTTGAAAAACGAAGTACAAATGATATGTATACAAATGATAAGATCTAATTTGATTTCACAAATTTGCTTATAGAGCTGAAACCTTAAAAACAACACATATATGTGTGTGTGTGTGTGTGTAAGCTGGTGCAAAAGGTTGGCGGCTTAAATCTACCAACCATTATTTAAGCTCAAAGTTGGCCCAAGGCAATGGCTTTCAAAGTTAAGGCCAACAGCGTGCTAGCCTACATGAATCCTTGCTCTCGGAAATTAATTCGACAAATTTAAGAAATCCAAGGTCAGTCCTAAGGTCGGCGATGTATAGTACAAAGGTTGGCAGCCTTGATCCCAACACTGGTAACTTTGACAAAATTTGGGTCACACATCTAATAATCTCCATCTTGACACGGATTTAGGAGAAAAAACACAAACTCTAATCTTTAACTCAAACAACAAAATATTTTCCTCCTCTTCCACAAACCCTAAATGGGAATCCATTAGCAAGCAACACCAATTAAATCCAAACAGTGCTCAAACTTAGCTATAGGAAGAGTCTTGGTCATCATATCAGCAGGGTTATTCTGAGTATTGACCTTGCTCACAACAATTTCACCATTAGCAAATTACATCTCGAATGAAGTGATATCTGATATCAATGTGCTTTTTCCTTTCATGATACATCTGATTCTCGGTGAGGTAGATTACACTTTGACTATCACAATAAACTGTAGCAGTCTTCTTCCCTTTAAGAAGCTTCACTAAATCCCATGTACAATTCTTTTGAAGGGATTCCATCTCCTCCTACATAGCAATCATCTACTTATCATAATGATCACAAATAATAGCCTCTAAGTAAGTAGATGGCTCCATATTAGAATCAATGTCCTCTATAACATTTGGAGCATAAGCTACCAAATCAGCTTCTACATATCTTTGAGGAGGCCTAACTTCTCTCCTACGTCTGTCTCTAGCAATAAAGTACTATGGCTAAGTAGTGATATAGAAACATAACCACTCTACTCTTCTATTCTAGTATGAGAAGTAGGCTTTAGTGTAGAACCTAAACCAATCTCAAACTCCACCCTCATACTTGATTTTTGCTATGCTTTATCAAATGAAGTATTAGAAGATAAGTCATGCAACATAGCTGTTTCATAAAAAATCACATCTCTACAATAATGACTTTCTTCAATTCGAGACACCGTAACTTATATCTCTGGACACTAAGGTTAAAATCAAGGAATATGCATTTCAGAGATCTAGGCTCAAGTTTCCTATTGTCAACATGAGTATATGTAGGACAGCCAAAAATCTTTAAACCTGAGTAATTAGCAAGAGTACCAAATCATACCTCTTGTGGAGTCTTTTTCTCAATTGTAGTTGATGGAGACCTATTAATTAAATAACATGCTGTAGAAGCTACTTCAGCCTAGAATGACTTCGATAATTAAGCATTAAAAAGCATACATTTGACTTTCTCCATAATAGTTCTGTTTCATCCGTTCTGCTGCTCCGTTTTGTTGAGGTGTATCAGGAACTGTTAGATGCCTTACAATTCCCTTGGACTTGCATAGAACATTAAACTCATTAGATCATAACTCTAAACCATTATCAACGCGAAGACGCCTTACCTGTTTCTTAGTCTATTTCTCAATTCCACTCTTTAACATGGATAGAACATCATTATTCTGTTTCAAGAAAAATACCCTAACTCTTCTAGAGAAATGATCAATGATAGTCAACATGTAAATAGCACCTCCACTTGAAGGCACTCTAGACGGCCCCAAAATATTAGAATGGATATAGTCAAGAGTGCCTTTTGTATTGTGAGTACCTATGGTGAATCTGACTCTCTTTTGCTTCCCCAAGATGCAGTGTTCACAAAACTTCAATTTGTTGATGTCTTGCCCATCTATAAGTCCTCTTCTACGCAATTAATCCATATCGGCTTCACCCATATGCCCTAGACACATATGAAAAAGTCTAGTAGCATCTTCATGTGACAGAGAAGAAGAAGTGATAACTGCATCACCTACAATAATCGAAACCTGCCCTTCATCACCACAAGCGATCATTTACTGATATTTAAAACTCCACCTTCACCAGTATATTTGTACCCTTTTATATCAAGAGTACTTAAAGAAATCAAATTTCTCTTCATGTCAAGCTCACCAAGAGTCCTGACAACACCATCAAGCATTTTAATTTTGATTTTACTAATGCTGCAACCCTGCATGAAGTATTATTACCTAATAGGACAACACATTCGGATACCTTTTCATATGTTGAAAACCAATCCCGATTAGGACACATATGAAAAGTACAACTATAATCTAAAATCCACTCCTCATTGGTCTAAGGATCATCATTACAAGCAGTAAGAAGTTCTCCATCAATGTGGTCTTCAGCTAATTTTTCTAGTTGTTTCCCCCTTTGATTTTCAGTAGCTTTCTTATTTTATTCTGCACCTTATAGCATTCAGATTTGATGTGTCCTTTCTTCTCGCAATACCTATAGATCTTATTTCTATTTGCTGATTTTGATCTTCCTCTTGAATTACCACCATAATTGCATTCCTAACTTCTAACATGAGTAACAAGCCCCTCTACCTGAGGCTCTGGTCTAATCATAAGATGCTTCATCTTCTCAAAAGAAGTTAAAGCATCATAAACTTCCTCTATGGTAAGAGAATCATGACTATACAAAATTATGTCTCTAAAATTTTAATAAGAGGGATGTAACGAATATAATAAAATTAAAGCTAAATGCTCTTGATCGTACTTAACCTCTAAAGTTTCAAAACCAGAAACAAGTTCCTTAAAGATGGTCAAGTGATCTTCTAGAGACCTACCTTCAGTCAAACAATGTGAATATAGTCGCTGCTTCAAATGTAATGTACTGGTCAAACTCTTTGTCATACACAATTGAACCAATTTTAGCCATAACCCAGCAATTGCCTTCTCCTTCAACACATTCTGCAATATCTGATTTGATAAATGAAGATGGATTTGAGAAAATGGCTTTTCAATCTTTATGTTGTTTTTCTTTCGGTGACCATGATGTAGGTATTTTATCAAACCCTAACAGAGCATCATCCAAATCCATCTATGCTAAAATCACTCGCTTCTTGACCTGCCATAGAGAAAATCTTGTGTTGCAATCTAATAACGGGATATCATACTTCACTGTTGCCATTGTAAAGAAAATAAAACCAAACCTTTGGCTCTAATACCAGTTTATTACAAACAAATCTAACAAACAATGGTAAAAAAAAAAAAAACAAAGCGATAAAGTAAAAAACACACAAGATTTACATGGAAACCCTTACTGGAAAAACCATAGGCAGAGGAGAGAGGAATTCACTCGTGTTGAAGAATAGAGTACGAATATGTACACAAATGATTAGATCTAATTTGATTTCATAAATTTGCTCATATAACTAAAACCTTAAAAATAACACATCTATATGTGTGTGTGTAAGGTGGTGCAAAAGGCTGGCGGCCTAAATCTGCCAGTCATTATTTATGCTCAACGCCAACAGCTTTCCAAGCCAAGGTTGACAGCATAGGATAAGTAGGCTGACGACTTTGAGCCGGCCTACATGAATCCTTGCACTTGGAAATTAATTCAACAAATTGAACAAATCCAAGGTTAGAACCTAAGGCCAGCAATATATGGTACAAATGCTGGCAGTCTTGATCCCAATATTGATAGCTTTGACAAAATTCGGGTCACACATCTAACTCGAGCAATTTGTACATGAAGCAAGTTTTCGCGTATATTTTTCCTACCTCATTGAATTTGCTTCAGGTAGGAAAAATGTATGTGAAAAACTTGTTTCAAATATTAAATTATTTAAAACCAAACTTTCGATAGGAAAAATATACGTGAATGCTTTTTTGAGGTATCAAATTATTCAAAATCAAACTTTCGGTATCAGATTAAACTTTTTATAAAAATTCAGGTAACATTTTTTTACATTATCTCAATAATAAAAAAAGGGTGAATTACATTATAAACTTCGATATTTAAGGTTAAATTTATTTAAAGTGTCAATGTTTTGACTTAGTGGTGCAACTCCATTTGCCAAGCCACTTTAATTGATTGTGTTTGTGAGCTCTCTGCAATAGGCTATGGTGCAACTGATTGGGGAGGCTCCTATGGGCCTGTTTGTTTTATTATTTCTAAATCATTTTGATATCATTTTTTTGTCATTTTTAAATAGATGTTTGTCAAGAAACTGATATTGATGAAAAAATAATAGTTTTACTCATAAACTGACTATAAAGATTAATACTGAATCGATACAAATATAATATAGATAAGTTATATATGCTGATTTGATATAGATACGGTGCAAATAAAAATCCGACAATTCTAATAGGCCTTTACCTGCCAAGTTAATTTCCAAGCACTTTCTAAGGCAAGGTGATTTGCGTTTTGTAGAGCATTCCGATAAGCTGTCTTTGCCCACTCCTGAGGCAAATCCTTGTAGTCTTTTTTTTCTTCCTAAACGGGCACCTTAAGACTCCACTGGGACCCTTTACTTTGTATTTTCTGGTTCCCAGCGGCTCATCCGGATTTTCCGCATGATCATTAATCTGTGATTCGCTAAAGTCCGCGTCTTCTTCGGAACTTTGTACGGCGAAAACATAAAATTCAAAAGGTTATACAGAGCAGACAGTGATAATATTGATCAGAAAGTTCCACAACTTTATAGAATCATTGTTGGAACGTCAACATCTTTTGACCTTTTAATAATAATTACATGAAGAAAGAGGAAAAGACTCCTTACACTGAACAGAGCTCCATCAACTGCTCAGAACAGTGTCGCTAACTGTTGGTTTAAGATTGCTTATTTGACTCGCTAAACCAAAAATTAATTTTACTTTCCACCATTCGAAATATTGATATATTAAATAAATTTAACTCAAAACATTAATGTTTGAAGCATAATTTATCCTAAAAAGGAACACAGAAAAGGTTATTAAGATAATAAAAAAATACCAATGCAATCTAATATTAGAACACAAAAAGAAGGTTATTGAAATAATAAGAATACCGATAATTATCAAGAAATACCATTGCAATGCAACATTAGAGCACAAGTTAGGTTACTAAAATAATAAAAAAATACCAACGCATTGCGACATTAGAGCACTGGTAAGTTCATTAAAATAATAATAGAATACCAATGCTTAGCAAATTTGAAAACGACAGAGTATATTGTTAAAATAATAAAAAAAATGCGCATGCGCTGCACACATTAGCTTATTAAAATAATCAAATAAAAAAAAACCGATCCGTTCCAACATCGTAGTACGAATTATTTATATAAATAATAAAAAAATACCAAGGCATTGCAAGATTAGAACACTGAGTAGGTTATTAAAATAATAATAAAAAGACCAAAGCATTGCAAAAAAAAAAAAAAAAAAAAAAAGACGGCAATATATTTATCTTTTTCTGCCGTTGAGGAAGGGATTCCAAAATTACTAATGCATTGCAAAAATGAAAAAGGTGAGCAATAAGTTATCTTTTATTAATATAACAAGAATGAGATTGCCAATTAGCTTCATTCTATTAAGAAAACTAATATTAATGTGACTAGACTACAAATGAGGCCACTAATAAAGGAGTATATCATTAAAATAATTTTAACAGAATTACCACAAATATTTTGAATTAACCAAGTTATACCAAGTTTGGGCTATAATACAAAGTAGATTACTAAAAAGGTAACTAATATAGAAACATACCAAGAACTCATTTAAGAAAGTAGCAAGTTCCTTTTGCCCACAATTGTGAGAGATCATATAAAGGTGACTTTCATTTGGGGGATGGGACTGTGGAGGGAACCCCACAGGGGCTTAACCGTTTCACTGGGCCTATTAGTCTTTAGGCTACAAAGGTCAGCCTGCGCAGGGATGAGGTTGGATTGGGTTTAAGATCCTACAGCAAAAAATAGTTATCAATAGATACTGCTTCATTGAAAATCTTACAAAGGAAAACTCGGTGGGACAAAAACTTTGCTTTAGGGAAAAATATATAGTGCTAAACTCCCTTTATTTAATATATCATCGAAAATCTTTAAGTTGACGCATTCTAATACAAAGAATTAATCTACTAGAGATTATCTATAGAGCAAATATGTTGAATATTAATTTTAGTCTCTTTTTTTCTTTTTTCTTTTTTTTTTTTTAAATTATGTGTAAACAAGAATTTTGGCGAAATGTGTTTAGTCACGTCTCCTTAGTATGTATTTCCTTTAACTAAATATTGCATACCATATCATCTTCATGTATTATTGCTAGAATTTCAAATCTAAAAATCGGCCAGATGCTCCACAAATATTTTAGGTTATTAATCTTAGCTAAATACATTACTACTTACTTCATGAATAGCTATTATCTTAACATGATTTAAAGAAGTACCAGCTATTATTCATTGTGTACAACACCAAGTTCTAGTTGTCCTTCCCTTTGTAAATAAATAACTTATTTGTGATTGAGCTTTACGTGGATAAGGTAAATATTTTACATTTACATGACTAGCTAATTAAGGTTTAGATGTGCAAAACAATCCCAAATCAAATATATGCTTAATACCATTCCAATGCCTTCAAGTTGGTGAAGAACTATATCTTGATAACAAGGTAACATAAAAAGCAATATCGAATCTCGTATTATTAGCTAGATACATTAGTAGTGAAACCATTGCTTTAAGATATGCTACTTCAAAACTAAGAAATTCTTCATTATCTTCTCATGGCAAAAAAAGTCCTTATTTAGATCAAGTGATCAAACAACCGCTAGACTGCTTAATGAATTGCTTTATTCATATAAAATTATTTAAGAGCTTTTCTGTATAATTGGAGTAATAAACAAAAATTCCATTTTTTTAAGTGTTCAATTTCAAAACCAAGACAAAATTTTATCTTTCATTTCAAATTCCTTTTTTAAATAATCCACTCTTTTTGGAAGTTCTTTAGGAGTTCCAATAACATTCAATCATCCGCAAAACAAGGAATTATGACAAATTCATACCCTTATTTCTTTATAAAATCATCAACATATTGGGTCATTTTTATAACCTTTTTTTTAATAGATAATCACCAAGACGATTATACCACGTGGGTCCAAAATGTTTTAATTCATACAAAAGTCCTTGCAACTTAATTGAATAAATTTCTTGAGAAATCTATTATATTTTTCTAGAATTTTAAATTCTTTACGGATTATCACATTTATACCATTATCAAATAAGTTATGATTATATCCATTAATCTCATATCGAGTATTTCATGCACGACCAGGCTATTGAAAAGTTATTGTGTCATCCAAAAGAGGATATATTTTCTCATAATCAACTTCAAGGCTTTGAGAAAAACCTTATGCAACAAAGTCATGCTTTATATCTTATAACTTCATTTTTATTTCTTCTTTGCATGAAAACTAAATTTTGTTCTAATGGCTTTACACTTATATTCTATACAATTGATTGATTTATAGAAAAAGATTAATTCAAACTTTAGGAAAACATCAATCATTAGATTAGTGGAACTAGAGGGTTAGAGTTTAAAAGGATTGTCCATTCTACAAATTTAAGAGGAAGGAGGGTCAACGTAAGGGGCAAACGTGGCAAGGCACAGTACATTCAAGATGTCCATTCTAGAGCTGATGGAAGGAATGAGCTAGTTAACCCATATAATGCTAAAATATTGAAATAACCTAAATAAATTAATTAACAAATATGTTTTGTGTGTTGATTTTATAAATTAATTTTCATAATTTAAGTTATAGGAATTTTAATTATTAGTATAGGAAAGTGTTAGAATTTAATTTTATGTGTGTTGGGGTAATTATGTAATTATAGTGTTAAATTATTGAATTGGATTGTGTTGTTTTTCTAAGTTAGGAGACCCTATTATGCTGCAAATTTTTGTTCAAAACCTACCCCCCCCCCAAAAAAAAAAAAACCGTAAACACACACAAGCCAATCCCATGATATTAGCCCCTTCTAAACTCTTACAGTGCCTTAAAAAGTCAAAGTTAGAAAGTTAGATAATCATTAAAAAAGCCTAAAAATATCATGTCTAAAATAAACCCAAGGATCGGTTCTCTCTTTCTCTTTTTCCATCACCTTTTCAAACATAAACAAACACAAATGTTACATACCACAATCTCTTTTAAAGCATACCATAACTCACAAGATTTTAAGGAAATAATCAAGATAAGGAGCAAGTAGGAGTAAGAGTCCAGCTAAGAAAGTAGAAAAGAGAAGCTTTGGTTGATCTTAGTAGCTATACAAGTAAGTGAAGTTAGATTCTTTCTTATTTTGTTCAAACATAAGTTTCAGTTGATGTAGAAGCTAAATAGGAGTAGAACTTTGATGTTTTGGACAAAGTAATGATATGCTAGCATGTATGTTGAACTAGATATGCAAATATACATGTGTACCTTAGGTGTTTGATGGAATAAATTATGAAGCTTATAGTGAATTAATGTGTGTCTTGGTGTTGTTAGTGACAGATGAGTAGGACTTTAGTGATTAAGTTTATAATAAAGTTCAAAAATTATGCATGAAGAAATTATGTTATCTAATGAAGGTAGTTGTATGTGTATGCATGTGTAATAGGAATATCTATGCAAATAAGCTTGATGATGTTTGATATTATGTTCATAAGTTAGTTTTAACATGTTTTTACTAAAAATAAGATCTTAGTAACAATTTAAGTGATGTAAGACTTTGAAATTTTTTTGAATCAAGTATCATACGAATAATGCCCTATTCCAAACGGGCGTGATCAAGGCCGCCAGTCCCTTGGATTCTTTTTTTTTTTTTTAATTATGATCATGGTCGTAACTTGGCCCATGACCTTCTCTAAGTATTTTTTTTTAAATCATGAAATGGCCTAAATTGCAGCCGTTACCAAGGTCGTTATCTTCTTTGTATGATTTTAAAGCTTGATACTACTGAGATCACGACCATTACGTAGGGCATGATCTCCTTTGGAAGATTTTTGTAAAAATTTGAACAAGGCTATTACGGGCGTAATCTTCAATACGGTTTATGTCATAGCTGTGATAGGGGGTGTGATCTCCAATCACGGGCGTGACAAAGCAGTGATATACATCACGGCCAATGATCATGGCCGTGATGGTACCTGTGATATTCATCACGGCCCTTTTATCACGGGCATGACAGATCCCTTGGTACTATTCATATAAAAAAAGAATATATGTTTTTTAATAATAATGAATAATATTGATAAGTGAATGAATAGTGGAAGATGATGTGTATATCTATACATGGATAAGTAGGGAGTTGTATGATGATTTCAATTTTCACTTAAGTTGATGAAGGTTAGTGATTTAATATTCAATTGTGGATTAATGTTGTTTTATATGAAATGATTTCCTTTCATAGATTCTCCTACTCGATTGAGTTTATCTACTGATTTCTTGCAGGCTAGGTCAGATTATTTAGGTATGCAATAACTTGTTTGTTAGATGATATGATAAACATTCTTAAATTGACTATAATCAAAGATTGGCTTAATAATAATTGAATTAGTTGTGCTTGTGTCATTTAATCTAGTCTGAGAAGCGACTACCCTGCTTGGAGTTAAGCATGGTAGTTTAAGCGCTTAGGCTACTCCAGTCAGGATGTAATGACAATTTATAAGTAGCTCAATGGGAATTGATAGGAGGAACGACATTGGTGTAATATTTACTTTCTTAAGAGGAAATAATATGACTTAGTTCACGTTTATGGGGATGATTAAACTAGGTGATGTTATGGGTTAAGTTAAATAAAGTTGAGTAATGGCTGTGAATTCTAGATGAGATTATTATCTTTGTAAAGTTAAGTAAGAGATATAAGTATTTAGATTGCTTATATCAACCCCTTGAGCAACTGCTATTACTCAGGACCCCCAAATTCTTTCAGGATTGTAATCGGAGTTTGAACACTCTAATGCTGATTTATTTACTCAATTAAAGATAATTAAATCATTGTTTGTTGCATTGCATATAACTAAGAGTGCTTTTCACATTGTATTTGCTTGTGTTACTTATGTACTGGACCTTTGGCTCATGACTTTCTATTTCAGGTATTGATGAGGATGGGTTCTATTCTTAGTTGGGTTACGGGACTGATATTGAAGATTTTCTGGACGAATGGGAGGACTAAGACCCCAATCTTGTTTAAGACCTTTTTGTAATAGATTAGTAAAAGTGTTTTTATGGATAGTGTATCTTTGTTTAAAGATCTTTTCAAAGGTTTACGTATATGTTAAGGCTTAATCTCTAACCTTGGTTTGTAGTATATATATGTGTGTGTGTGTGTGTATAAGGTTACTATGAATTCTAAGAACAATTTATGTCTTTAAAAAGAAATATATACGATGCTACTCCTAGTGAGTAGATTTTTTTTTTTTTTTTTTGCCAAACTAATGGTAGATTTTGAAATGGTTTATATGACATATTTAGACAAACAATTTTATACAAACTCTTTCTTTAAAGACAATTTTACATATAATACTATAGGATTACATGTGGCTGGAAACAGTACTCGCTCAAATTATATATGAGACGTGACGGTCCTTACAAATATGGTGCATATATTAGGGGTCCAAATTTTTGTTTAAATTGGGGTTTAAGAATATCAACATCTTCATATATTCCTTTCTTGCTTTGGAAATACTGTGAAATGCGTTAGAACCCTAAAAATAATTTTTTTCTTTCTTCAAATTCATCAAGGGAAATGATATATTGTCTTGATCAGGTAACAATATTTTGTGTATGCAAGTGTGGTAATAAACTTGCAAATGCCCTTATAAAATTAGGAAGATGAAACGATAGAGAAGCAGGTCTTTTTTTTGTCCTACTAGATGTCGTTGACACAGCAACGCTTTTGTTCCCCCCTCCTTTTTTTTTAATTTCCAATTTGTAAAAAGTATGTGTATTAAAACAAAACAAGTAAGTTTTCAGATAAGTTTCATTCACAGTATCTGAATTTTTTTGTTTATAATAGAATAATACATCAAAAAATTGGTACAAATAAGTATTTGAACTTTTTTAAAGTTTTGCTAAAAGTACATTTAAATGGAATTTGTTAATTTTTCCACCTAAATGCTGATGTGTTAAAGGAACCGATTAAGATAATGTTTCTCTATCCTAACTAACAACATTTGATTAAGTTTGATCTTTTTTCCTTTCTCTTTCCTTACTCTCTCTCATCTTCTTTCCTTTCTTCTTTTTTCCCCATGAATTCATCTCTCTCTTTCAAGAACAGCACCAACTTACCAATACCTAAAAGCCTCCTGGCCACGCGAATTGCGACTCACAACACAGCTACCATCACCATGACCTCCATTAATGCAACCTATCTCCAACTCGTCACCTTCATTGAAATGGCACTTCTCATCCATCAATAACAATTAAACCCAATACCAAGCCTTCAACTTTAACATCCATTGAGCTTCTTCCCCATCGACATTATCTAGAACAACGAGTTCATCACTGTATAGATCATTTAACTCAGCAAACAACTATTACTAATTTGACTCGTTGCCAAAGCCACTTCCCTCCAAACTCACCAAGTTGAATCACCATGCAATCAAACGAGGACTGGACCTTCGATGAAACAAATGCCAAACTAAGTCAACTCTCTTAGCCACTACATAGAGAATCCAAACAACCCATCTCTACTCCATCGTCTTCTTTTCCTAACACTAACCCCTAAATCACCTTTAAAGAATCTATTGTGATTTTTTTTTATTTGAAGGAACCAAATAGTATTCCCTAAATACCAACATCAACAGCTCAAATTACAAATTTAATAACTTAGATTACGACAAGACACTCATCTATAGTCTATATTACATGCGCCTTTAAGAGGATGAAAAAAGAAAACCGAAAATATTCCATATAAAACCTTTAACAAATGATGTGATTTCTTTTTTTTTTTCGATTTAGGGGCTAGGGTTAGAGAAGAAGAAGATGATGTTGGCGTATAAGGGGGGGAGAGAGAGAGAGAGAGAAGAAGAGAGAAAGAAAAAAATAAAGTCAAACTTGGTCAAATGTTGCTAGCTAGGGAAAAAAACATTATTTTAATCATTTTCCTTTGGCACATTAAAGTTTAGACAAAAAATGGACGAATTCCATATAAATATATTTTCGGTGGAACTTTTAAAAAGTTCATGTACTTTCTTGGTACGAACTGTTTTTTAGGTACTATTTTATTACAAATGAAAAAGTTTAAGTATCGTGAATAAAATTGACCCAAAATAAATCCGTATGGACAATATGGCCATGCCTTTTGATGCTTTACGTGGCACATCATGTAATAGGGAAATATAAAAATTTATATTATGCATATATAATCTATAAATTATAAACACATCATTTATGTCTTAAATAAATGTTATGCATAAATATATCATATAAATATTTATATCATAATATAGACTAAACACATAACATTTATAAAATGGATAGATTATTGCATATATAAAGTATGAATTATATATAGTTTATATCACATAGATATATATACATAACATAATTTATATATATATATGTATATGTTACATAACATATATAACAAATATTTAGAATCTTCATATGTGTGTATACACATATTTTATTTACATATATATAAAATCTATAGGTTATTAATATATCATTTACATGCTATAATTAATTTATTATAAGAAATGAATATGCTATATATGTGTGTGAAGTGTTATAACATATAAATTATATATAACATAATATTATATAGATATTAAATTACTGATTATATACAAAATTTGAATTATGTATGAGGTATGTTATATAGATATATATCACAATTATGGGTATAATTATTAATAATTTTTTTGTGCACAAATATTAAATGCAATGCAATTGCAATAATAAAGGGACTTTTTTTATAAGTGATTTGTTAACGTTACCATTTGATTTAAAAGTTTAAGTTTGTAGATATGATGTATGGTATTATAATTATTATCTAATACTTCTCCTCAATTATAGACTGAAACTTTGATTTTAATTAAGACTCATCAAGTAGACAACTCAATTTTCATAGGGTTGTAACAAATGTATAGCAATTCTAACTTATGATCCATATCTAAAATCTTAAACTTATAAATATAATATATGTTATTATATTTATTATATAACATAACATGATTCCAATATTAACAATTTTTTTTAATATTTTTAATATTGACTTGATTGTAAGATTCTATATCTGTCTCCATAAGTTCTACAATTAGTGAAGCATTTTCTAGGGCCACTCCTCTCCGGTCTGCACCACCAATTTCTCTTATCTTCTCCCTTTCGCAATGCTTTCTGCAGATCTTCGACTCGGTTCAATAGATTCTCCAGACACTCATCAACACGAGTAGCAGCTCAATCGCCACCAGTTTTCCCCCTCTCTATATTCGCTTGTAGGTAATGGGATTTATTCTAACTAGGGAGAGCATGTAATCTTGTTGTAACTTATATTTTGCTATATTTTGGTAAACATCGAGTAGATCTCAGATGTAATCATGCAAGTCATATTTCGCTGTGAATAAAAGGAACAAGCAGATGGGTCATTCATACATAATACTAAGCAAGGGAGCTTCTATAATACCGTCAACAGGATTGTCCAATTAACCATCTAATCATTAAAATAAATAAAATAGAATTTAATGGTTTAATCACAGTTTGATATGGCATGAGTTGTTGGATAGTCGATTGGTCTGATCTTCTTAAAATTAGTGATGAGATTATAGAATTTCTTGTGAGGAATTATAGGATCTTTGTATCCATACATCGAATGTTGTTAAGGTGCGTTTCAAACTTTTAGTAATAATTAGAAAACATACACCATCTTTTATTGTTTGTTGACATTGTCTCTTATGGTCATCATCATTCTTTCGCCTGTTTTGTTTTTTAGGGTTGTCATTATAAAATTGAGTGTTAGTTATAGGGATTTGCGCATTATACTGTAATAGAGTAGTTTAAAAATCCTATTAATATAATGTCATTTACGGTGAATGGTAATTTGGACCTACACATTACACTTTTGGGGAAATTTATTTGCAAATTTACAATTTATATTTATATTTCTAGCTATATGTAGTTTTCACATTATAAGTAAAGTATCTGATTCTTATAATAACAAGTGTGTGTATATATATGTTATAAAAATTCTTTGTTTGTATAAAGGTAATTGTTATATTTGGTAGGTCTATACAGGTGTGGACCGGGTCTAACTCGTTACTTGTCTTGAACCGCCACCAATGGGTCTGATCCGTCAGCTTGGCCCGATCATATAATTCATGACTCGTTGGTGAACCCCTCAGGCTAGGCGGGTCATAACTTAAAAAAGGGAAAAAAAAACATTGACCCATATTAAAAAAAAAAATCATGAGTCAACTGACCCGTGACCCTCTGGGTTGACCCGACCAACACAACCCGTGTCAAGCCGAGCTGGCTCCAATCAATGTAACTTGACTTGTGAACCGCAATTTTGGACTGGGTTGACTCAGCTTCAATGTCCAAGTACATGAACTTTATTCATTTTTAAATTCACTACCTACTTAAATTTTGTCATTTTTATAATTAGCTACTTTAATTTTGCAAAATTTTGTAAGTAGCTGCTTGAGTTCTACCTATTTTTGCAATAAATTACCTCGTTTAGATACTATATATTAATTTAAAAGGTTCATAATTATTAAATTGACACATTTAAACTTTAGTTGCTTAATTATACAAATTCTCACACTTCCAGTATTAAATGGTGGGTTTACCTTTTATATAATTGACTTCTAAGTCATTATAATATTCTTTTACTATGTACTTTGGAGTCTAATTCAGTAGACGATGAATATATTAACAGTCCATAGGAATTATTAGCTTACGATTTAACTTATAAATCATTTCGATTATGAGATATATTGGATAGTTGATTATTAGCAAGCTCAAAATGTTACACCTATATTATAAAGATCTAGCGTGAGTACATATTAGTTGTTTCATTTTTATATAAATGTTCATCGTGATATTTAGATTTAATAAGATGATTTTGAAAATACAGAACGGATTTATGTATAGTATATTATAAGGTGATTTGAGACACTTTGTAAGACGTGCTTGAAGAAAATACTTTATGATCATAATCATCTAATAGTCAGAAATTAAAAAAAAAAAAGTTCTTTCTATGATATATATTATATTATTAATTAGTTCCATCACCATATGGCGCTAGTCATAGTTGATCAAAAGAAATTTCTTATCAGTTACGAGCTTACCGTATCCAAAAATATATTAAAGATGTTTATCTATGTAATATTACAAATAAATGCATGTAGACTTTTATAGTGCTCACACACTTGAAGTATGTGTTTTAATATAGAAAAAATACATTTTTAATCTTTGTGGTTTCACCAATCTTTTACTCAAGTGCTTCACATATTTTATTTGAATCCTTAATATTTGCAAATGTATTATAATACCGTTAAGTCTTCCATTAGCGTAAGACATGTTATATGCTTTCGTTCATCCGTGTAACAATATAAATAAAAAAAAAAGAAAAATTGGAGGAAAAAAAAAAAGGAAAGTAGAAAGTTTACAAAAATACAGCATGCCGTTTTATATATATGTACATATTTTTACCTCTTTTTAACCATATATAGTAATAGATTAACATGCCATGTATACTATACATGTGTGAGTTCCCAACGGATTCTCACAAGTGGGCAGATGAGAATTTGCTGTCCCATGATGCTGTCTTATCCGCGTCCTAGCAAATAAGTATTTGACATATGTAAAAAATAAAAAAAATCCCTAAAATAATGCCTACAGTAATTATCACTATAATATACATGTCAAATACTCATTCATTAGGATAATAACGAGATAACATCATGGGATAACAAAAATGTTTCCCAAATGGGCATATGAGTAATAGTTACATTAGAAACCATCCACTGTATTATGCACATATTAAAATGTAAGTAGTTGTTATCCACCACGTGTACATCTACTTGCTGTGTAATACAAAGACACTATTTCTCCACGGTGATGCTACGCGAAATGTTGCACAACCGTGGAAAACTACAGAGAATAATATTTTATATCGTAAAGCAAAATCTTGAACAGATATAAAAGCATTTTCTGCGATTTGAAGACGACATTTGCTGAGTTTAAGAATAAACAATGGCAAGCAATTGGTGTTATTGTTGTTTTTATGAAATAATAGGGAAAAAAACTCACCAGTCATCCTCTTTCTCTACCAACAAACTCAAATGTAATTAGAATGATGAATTATTCAAATCAAATATTATGAAGCTTAAGTGTAATTTTACCGTGCTTGAGTCAGATTCAAATAAATATTTATGAGTTTAAATAGGTTGTGAGTATTCGGTTGTCAAAATCATGATTTTATTATTTACTAACATGTATAAAATTGGTAGAATTGTATAAAATTATACAAAACCGATAAAATCATAAATGTATAGAATCATATACCTATATTCATAATTCAATCTAAAGTCTATACCTAATCAATTTTACATTTATTTTAATTAAAAGAATAAATAAATAATTATAAACTCATAGAAATGTATATATGATTTGCCGCTTTGACAACTATGATGGGCAATTTAACTTATTCACACGGTAAGATCCAGCTATTAATCATTTTAACTGTAATTCGGACATATGCGATCGATGTGGACCACTTTTTACGAGGCTTTTGACTTAATAAGCACTATGCCTTTTGAGTTAGCTATTCGAAAGCCCCCCTCAAGTTGGATTTTCGTGACGTTACCCTGCATGCCAAATCAACCTGCTTAATTTGTTTACCTTACGTGCCTTGTGGAAAGAAGTAGGAAATATTAGAGTAGAGAAGAAATCCAGGGAGGAGTGATGTTGGAGCTACTGTAATTGTGTGCCCAATATGTCAAGACACCTTTTAATGTATTTATAAATATTATTAATAAAAGGTAAATATTTATTTTATATATTTTTTTATTAGTATATATTTTACAATAAAATTCTATAAATAATTAGAAAATATTTGAAATAGTAATGGGGTATATTATTAGTGGAAATTCCAAGACATGATATTATCCAAAATTTGTTATTGGTTGGAAAAATATCTAGAGAGGATATAAATATTTGACCAACACATTGTATGACTAAAGGTTATTCTCATTGAACCAAGAGAAAAATATCCAAGTTATACAAGTGAGTCCCCAGAGATTAAATGGGTACACTAGACATGATCTACTAATAGAGGATACCACATGTTTAATGTCATTAGTCCTTCCTCTATATGAACAAGCGTAAATGATCTCTAAACTTGAGATTTTTAGATATCCTACATATAGAATATTGCACTTTGATACCATTAAACACGTTCTTAATATAAATCGTAAATAATACGATTATTAGGTGCAATATGCAATATAGAAAGGATAATAACAAGTCAAGATAGAATTTATCACTCTCTTAGATTAGGTTTCTTGGATTGTGGAGATATATCCATTGGCTGCTTGGTTGAGATAAAAGTGACTCATAACTGCTAGCCATGGTAAGTTTTATTGAATCTAATTTATCTTGAGAACCAAGTAAAATGATTAAACATTGATATAACATTACATGCAATGTTTTAATTAGGATATTTCGACAAAGAGATTTAATTACGCAATAATCGGTTCATAGTGGTTAAGGTTCATAGCCATTTTATCACATAAGATGACCAACTCTCTAAGTTTCTATACATTACTTATGTGTATAGAAACTTAGAGAGTTTCACATAATAACACGATTAATAAGAGCAAGATTTATTTCAGAATTAGAAATAAATTGGATTATTTATTCTGAAATTAATTAAATAATATGAAGAGTATTTTATAGTTAAGTGGATATTACGCAATCTAAATAATTTCTTTTATTAACATATTGCTTGTTATCTCAAAGATTTGATTTCAAATCTAGTCATTTTCTATAAAGAATAGATTCTCTTTTATCCACATATATATATATGTGTTTATAAATATGAGAGAAGAGGAAAAGAAAAAAAAAAACCGCTATAAAGACAATTTTCTTCAAAAATAATATAAAAATTCTAATCCTAGTTACCTAGCAGCATAGGGATTAGAATTGGTTCCCATTGCTTTGTATGTGAATATCGCTAGAGAGACAACACTTGGTATCCATGGTGTAGAACAAAGTTTTACAATAAGCGCTATGAGTATTATACCTCACAGGAACTCCATCCCCAAGAGGAGAAGATATATCTTTTGCAAGGAAATGTATAATTCTTAAAAACTGTGTCAACTATTAATTTTGTTATATATAATGTGTGTGTTGTGTGTGTGTTACATGTCATACATGGATCTTGCGAGATAGGTTTTTTAATTTAAAAAAAAAACTACTATATATTTTTTGAGATTACAAAACCCAATAGTAGCTAGGTTATTACAACACCTCGGAACCTAAGGCACTATAATTCGCAGTGTGTATAATGTATACACTTTAAGACTTAGAATTTGATACACTCCATAATTAATACGACTTCCAATACACATTAGTAGATGTATTTACAAGGGATCCAATAGCAAAAATACTTAAGTATATTTAAAAAAAATATAACTTGTGAATCAAAGAGTTCAAATGTGACATATCTATTAGACTACATCATCGAATTAAGTCAAATAGAGGCCCAAGCCCAATGGTGTACAAACCATATATCATAAATGACAGAGGTCTCTAATTATTTAAAAGACACATTGATACATGTTGAGTTCTTGATATCCATAATATTATTAGTCCACTAATAAGTTGTAACAAGTTATAGCATTAATAGTAATGTCATCACCTAACCCATGTACAACTAAACACAAAATATTATTTATTTATTATCTTTAAATTTAAACCTTACACACAACACAATGGTAACTCATTATCTCACTATGCACACATATATAGTACATACATAAATGATCTTGATTGCTCTCTAATATTTATAAGTCCATGAGTCCTAGAATCACCTAAATTTACACGTATTTCCACAAGCAATTGCACTCAAGGATAATATCACATAGAGATCATTAGAGAACTAAAATAATATTATTTATAGTTTCGATCCACTAATTACAACTTAGCACAAATAACAGATTATTTATTAGGGAAAATGCCTCTTTTGGTAGATACCTAAACTTTTAAAAATTTCAATTTCATACCTAATTATAAGGCTGTGAAAAAAAAAAAAAAAACTAATCGAACCGTAAACAGAATCAGACCGAACTGAACAAAAATTTTGGTTCTTTTTTGAAACGGTTCAGTAAAGAGCAAACTGTTCGCGATTCGGTTCGAGACCATGAACAGAACCATATGATTCGAACCGAACCGAACCATTTTATATATTAAAAAATTAAACATATTATTTTTACTCCTAATTGTTTTATTAATGATACATATCTACATCACAAATTTTAAAAACAATTAATTTTTTAAAATTTGTGACTTATATATGTGTTATTCATTAGAATAAAATTAGATTTTTCATAATATGTTTTAATTGTTATGTTGTCTATAAGTAAGATAGATTTTAGATTTTAGTCTCTAGTATTCTAACTCCTGCATATTTCTTTTCCATTTGTCTTACTAATTAATCTATCTCTATTATTTAGATACTTATTGATTTATATAATTGGATATGTTAGTTAGAAGCATACAACGAATTAAATTTTATGTCTTATATTGAGATAAAGTTTAGAATACCATTATAGTTCAAAATAATTCAAAAAAATGAGATTAGTTACAATTATAATTTTATAATAGATGAAATCCCTTTCTTCCTATGTGTTTTACATCTTTATTTGGTAAATGAATAATTTAAAATATTATTGTTTATATTTGCATTAGTGATAAGAAATAAATAATGGAAGTTTTTCGATATAATTATTTTTTTTTTATGAAAAAAATATTACAAACCAAACCATATGGTTGGTTCGAATTTAAAAGAAAAATTGAATCATAAATTATGATACGATTCGGTTTAAGGCGCAAACCGAACCGAACCGAACCGTACCGTACCATGCACACCCCTACCTAATTGGACTTCCGTAGCCCTAAACACTACCACACTCATTATTGCATGACATGTGTCCAAATACTTTAAAAAATAATAAAAAAAGTGAGGTAGTGAAAAGATACACGAAAAATTCAATTAGGTATGAATTGGTCTTTTTAAAAGTTTAGGTATCTAAAAGGGACACGAAAAGTTTAATTAGATATAAAATTTGACTTTTTTAAAAATTTCAGTCTTAATTGTCCATTCGTCAATGTTCATGTACCAAAAGAGACTTTTTCTTTGTATATTATTAGCTAAGTATTATGTTATGACACGAAGTCACAGGACTCGAAGGCTACCAATACATTTACAAGATTACATCACGAAATAAAACAGATGTACTCTGTTTTAAATAGAATAGCAATATACAGTTGTATTGGAGTATCTAGCATGTTTGTTTCATGTAACAGATTAGGAAAACAACAGCTAAGCAACATGTGTAGAAGTTGTCTTTTGTAACCGTAGAAACAGTTATCATACACAGCTGGCAAAAGTGTAAAAAGAAAAGAATACTGTAAGGATTGAGGAACATATAAAAGGGAAAAAGAGAGAACAGAGAAGTAACAAGTTTACCAACATAGATCTGAGCAAGGAGCATACTGGAAGCTCGAATTCCAGATCCATTCCAACTTTTCATACCTCGCATATACATGATAAACAAAGTATTAGAATAGTTAAAACACACAGATTAGATCAACATCATTCTAGATTCATAAACACTAAAACCCTAGCTTTACTTTCGTTTAGTAAGTACAGAGAAGAAAGTGAAAAGAACATACCTCGTTTGTATCGGATGAGACAGAAGTGAAGGAACTTAGGGTTTTGTTTCTTTTAATCAACGCACGTGAGAGTTAAGTGCCCGTGTGGGGTCTATCATTGGTGCTTTCATTGAGTTTGTTTCTTGCGATCACCATGGCTGATGGTACCAGGAGTATTGCTCGTTTACAAGATGAATTGCAACAACATGACAGTAAGATTTCTTCATTAGAATCAAAAACTGATCGTTTGTTATCAGATATGGCTCAAGTTTTACAATTTGTTAAACTTCAAATGGATAATCAGAATACTACTAGTCATAGTAGTGGTTCATCATGTTATAATGATAATAATCAATACTCATTCATTCGGAACATCAAATTAGAACTTCCAAAATTTTCTGGATTGAATCCTCTTTCTTGGTCATTTCAAGCAAATCAGTTTTTTGATTTTCATAATGTTCCTGATACAGAAAGGTTGAAATTAGCCTCTTTTGCTATGGAGGGAGATGCTTTGGATTGGTACCAATGGTTGTTTAGAAATGGGTTGTTATCTACATGGTCTGCTTTTGTTAAGGCATTAGAGACTCGATTTGGTCCTTCTTTATTCGATGATTACCAAGGAAAGTTATCCAAATTGGTTCAGACAGGATCTGTCTCTGAATATCAACATGCTTTTGAATCTCTTTCAAATCATGTCAATGGTCTTTCGGAGGATTTTCTTAAGAGTTGTTTCATATCTGGTCTTAAACCACTATTGCAGCAGGAAGTTCTAGCTTGTCAACCCTCTTCTCTTTTACATGCTATTAGTCTTGCTAAACTACATGAATCTAAATTTCAGCACCTTAGTATATCCACTCCTACACCTATTTCATCACAACCTAAACCTTTTTCAAAATCCACTGTCCAATCTTCTTATACACCACCCTCTTCTATATTTTCTAAACCTAAACAGAATATTTCATCTACTTCATCTTCTTTTTCTACCACAAAAAAATCTATTCCTTTTAAAAGACTTACTCCTTCTGAAATGGCCATTCGAAGGGAGAAGGGTTTATGTTTCAATTGTGATGACAAATTTAGCAAAGACCATATATGTAAAGCAAAGTTTTTGATGATTATACAACCTGACAATGATTCGGAGGATGATAGTTCATATGAGATTGAATTGGGTGATAATTCTGATATTTCTAATGCAGTTGAAATTAGCTATCATGCTTTATCTGGAGTTTCTGTTCCTAAAACTTTGAAATTAAGAGGAACAGTTGGGGGAAAAGCAGTGTCAATACTTGTTGATTCTGGGAGTACTCATAATTTTGTGCAGGAACAAGTGGCTAAACGATTACGTTTACCTATTCTTGCTGCTAATTCTTTTCAAGTCATGATTGGTAATGGTGAAAGACTGACTTGTTCTGGGTTGTGTAAAAACGTACCACTTATTTTGCATAACAGTGAGTTTTTAGTGGATTTCTATGTTTTACCTATTCAAGGGGCTGATATGGTTTTGGGAATTCAATGGCTTACTACTCTTGGTCCAATTACTGTGGATTATTCTACTCTTACAATGCAATTTATGTTGAATGGGCAGCCCATACTTCTTCAGGGTAATTCTGCTATTGATCCTAAGCAGATTGAGCCACATCAGTTCCATAAATTGATGAAATCTGACAATGTGGCTTGTTTCTTTAGTCTTGTGGCTCAGAGGGAGGATAATTGTCATGATACCACCGGCAATAGTGCTATAGAAACACTATTGGGCAGATTTCATAAACTTTTTGAGTCTCCTTCATCATTGCCACCTTTACGAGATATCCAGCACCATATTCATTTACAAGAGGAGACTCAACCTATTAATGTCAGGCCTTATCGCTATCCTTATTTCCAGAAAGCGGAAATTGAGAAGTTAATTCAAGAAATGCTTGATTCGGGAATTATTAGACCCAGTACCAGTCCTTTTTCATCACCAGTCCTCTTGGTAAAAAAAAAGATGGCTCATGGCGTTTTTGTGTAGATTATCGAGCTCTCAATCATGCCACAGTATTGGATAAGTTTCCAATTCCCACTATTGATGAGTTACTTGATGAGTTACATGGAGCACAGATTTTTTCAAAGTTAGATTTGCGTGCGGTTATCATCAGATTCGTATGTTTCCTGGGGATATTCATAAAACAGCTTTTCGTACTCACGAAGGCCATTATGAGTTTTTGGTAATGCCCTTTGGGCTCACTAATGCTCCTTCCACATTTCAGGCTATTATGAATTCTATTTTTAGACCTTATCTCAGAAAATTTGTTATTGTTTTCTTTGATGATATATTGGTTTACAGTACATGTATGGAAGCTCATCTTACTCATTTGACTCAAGTTTTTACTAGTTTGGAAGAACATCAGTTTTATGTGAAGAGATCTAAATGTTCTTTTGCTCAATCCAAGATTGACTATTTGGGTCATATTGTATCAATGGATGGGGTAACACCAGATCCGAGTAAGGTTCAAGCAATTTCTGAGTGGCCTATTCCTACTAATCCTAAACAATTAAGGGGTTTTTGGGTCTTACTGGTTATTATCGACGATTTGTAAGACATTATGCATCCATTGCAGCACCTCTTACAAATTTATTGAGGAAAGAAGCTTTTGTGTGGGATGAATGTGCTACTGTTGCTTTTTCTAATCTTAAGGCCGCCCTAATGACAACACCAATTTTAGCTCTTCCTGATTTTTCTCAGACATTTATTGTAGAATCTGATGCTTCAGGTGCTGGAATGGGAGCTGTGTTACATCAGAACAATCACCCTATCGCTTTTTTCAGCAAAAAATTTTCTTTGCGACTTTGCAAAGCTGGAGCTTATGTCAGGGAAATGGTGGCTATAGTGGAAGCAGTCAAAAAATGGAGACACTATCTTTTGGGGAGACATTTCATTATTAAGACTGATCAGAAAAGTCTTAAGGAAATCCTTACTCAGGTAATTCAAACACCTGAACAGCAACAATATCTCGTTAAACTGTTAGGCTATGATTACGAGGTTGTTTATAAACCAGGTATAGAGAATAGAGTTGCAGATGCATTATCGCGAAGCTTTTCTGATGAAGCTCAGCTTTTTGCTTTATCCTTACCTTCTTTTGACTCTGTTACACTAATTAAAACAGAGTTTAAAGATAATAAGGAATGGCAGAAATGGATGTTGGATTGTGAACAAGGAGTTTCTCTGCCATGGCCACTTACAGTCAGAGATGGTTTGCTGTTTTTGGGCAACAAGATTTTTATTCCACCTCATACTTCTATTATCAATCTGTTGATATTAGAATACCATACTTCTCACATGAGTGGACATTTGGGAGTTTTAAAAACTTTTAAAAGACTCAATGAATCTTTTTTTTGGAAAGGCATGAGGAAGGATGTGGAGGAATTTGTGAAGCGCTGCCATGTCTGTCAACAAATCAAATATTTGACAACAAGTCCAGCAGGACTACTCCAACCTTTACCTATTCCTCAAATGTCTTTGAGGATCTTTCTATGGATTTCATTACTGGATTGCCAGTATCTAAAGGATATTCAGTACTACTAGTAGTTGTCGATCGACTAACTAAGTACTGCCATATTGGTCCTCTGACTGCTACATATTCAGCTACTTCAGTAGCATCATTATTTGTAGACATTGTTATTAAATTGCATGGATTTCCTAAATCCATTGTGTCAGACAGGGACAAAGTTTTCATGAGTCGTTTCTGGAATGAACTTTTCAGATTGAGTGGAACCACTTTGAAAATGAGTTCAGCCTATCATCCTCAATCTGATGGTCAGACTGAGGTAATGAATCGATGTTTGGAACAGTATTTACGAGCTTATGTTATGGACTCTCCTACACTTTGGCCTAAGTTCTTACCTTGGGCTGAGTATTGTTTTAACACTAGTTATCATACTAGTGCTAACATGACACCCTTTCAAGCATTGTATGGGAGACTTCCTCCTAATATTCCTCAATACATACAAGGCCAATCTACATTAGAGGCAGTGGATCATGAATTGAAGACTCGAGATGATATTTTAAAAGCCTTGAGAGCTAATTTAGCTCAAGCTCAGCTTCGAATGAAACAGGTAGCTGACTCCCACAGATCTGACTTAAAATTTGAAATTGGGGATTTAGTGTACGTGAAGCTTCAGCCCTATAGGCAAACTTCTTTGGCCAATAGGCTTTCTTACAAGCTCTCACGACGTTATTATGGGCCTTTTAGGATCCTAAGGAAGATTGGAACTGTAGCATATCAGTTGGATTTACCAGATCATTCAAGACTTCATCCGGTATTCCATGTTTCTTTACTTAAAAAAGCTTATGGAGACTCATTTCCTACAATTCCACTTCCTCAGGACTCTTTTGAAAATCATCCTATACTTCGACCGTTAGCTATTTTGGATTCTAGAGTTTTGGTGCGACAAGGAGTTAATGTTCCCCAACTTTTGATTCAATGGGAGACTCTACCTACTGAGGATGCTTCTTGGGTGGATTTATCAGATTTCAAGAGGGATTTTCCCGATTACCACCTTGAGGACAAGGTGTTTTTCTCAACACCGGAGGAACATGTTATGACACGAAGTCACAGGACTCGAAGGCCACCAATACATTTACAAGATTACATCACGAAATAAAACAGATGTACTCTGTTTTAAATAAAATAGCAATATACAGTTGTATTGGAGTATCTAGCATGTTTGTTTCATGTAACAGATTAGGAAAACAACAGCTAAGCAACATGTGTAGAAGTTGTCTTTTGTAACCGTAGAAACAGTTATCATACACAGCTGGCAAAAGTGTAAAAAGAAAAGAATACTGTAAGGATTGAGGAACATATAAAAGGGAAAAAGAGAGAACAGAGAAGTAACAAGTTTACCAACATAGATCTGAGCAAGGAGCATACTGGAAGCTCGAATTCCAGATCCATTCCAACTTTTCATACCTCGCATATACATGATAAACAAAGTATTAGAATAGTTAACACACATAGATTAGATCAACATCATTCTAGATTCATGAACAAAAACCCTAGCTTTACTTTCGTTTCAGTAAGTACAGAGAAGAAAGTGAAAAGAACATACCTCGTTTGTATCGAATGAGACAGAAGTGAAGGAACTTAGGGTTTTGTTTCTTTTAACCAACGCACGTGAGAGTATAAGTGCCCGTGTGGGGTCTATCATATTAATTTAAGTCTATGAGTTTTTATCCTAAGTACTAACAACATATAAGATTTGTGTATCTAGTATTAATGTCTCAAAACTGAAACACACAACTCCTAACACCTAATATAAAGCACATTCTCTGGCTTAGAACTGTCATTATAATCCTATCATTTATTTCTTACTCCTAATTCGTATTAGTATGGTATACAAGATTTTAATTAACATTATATATATATCGAACGTTATTTAAAATGACATATACAAAATCAACTCCAGCCCATTGTCGTCGCGTTCACATGAAATCAATGCGCACTTTGTTTCATATTGCGTCAGTCACGACCCCAACATGACTAACGAGCTTTGGAATCCGAGTGTTTTGTTGTCTTCTTGACATGATTGAATCGCACTACACGCTCTCTTTATCTCTTTATTCAACGTTCTCCACCAAGACGCTGCCACAAATAAGAGTAAAAGAAGAATATGCCATTCCGATCAGCATTTTCACATGTATAATCGAGTTAATTTAGTCGAATTTGGGCAAGTTTTTCGGTACTCTTGGGCTAAAGACGTTTTGCTAGAGTTTTTTATATTAGCCCTAGATTAATCTAAACCAAAGACAGTGTAATATGATTCAGTTTTTTAATTTGGGAGTGAACTAAATGTCATGCTCGAGTTTATTACGAGCGTGGGATAAGTCTTGGAGTTTTGATTATTATTTATCTCTCTTGAATTTTTGTCTTTGCTAGAAGAGCACTTTCCATGGTGCCTTCTCTTTCATTATTCTCTTTTGCTCTTGGGCCTACAATGCATTCACCAACCCTGCTAAGGATAGACCTGATAGATTCTTAGATTCTTCCAAAGCAAAAATTTTAGATTAATATTTTTCATGCTAGGTTACAAGAATTTCTTACACTATTCTTTCCTCAAAAAAGTCCTTACCCGATAATCTTACCTCATTCACTATACCCAACAACTTGTCAAAGTATTCTTTGAGAGTTTCTAGCTCCTCCATCTTAGACATTCCAAATTCCTAGTCAAATTATTAAGGACCTACATATTTTTTTGTTCTTTCATTTCATTGGTATTCCTTTTTTAGGTAGTCCCAAATGTCTTTTACTATCTCTAAATTCATGATTCTTGTAAATATGGTGCTTGCAACAGCAGAAAATAGACAAATTTAGCTTTGCACATCCTAATCTTCCTCTCTTTGTGTGTCTTTAGTTGTGTCATCATTAGATTTGCTGGTAATGATAGAATTTCATAGTGATCCTCTACAACTTCACAAAGATCTAATGCATCAAGATGTACCTTCATTCTAATAGCCCTAGCTTGATAATTATCACTATGAAAATATTGAGCAACATGAAAGAATGCTTTTTCAGTTTTCATTTTTAAGGTTTTTGTATTTTGGTTTGAGTTTTTATATTTCTGGGTTTTGTATTGTCACAAATCCCTTAAATGAGAGTTATGATACCATGTTGTTTTTTTCCATGATATAGAAAGAAAATGCATAGTTGAAATTTAAAAAGAAGAAGGAGAGCATTTGATTTTAACACACAAATTCGTTCACACCAATGCTCAAAAACAGAGCTAATAGGTAACAATAAGATAAAAATTGACAATTATCAACATATTTTCTAATGACTTCTAAAGATAGATCTAAAACCAAAAGTTTTTAAAGACTTGGTCTAATAACTAATTATTAAATTGTAAATCAATTATTTAGCTGCAATTTTAAGGCATATCACCTACAATGATATTAATCATCTATATATCACCATATATGCAATTTTCCGGTTTAAATTATTTATTCTGACAAAATTATTTACATTCGTAGGAAAACAATTTGATTCTAGTAACGACATAGTATACTTTGCGTATGACATTAGTCTTCCAAAATTATGACAAAACTATTTATTCTTGTCTTCACTGTGGTAAAAGTAATCGATCACGACATAATTTCAAGACACTTTATTACGATGCGACTAATAGCATCGGAACCTCTGTAAGTTAGGTGTTGACTAATTAGATTATTGAAAAAAAATAAGAAAAAAAAATATAATATAAAAGCGAGGAAATGTAGGATCGCTTTTCGCTGTGTCGTCAGGGGGCATGAGGAAAACAATCTTGACCCCAGACATCATCACGGGGTGGTTTTCGAATCGTAAATCGCTTCGAATCATCACCGGCTACTTTTATCCGGAAACCGCCCCGTCGGTGACGGTTCCGAACCGTCCAAGGACCCGCCGGTTCCAAGCGGTTAGACGTGGCGGAACCGGCAGTTCTAACCGGGTCCGGAACCGCTATTCCAGACCTGGAATCGGCGGTTCCAACCCATCAAATATTTGAATTAAAAAAAAAAAAGTAAGAAGATTAAAAGAATGATTTGGGTGGAAGTGATGGGTATAATTATAAAAAAAAAAAAAAACTAAAATGATGATGATGTTATGATGATGGAATAATTATCCTATGTCAATTTATCGCACATGTCAAGTGTCAACCATATTATTTTTATAATACTAGCGAACGTATCACGCAATGTGTGTCAAAATTAAAAAAAAAAAATTGAAGAAAACACTACAATTTATCCTAAAAATAGAAGGAGTTACTATGGAAAAGATAGGAGAGAGATGGCGGAGTAAAAAAAGGAGAAGAGGGGGTATAAGATAACCGTTATAAATATTAAAAGAAAAAGATAAATAATTACCATATTATGTATTTTAATTTTTTATATCAAATTTTGGCTTAATAATAGTAATAGATAAATGAGAAAAAAATATTTCAGAAAAAAAAAAAAAATCATCATCTCACATACTATCCATTAAGACGTTAAAAAAAAAAAGACATATATATATGCATATAATTAAAGTATTATAAAGATTATAGTTTTTTTTTTTAACCTTTTAGTTTAAGATTTCACAAATATTATAGCCATTAGATTTGAATCTATTATATAAGAAGGGGGGTTGTTTACTTCATTTTTCCCAAAAAAAAGAAAAAAAACCTATTCACGTGGAACCGGAACCGTCAGAACCGGCGGTTCCATGGAACCATAAACCGCTCCGGCTGTGGCGGTTCCGGTTTCGGTTCTACGAAATGTGGAACCATGAACCGGCGGTTCCGGTTCGGGTCCGGAACTGACCCGAACCGTGCCGATGTCTACTTGATTTTGTTTGTTCTCTCTCCCTATATATATACATATGATATATATATCGGCAGCAAATCAAGGAGAACACGTATGGCCAGTACATTGGTTTTTTCGCAACTTGCATGTATCGGTGGCTATTATTCGTCTCCTCACAGGAAAATAAACAAACTTTTGTTTTTAAAATAAATCTGAAAATATCTCGTTTTGAAAAGATAATTTGTAAATACCCAAACAAAAACACATTTAAAAAATACTATTAATAGCGCGCTCGCCAAAATACGCTCGAATTTTGAATCACCAGAACGACTCGAACGCATTTAGAGAATGTGCAGAAATTTTTTTGCAAAATATTTCGATGCGTTCAGAATATGCATCCCGATATCTGTCTTCCAGCCGCTAGAACGTTTTCCAGATACCCGTTATTATTTTCCATTCAAAAATTACAAGGAGTACGAACTTACCTGTCCGATAGCTCCATCACACCTGTCACCCATCAGAGTTACAATATCTTCCACAGACAAGATGGTTTTAAATATATTGGATGCAATTGTTTTTTACAGTTATGCTTGAAACTGATCATAGCCGTTGGTTGCTAGGAAAACAAATTGGTTTATTATCCAGAAGTTGTGTTGGAGAAGTGCTATTAGTATAAATGCATTTTTGTTGAAGTATTTATAGATTATCTTTTCAAAACGGGATATTTTTGGATTTATTTTTAAAAATAAGGATAGATCCGTACAAAATCCCATTTTAAGAGCTTCTTTTAATTTTTAATGGGATTGGAATCTGCTTCCCCAGAAGTATTGTTCTGTTTTTATAACTGCAAATAAATACGTGCAGGAGTTAGATAAATTAAAAAAATTTAAAAATCTATAAAATAAAATAAATCACCTCATGTCTTATATCAAGTGACAAGTATTTATTGGTAAAAGTAAAAATGAGACAGCTTTTCTAGAAGAACAATTTCATCCTTTTTAATGCTACTTTCTTATAATAAATCCAGTAGTTTTCTTGGTTACTTAATTTTGAGAGTAATTATAAAATTGACAAGCAACTCTTTTTTCTTCTTTTTTCTTTTCCACTTTTTGGTTGATGTAGCTCCTTTGGACTCGCAAAATTTTATAATGTAGAAGAGTGACAAAAATTTTAATTGGATGATATTATCTCCTTTTCCCATTGGGTGCTAATACTGTCTAATGGCACTTTTCAACCACCAAAGATCCGTTTCTAATATTTTTCTTTTTTTTTTGGTTTTTTTTTAATTTTCAATTTTTTCTATTTATTATTACTTTTTAAGTAATGTTATTTTTTACTTACATTTTAATTTCTTTTACCATTTTTCATTCTTCTATTTTTGGGTTTTTTTTTTTTCTTTTTTTTCCCCCTAATATTCTCCTATTTCGAGCTTTCCTGCATCTATAAACAAACGGCGACAAAAAGGGTGCATACGATTGCCGCCTTCATGCATGAAATTCCACGAAACTGGGTCATAAGATTAAAACACAAATCATGTTAACCCAAAGCCTCGATGACCGATAGAGGATAGGCACCGTACCATGTCATGACAACGTTTGGCTGGGGCAAAAGAAACTTAAGACGCTGTCATGACATATGGGCCCCACTTAAAATGTATAATTATGGTTTGTTTGGATTATTTGAATTTCATCGTTACCTCATCTGCTTATGTCCACCAATCTCCTCTATGTGTTATTTTTTATTCTTTTAAAAGTAAAAATATTTATTTCTTATTAAAATGAATATCTATATAAAAATAATAAAAATAAGATATAAAAATCATGAAAAAAAAAATGAAACAAACCATCCTTAACTACTTACCCTCCT
Organism: Combretum micranthum; assembly: GCA_024138025.1. Lineage (NCBI taxonomy): Eukaryota > Viridiplantae > Streptophyta > Magnoliopsida > Myrtales > Combretaceae > Combretum > Combretum micranthum. The sequence continues at coordinate 58,374 of JAMXBD010001577.1, forward strand.
TTTTTTTTTTTTTTTTCAATAGCGGTCATGGAGAGAGGATGAATATAGTCAAATATTGGAGAGTTGATGCGTGCGGCTTAATGCTTCCATAAGCCCCTTTTTAATCCCCATTTAAGAATCAATAGGGCTTAAATGGTCTTTCTCGTTTGTTAAATAAAGGCATTTTTGTCTTTCAGATTTCCTAACGATTCAGGATCACTTTTTCCTGGTCAATGGAGAATCTGAGATTAGATTAAGCATGAAGACTTCTTTCTGAGTGCAGGATTAATCTCTTTTCATTTTCTGAGGATGACATTCTTCTTTGTTTTTATAATCACTTATCACTTACACGTCTATTTTTATTTAAATAATTTTTTTTATATATTTTCCTAATTTCTCTTTTTTATTTTTTTTTTTCAAATTTCTACTTTTTATTATTTTAATTTTTTTATTAATTTATTATTTTAATATACGATGTTTTATTTGCCTCTTTGAGAAAACTCCCAAAGTTATAGAATTTCATGCAATTATTTTTAGTGAGAATAAACAAATAATTAAGATAACAATTACACCACGCTTAGAACTTTGGCTGCCGTTAGCAATACAGGTCTAATCATACAAAAATGTAACGACAATAATGAGTACACCAAACTCTCAAATCTTCAAGATCTATACTACATCAATTAAAAATATATCCATAGACCCAAACCTCACTTTGGCTAAAGGGAATATTCACATAATTTCCGAAAAGAAATAGACTTTGTAGGACTCAGATTCCACATTACGGCAGGAATTATGACCGAATCGCAAGTTTGTATATGAAAGTTTCTAAACTTGTTTGTAATGCATATACTCCTAAAATTAATTTGCTCAATGACTAACAGCAATCTAGTTTAGACAATCACACGGTCCAAATTAACCTAAATTAACATATCGCAGTAGCAGCAGCAGCAGCAACAAGTTGATGTAAATCACCATCTAATTTAATTTAGTTCTTTACAACTTCTCCATTGATTGTGTCTAACTATCAATCATTTCTCATTTCAATATTCAATTTTAGAGTGATGCCCATAGCATAATTGCTATCCACACACAATTTTAAACCAGAAGCCACAATCCATAATTCAGCCACTATAATATCAGTGCAACCAAATATATTTAAATATTTTTTCAAAACCAACCAGCCAACAACCAAAAACATTAGGATGCAGCAACTAATTGATGCCGTATCATGTCAGTATCAATAGATGCATCTATCGCTACAAGAAAATTGATTTTTAAAATCATAAATTTTACGATGTAAAATTGATAAAATAAGTTATATTTCTATAAAAATAATTAGCGACAATAATTTTTATGACAAAAATTTTGTTTTAGAAACAAACTTTCATCTTTAAAGCCTAGTTTTCTTATAATATGTATTTAGTTCCACCCATCCATGAGGAGTTAGTTCCCATTTTAGATCAAATCTTTTGGTATAATAAATTCTTTTATTCATACACAAATGTTCAATTTGTACTCACCAAAATGCCACGGCCACTTTGAAAAAAAATTACTAGGGAAAAAAAATTACGAAGGCACAAGTTAGGACTTCCAAAAAAATTACGAAGGCACAAGTTAGGCACAAGTTAGGACTTCAAAATTACGAAGGCACAAGATTTTAGATCAAATCTTTTGGAATACTTAATTTGTTTTTTAGGTTCATTATCTATATATATATATATATATATATTTTGTGATGAACTCTCTTTTTTTTAACAGTTTTTAACTTTATAAAGTATTAAATTTATTTATTTAGTTATAAACTCTTATTATGTATCAATTAATGTATTTTGTCAGCGGATCATTTTATTCGTTGATGAATTTTGTTGATAGATGATTTTTTTGTATCTTTGTTAAATACGTTGGTAGATGATTGATTTGATGGTTATATTTATGAATTACTATGTATTGGTTAGTGAATGTATTTTATTGGTGGATAACTGATTTTATAGAAAACTATAGATTAAAAGTATGATGAGTTCATGAAGTATTTTATCGTGGTTTATAATATAAACTTTATAAAGTGATATAAATATTTAAGTATCAACACAAATGTAAAAAAACTAGAACAAATAAAATTTTTAGTTAGGATTTTGATTTGATTTGATCCGTAATCAAAACCAAACTAAACCGTTATTTGATGGTTTAGAAAACTTCTAATCCAAACCAAATCACGACTTAATGGTTTGGTTTGAGGTGAAAAAAAAAAAAAACAAACCATAAATTAAGATTTGATTTGATTTTAGGAAAAGCCGAATCAGACCGATTCGTACCCATCCTAAGGTATCCCATAAATGGGGAAGAATCAAATTTTGGTGAAGCATTTTTTATGTTTGTGGATAGCTAGCATATAGTAATAATAAAAAAAAAAGTATGTTCGTGTCAAACATCTGTGGATATATCACCTTCTGAGATGTATCGCATATAAAATTATTTTTTAACAGTGAAAATCTTTCTCACTTTTAGAATATTTGAAACTTTTCTCAGTTTAACATTTTTTAATGAATTAAATCAATAGAAGGCAAAAATTATCAAACTAATACCAAACTTTTCATGCTGATTGCTTTTTAGTAAAAATCAAACAATACTGTTTTGATCGTGGGCAATCCCACATGATATTTATGACTTTTTTTTTTTTTTTTGTCTAGTCAATATATTAAAAAATAATAAAAAATAAAAAGAATTGCAAAAAACTCTTCTAAAATTTATCTAAGTGTACACCCACCACTCCCTAAACTTTTATCTTAATGTTTTATTAAGAAAAATCAATGTCCATTTTATAATCGAATTAATAAAGGTTTAAGTGTGTTGTTTGCAATATTTGAAACATTAACGTATTTCAACAATATTGGATACGTCCAACTCAAAATTATAAAACTAATCATATTGATAGGGTCGTGCATAAAAGACTTTTTTACTTTTGGTGAAGCTTGCTTAATAGCCAATCTAATTTTATTATTTTTTTTTTTTGTTTCAAATCAATGGTTGTATATTCGAAAGAATACAAGTTTGTAGCAACATAATCGGCTTATGTATTTCCCCATTATTCTTGAAGTTGGCCATTAACTTAAGAACTTGGCACAAAATGTTGAAAGGTTCAACATGGTTGGAACAAAATTGAAGAAACATTGATTATCACACCGGTGTAGGGTATATTTAGAGTTTGAATGGGTTGTTCTTAGTGGAGCTCAATGCAAGGGGGACAGAGGACAACGCGAAGTACATCTAGCAAACGCATCTAAGAGTGGTGGAAGGGATGAGCTAATCAATATGAAAGGACATAAAAATATTAGTACAACTCCCATTTTCTCCATCATAGTCACTACTTTTTATACACACCTTTCAAAAACATTCCATTAAATATCACCACGAAACTGAAAAAGAGTGCGATTACGATAAATCTAGATTGGAAGATCGCAAGGTCTTTAAAACGATCAAGAAGCATCCCTATTATGGCACAATAAGACCAAAAACTGCTTTACTTAACTCTTGACTTTAAACTAGATAATGATTGGATTAATATCATTAGAAGCCTCACCAACATGATCAAGGCTTTGAATCCCATTATTGTGATGACGGGCTGGTAATACATTGAGGTAAACCGATTGTGGACTTGGCTCAAAGCTATCTCCAATTTGCACAGAAGGCTACGTATTGAATTATTGTGAATGCTTGAGTTCGGTACTGTAATTGGAAGCATGCTTCACTCTTGACTTTGAAAAGCTTGAAGTATATTTTACTTAGAAAGAATTGAATATGCACTAAATAAGATGGCTTGAACTAATCAAAGATTATGATGTAAAGATTTTATATCATCCGAAAAAAAGCCGATGTGGTTGTTGATGCTTTGAGTAGAAAGAAACAGATAAGTGTAGCAACTATGATTACAAGCCAAAGAGAAATACAAGAAGATCTTCGAAGATTGGATATTGAAGTAACTTTGGAAAAAGTGGAAGTGATGCTTGCTAATTTAACTCTCCGACCTACTCTTATGGATTTGATTAAACATAATCAACAAGAAGATCCAAAAAGTGTGAAATTAAGAAGTGCTATACAAGAAGGAAGGAGAAAGGAACTGAGACTTGATGAAGACGTGTTATCAGATTCAAAAATAGGATATATGTACCAGAGATGGGAGAATTAAGAAGAGAAATTCTAAAGGAAGCTCATGCATTGGTTTATTCGATGTATCCAAGGAGCACAAAGATGTACAAGGATTTGAAAAAGAATTATTGGTGGAATAACATAAAGAAAGACATTATAGAGTATGTATCCAAGTGTGTGACATGCCAACAAGCGAAAATCGAATATCAATGACCTAGCGGTGAGTTGCAACCATTATCGATTCCAAAGTGGAGATGGGATGATAATACAATGGATTTTGTGAGTGCACTACCTAAGACCACGGCAAAAAAATGAAGTAATATGGGTTATTGTAGATAGACTGATTAAATCAATGCATTTTATACCATTGAGAGTCAGATGCTCACTAAGAGAATGGCATAAATTTATATTCGTGAGATAGTAAGGCTCCATGGTATACCATATCAATCACATCAAATAGGGACACTCCATTTGTAAGTCACTTTTGGAAGATCTTATATGAAGCACTTGGCACAAGACTTTAGCTGTACGGCTTTCCATCTTCAAACTGACGAGCAATCTGAGAGGACAATACAGATATTAGAGAATATGCTTAAAGCTCGTGCTCTAGTTTTAGAAAGAATTGGGATGATTATTTGCCATTGGTCGAGTTGCTTACAACAATAGTTACCAATCGGATGCAAATGGCTCCATATGAGGCACTATATGGAAGAAAATGTCGATCTCCTCTCCATTGGGATGAAATAGGTGAGAGAGCTCTAATTGGTCCAGAATTGATGCAGCAAGCCATAAACAAGATTTAACTTATTAAATAGAAATTAAAAGTGGTGCAGGATCGATACAAAAGCTATGCTAATATGAGAAGAAGGCCTTTAGAATTTGAAGTTAGTGATCATGTTTTTCTTAGAGTCTCTCCAACTAAAGGAATGATCAGGTTCGATGTTAGAGGAAAATTAAACCCGAGATACATAGGTCCCTTTGAAATTTTGGAAAGAATTAGACCATTGGCATATCGGTTTGCATTGCCACCAAATTTGTCAAATGTGCACAATTTATTCCGTGTTTCACAGTTGAGAAAGTGTATATCGGATTTAGATGTTGTTATTGATACAAATCAATAAAAAATTCGACCTGATTTGACCACGGTGGAAAAGACAATCAAGATATTGGGTAGAATGGATAAAATTTTGAGAAACAACACAATTCCTATGGTGAAAATTCAATGGAGCAACCAATCAAAGCGTGAAGCAATTTGGGAAGTTGAGAGTATTATGAAATAGAAGTATCCAGAGTTAGTTGAGCAATGAATGAAATAAGACAAGTTTCGATTCACAACTTCTTGAGGGAGGGAAGAGTAAAATAGCTAAATTCTCAATACATGATAATTTAATATATACAATTTGATTTAATTAAATTATGAAGTTTTGTTGAGTGTTTGGTTGATGAGAATATCATATGTTAGCTTGAAATATTGAAATTGTGATAAATAGTTAGTTAATAAAATATGGAGTATTGGTATAATTTAGTATAGTAGTGTATAGCATATATATGTTCTACTTGTTTGAAAAATGAAAATTTTGTGAATATATTTTAGTTGATAAATTAAACATGTTAGAATATAATGTGTTAGTGAGTTTTGATAATTATGTTGATTATTGGTTTTAATGCATGTAAAGCTTGAGTTATTAAAACAAACTTAAACCAAAACCAAACCTAAATGTAACATGGTAGATTTTGAACCTTAAACCAAGCTTAACTCATTAGTTAAAAGCTATTTTGTTAAAGCTATGTATTTAAATAGGTTAAACAGGCAATTCACATAAACACTCCATTTCCAGACAACCTTACGTGTAATATATCCATATATTATATGTGGTTAGAGACTTGACATGTCATATTTTAATATAATATATGTCGGGTCTTTACACATTTTCTTTTATTTTCTTTCACATTAAAAACTACAAGTAAATGTATGTTTTTGTCTTTATAGCTTCATGTGCGAGAAAGGAAATTTAAAAGCACGTAGAGCTATTGTGTAGAGGTATCATTGAATTTGATATTCACCATCTATATTAACAATATTCAAAATAGATTTAGAATTTCTCTTGTCACCTGCTAAGACATTTCCTAATAGATAATAAACTAGTCTACTTGAGATTAAATCCTTAGCCAAAGTATCACCTAAGATGTAAATAAAATAGAGTTTCACTTTCTTCAATAAGTTACAACATAAAACAAATAGTGAAAATAATAATATTATCTATCGTGATCTTCATTTTCATTTTGACTTTCACTTTCTTCAACCTACCTTCAACTTCATAAATCACCAAACCTACAAAACTAAAAGAAGAAAGGGGAAAAACAATTTTCATAAAATACATTAGAAAAATGTATGGTAAAAACAATTTATAATAATAAATAAATTAAACAATCTCATACCAAATGATGAACTTGACAACTGACTCTAAGTGCACATCAATGCTTCTATTGTATCTGAATTGAGTCAGCTCTTATGGGAAGAAATGATTCATCTACCAGTATTAAAAGCATATTCAAAAGCAACTGTAGACACATGAATAGCCAACAAATCTCTAGCTATTTCTTGTAATGTAGGATATTTAATTCCATAAATTTTCCACCACCCAAGAATGTCAAATTCAGAGTTTGCCACCCAAGGAATTGCAAGATTATCTAAATAATGGTCTAACTCAGAATTTACATGGACTTGAATATCATCATTGCTAGTAGTCATCAGATATTGCTCAAATTCGTCCATCTCCATCATAGGATCAACTGAAAATGCAACACCAGTACTACTACCACCTCCTGAAAGAGATGAAAAACTACTAGACATACTCTTACCACTGCGAGATTTAGGTCTTGACTGATATTCTTTAATCGAATCATAATAAGTTTCCTTGACATTTTGTAATTCTTTAGCAACATTCTCTCCAAAGACAATACAAAATACAAAATCTACACCCTTAATCTTAGGGCATGGATCTAAAATAATAAAAATAGCCATAATGATGTGCACATCTCCCTAGTACTTTTCAAACATTTTATCTGCCATTGCACTAATTTGCACCTAAAGAACTCTTCCATCCAACCAATGCTTTCCTAATTGTATATACTTTTCTAAAAAAAAAAAAGTTTGTAGTTGGATATTGAGTGCTAAAGAAGAGATTAGTTACCTCATAAAAAATGGATAGCTTGCTACAAATTTCCTTAGCCATCTCCCATCATCATCTGAGGAAAGACATTTATAGTGCCTATCCATTAATTGCACTCTGCATAACACCTCTTTGTATCCAATTGCAGTGAAGAGCATGTCTTAAGTAGAATTTCATTGAGTTTTGCAATATAAACAAAGTTTTCTACAGTATGAAACATCTAGTTGCTTGCATACTTCAGCAAATTTCTCAACCTGTGATGGTGTTGCAAATTAGAACTGAACATTGTCATGGATCCTCTCTATCGAGCTTTCTATCACAGCTACACCCCTCCTTCACAACTAAGTTCAAAATATGCACGCAACAATGCAGATGCAATACTTTACCACGACGAATCAAATTATCCTTTCTTAACTTTGACGTTAAATTTGCAATCATTGCATCATTAATTGAACAATTATCTATAGTGACCATAGATAATTTCTTATCCAGATTCCACTGCACTAGTGAATTAAATAAGAATTGACTAATAGCCTCTTTGTGTGCGGAGCTGGCCCATATAAAAATGCATATAATATATATATATATATAGGCAAACGTGGTTAAAAATATTTTAATTTCAGTAAAAGAAATAGAATTACATTGATAAGAAAACTTACTTTAGGATTTGATTGTGGAGCTTCCAATTATTATCAACGAAGTGAGCTGTAATGGTCATATATCCTTTTTTTTTTTTTTAAATCCACATATCAAATGGGTTACTCATGAAGAATAGTAGCTTTTGCAAGCTTTTTTCCAGCAATATTTTGATCAAATGTCCAATTTTTTACTATTACACTATTCTCACCCTTACTTTGTTTTTGCTCCATAGGCAAAAGACATTGTCTTATGTCTTGTTGAGATTTTCTCTTTAAGCATCTTAACAAATGGCCATATAAGTGCTTTGTACCATTTTTGCTTTTTGCTTTTAACTTTCTCTCATAATGGTTACAAACAGCAAATTCCACCCTATTTATTGTTTTTTTTTAACCATCTCATTCCATATGATAGAAGTCAACTTACACTTGTTGGGATTATTCGTTTGATTGATTGTGCTTACTATACAAGAACCCAATGTAGTCGTTGGTTTTCCTACACTAGGTGCTAGAGGTCCCCAAGGTCATGGTCCTCATGGACATTTTCTTCTATAATCATCTTCAGTTCATCCATTCTTAATGTTGAAACAATCACCACCTGGAATATAGTCATTAAGGTAAAAGGATAAGAAACATTTAGTATAAAATCATATTTAATTTCAATAACTCAAAATGTAATAGCAAAATTTCACTAAAGCACGAACTTTCGTGATATATACATATATGACTACTTGAACAAAGAATACAATTAGAGATTCTACATTTGTTCCAAAGTTATTCCAAAAAACTTAAAACTTTAAATGGTGAACAAGACCAATTTCTTACCTTTTTTTAAGGAACTTAAAAACCTCACGATACCAAATTCAAGAACTTTGGATGATATAAGAAAAGACCCTAGAAGATGAAACTTTATAACTGCAATAAAAATTCCTAAAACAATGATGAGCATTTTATGAAAGCTAGGATAGGAGACATAAATTTTTAAGGGTTGTAAAATTAGTCCAACAAACTTGAAACTACAACCAACTTCATCGACATCAATGTCAATATAACATAATCAGGGTCAAAATCATTAATATAAACTTATCTATCTTAAATTCTCTACAAGATTCTTTTACAATCGAATTTTTCTAGTGGGTTAACATCGCAAATGGTAACTAACTTATTTTTAAAAAATATGCAATTAAATACTTGAATTTTCAAAATTATTAATTTACTACTAAAATTTGAAATTGATTAATTTATCACCTAAAAAACTTATTGTACACTCTAATTACTCGTTCATTTCGCTGTAATTAATTTCATTATTTTTTATTTATGAATTGCTATTATAATATTTAGTTGATTGAATAGTGATTCCATAAAGAATCTCTATTATACAAAATATTGAATAGTTTTCTTTATTCAAACTAATGAATAGTAATTCAATATTGAAACTATCTTTTTTCTACAATGTCCCTATTTAAATAAAATATTAACAAGAAAAATTATATTATAGCTCTATTTCATCCATTTCTTAACAATAGGAATTCCATCGTACCTTAATATTGGTTAGCATATATAATTTTTTTCAGATAATAAATTAATTAATTTCAAAGTTTAATTCTAAATCGATTAAATTTAAAAATCAGATATTATTTTTATTTTATGAATGCATTTTCCTTTTCAAGATGAATGGTCTGGTAGTTTTGAAAAGTCATGCAACTAAGGACGTTCAGCATATCGTACAAACTTCACCGAGATCGTCTGGCTGTGCTTGTGTTGACTTGTAGTCCTAAGTCATGGGATAATTATTTAAAACCCTCAGCAACAATAATCCACTCCTGTCCACTCATCTCCGCCACTTTCTCTATCTCCCCCTTTCTGTCTCCCACAATGCTATTTTTTGCAGATCTACAATGCAACTTGGTTTTTCCGTAGAACCACTAAACCCATGAACTTGACCAGCTCAACAGCCGCACATCAACATGAGTAGCGCCACGGTCGCCACCAGGTTCTCTTATAGGGGACTTTACCTCCCATTTTATTTCACAATGGTGAAGTGGATAGTTATGAAGTTTGAACATTACCGTGTTCTCTTACAGGGACCATAACTTATGCGTTTATGGGAGTTTAGAATGCCCTTTCCTGTCGTCACGTACTTTACTTCGTGTCGTGATGTCTCCTTCAGGTGCTAATTCTTCTATTCCGTATTGGTGGTGTTGAGGTACGTTTCATAATTTAGTTTTCACCTGGAAGGACTTATCTAAAATTTGGCTAGTGGGAGCTTAAGTTGCTTATATATCTCCGTGATGTCGTAGTTTTCCATCATATTCTTCACTCTGTTTAGCAAAAATTCGATTGTAAAAGAATCTACTGTAGCATAAACATAAAGTTGGAATAATACATGTTACTTTTAGGCGCTGGTTGTGCTATTCTGCATTGGTCGTGTTAACGTAGGCTTCATTTACTTGTCATTTGGAAGAAGTTATCTTCGTGTTGGACTGTCGGAGATTAAGTTGTTCATTATTTAAATAATATTTAAATATTTTAATTACGTGAAACTCGAAACTTGTAATACCGTAAACTATTGAATCTGATTTGCGGATTATGAATGAGAAATGGATAACTATTGCAAAATTGAGATTTACGATTAGTTAGTTGAAGATAATGTTGTAGGGAAAAAAGAAAAGAAATTGACATGTCAATTGCAAGTTACCAGTTGCGTGTTTACAAAATGTTATGTTAAGAGTTGAAAAGCTTTAAAATATGAAACACTTATTTTAGTTATACTTAGATTATTTTACTGAAACTTTCTATTTATTTATTTATTTATTTATTTTTATTTTATTTCTTATTTAATGAATATTCATAACCATAAAATAAAACTTTAGATTTAAATTACACTACAATCTATAAGTGAAAAGATAGAAAGCATTAAAAGTTACAAGAAATAAATATGAACTTTATTAGTCCATCTGGTAATTACATAATTCTATTAGAAGTCGAAAATAGGAAAAATAAAAACTAAACCTATTTAATTCATTTATATAAAAAACGGTAAATATGATGGTTGATCATCGTGACTACTGGTACCGGCAAGAGTTTGATAGGTGGTGGATATACTAGTTAGTGGTTTGTCTACTTAAAACACTTATTTTTCCCTCGAAAGTTTGCTTTACTCAAGAGAGGTGAGAGAATTGAGGTGATCATATTGATTATTCTAGCATATTCCAATATCTTAGAGCATAAGGTTTTGTTCTTGTTCTACATTCGATGCTCGTTATCATGAGATGAGATGGCCAATCTTTTTCACTACTACGTCCTGGACTCTTTGAAACTCAAGAAATAAAGAAGTTTTGATGCCTGGCTTTCTCATACTGTTATTGCAAAGGCCATGGAATTTCAATTTTCTTACGACTTTTTACATGCTAGCCAAACTAATAGAAGGATGAGGTATGAAGTGTTAAATGGTTGGAAGCCTTCCCATGATAATCGAATTAAAGTGAATACGAATGGCTCCTTTAAAAGTAACGATAATGCTGCATATGTTAGTGATGTCCTACAATCTACTCATGGAAACTGCATTGGTACGTTTGCTGCAAATCTGGATACTTTTTTTCATATTTTCAATCTAAGATTTGGGATGCTCTAGCAGGTTTACAGCTAGCATGGAGCATGTGGTTTAAGAAGATCTTCTTAGAGCTAGATTGTACGACTTAAGACGTTAAAGAAGAAACACATAATAAAAAAAATGGTTAACAAATTCGATGAATATATAGGACTCTAGAAACCATAATGAAAACAAAAACGATTTTATCACAAACATTGAATTGTGCATGATTGCTAGAAAAGTGATTTTTGGTTACGATTATGAGAATTCTAGTAATTGACATCCAAATTAAAAAAAATTATAATAAATTAGAGAATTTGAGAAGAAATTGAGCAAAGTCGGCTTACAAAAAGGTATTTCTAAATAGCTCAGTGTTTCTTTGCCCTAGGGCGTACAAATAACAGTAGACTTAAAAGTTGCAAAAAATAAATACATAAAAACTACCAAGAATAGATTTAGTACTAGAATTAATGGATAAAAGTAGTTGAAAAGACCGAAATAGAGAAAATGCCTATTTGAGAGCCTCAACGAAGGAAGCTGCCCAAAAACTGACGTAGCTCGTCACCAGAGGTGATGATTTCTTCATATTGGCTCGTTTCTTACGAGATAGGGACCTAAAATCAAGAAAATATGATCGACTCGTTTCCATCCTAGTTGACTAAGTACCTATTTGCCACCATCTCCACCTTATCAGCTTGGGACAAGTTGTGTGGTGAAAAAAGAAATGACTCATGGGAAAAAAGTTCCAGGAATAGGGGTCCTTCAAACTTGGGACTGGTTATGTGGTGAGTGGTGAAAAGAAAAAGGCCCATTTGTTTGAATGAAAATGTTTTTTAGGAAAAAGTTTTTTATTTTTTCATTTTTTTTAAGAAAAAATGGGACAATTAATGGGAAACATTTTCCCTTATTTTGGAAAACATAGATTCATTTGTAACTTATTTTTCGAAAACCAAATTATGGAATATAAATGCATAAGTTATTTTTCCATTGATTTACGAGTTCATTTACCAATCATTACTATTTAATTTTTTTAGTATTTTTCTTTTAGGTAATTTATTTTTCATTATAATATATGTACTTATTTATTTTTTTTATACTTAAAATATATTAGTTATCTTGAAGTTACACGTATAAGGAAAAATACTTTCATTTAAATTAGCCAACTATATGAAAATAGGTTACTTTTAGGAAAACATTTTCGAAAAAAAACTTTTTTATTAGGAAATACTTTTTTTTTTTCAAAATAAACAAGCCTTGAGACTTGTATTACATAAACGGCTTTGGGGAAAAAAAAAATTGCACACGAAGGCTAGGGGTGTCTGGTGTAAGAAAGTGAGACAATACCAAAATATTTACAACGTACGATAATGGTGTCACTTGTGTGAAAGTGCGAGAAAATGGGACCCTTGCAAAATATGATAATGAATACGAAGGCTGGGGGGGACTGAAATTCGAAAAAGTTGGGAGATAATGAAATACGGGGCTACCTAGGAAGTAGAAAGCGGGACCCTTGCAAAATGATAGAAATTACGAAGGCTAGGGGAGACTGGTGTGTGGTGAAAAAGTGGGATTATATAGCAGGGCTGTCAAAGCATTATGGAAAACAATTAAGGTGGAGTAAGGATAAGTAAGACCAGTATTTATAGCTTAAGGTAGGGTAAAAGTAAGTAAGATTGGTATTTATAGCTGAAGGTTGGCCTTATTTGAGGGTATTTTCCTGCATTTTGCGTCATGATGCATACCATCGCATGACACCTCCTCCAAAAAGGATTCGTTTTACATTGTGTTTGATAACATAGAAACCAATAGAAACCTATAAAAATATAATATTTAAAAAATCAGTGGAAATTTTGTCACTTTTATTCTTATGGCGTTTCGCTCAACTTTTGGAATGAAAATAGTGAAAGTGAGTGAAAATGATCCAAAATCATCAAAATAATCCTAGAAGTGAAGTTTGAAAAAGTAAAGGAAGCATGTTTTAGTTAATGAAATATTTCATTTCAATCTATTTCTTTTATTATCCCAACTGAACAACTTTAAAGAGAAAAATTTCATCCAATTTCCTTCTATTTCCATTTATTTCTTTTCCTTTCTATTATTTGCCTTCCTGCTTGTTTTCATTTATTTCTACTCGGCACAAAATTGCCAAACATGTTAGCAATAAAGTTTTTATCTAGTTTGATCATTAAAAGGGATCGTTGCAAAAGTCCTTTTGGTGCTTCTGAAAGCTTGAAATAAGAAATATCAGTCAATAACCAAAAAAAATAAAAATATTTAAGAAAGTAAAAAAAATTAAAATAAAGAAAAACAACAAAAGATTAAAAAAAAAGTTAGAAAGCTGAGCAAATAAAAAAAATAAAAATTGAGAAATAAAAAAAAATAAACAACTAGTTATTTGGTGATTGAAAAGTACCATTATGGAAGGAAACCAATTTTTAAGGTCAAAAATAAATTTCCGAGATTGAATATATATACGTATTTTTGGATAAAATTAGCAAATATTTCCGTGTAATCTAAGAAACATAAGACGCCTGTCCCTTTTTCATCATCTCTGTTCTCTTTGGCCGCAGTGTAAATATCGTTTTAAGTGTGGGGGCTCCAGTTGTGACTCTGTTTGGAAGTTGGTTTTGTAGCTTGCCATGTTAGATCATATTAACCTTTTGTGAAAACCATCACATATAAAACTCTAGGTTATTCATGTTTGTTCATTAAGAATTAAACAAAAAAAATGAAAGCGTACATGAATCCATAGCAAACAATAACTTTAGAGAGGTGCAATTGGTCTTCCAGATCAACACATTTTCTCTGAGAGATACCTTTTGTTTTCTCTCTGCATCTCTAATGATGGGATTCAGAAGAGACTAGAAAAATATTGTATGTGTGACGTGGGAACCATAACCTCTATTTGTAGAGATAACTCAATGTTATCTTTTGGTATTTCTATTTTAACCCATCACAAAAATAGAAATTACCCATAAGGTTCTTACACATAAAAGTGCAATACCCTATTAAATACATTAAAGCCCAAATACTCAAATCTTATTGATCACTTTTAATTGAGCTTAACTTTCTGTGACAGCCTGTAACACATTATTATTTCACATATAAGGCCAACGTTGGATTAAGGATCTAACAATCTTCCACTTGGACTATATGTGTAACCTTATAATTATGTTTTGCTAAAAGACAAATATGAGCTCAAATTTACCATCATGACCAGAATGTATCTATAACCAATCCGGTTCATCAACCATATCAACATAGGATCAAAGTGGTATTCATTACATTTATCGTAACTCAACCCATCAATGGTCGCAATGTCTACACAATTGAATGACATGGATCATGATATTGATGTGTAGTAAGGAAACTCCATGCAATATGATCTTAGCATGTATATTTCCTACTGGTCCACCATAAACCTTAGTGAGATCAAACCATAAACCAAAAATCAGAGTGTAAGCAAACAAAAAATACTTTATTTCTACAAAAAATATCCTTAAAACATAATAAACCAAAAACAACTAATTAAGGTTTGTCTATGACATAAAAGCATTCAAAACAATAAACTATCACTAAAACTGAGTATCACTTAAGGACATGACACCCATATGAGCAGTGTGCTCATGAAACATCTTGGGTTGCACTCCTTTAGTAAGAAGATCCGCAATCATAGAGTTTGTTCCTATATGCTTTACAGACAACTGTCCACTCTGAACTCTTTCTTTTACAACTAGGAACTTGATAACCACATGCTTTAATTTCATTGAGCTCCTATTGTTGTTGGAATATAGAACTGCTGACTTATTGTCACAAAATAATTTAAGTAGTCTATTAATAGTATCCACAATACGCAACCCCGTGATAAAATTTTGTAACCATATTCCATGATTGGACGCCTTGTAACATGCTACAAACTCTGCTTCTATAGTAAAAGAGCAACAAGAGATTGTTTTACAATCTCCTAAGAGAACACAGTGATCCAGTTAGCAGATATTTAGCCTAATGTAGATTTCATACTATTTGGTATCCAGCAAAATCAAATTAGTATACCCAACGATCGATCTGATCTGACTTCTAATAAGTGAGCATATAATCTTTTGTTCTCTGTAAGTACGCAAGACCCGTTTGGCTGTTTTCCAATGGTCTAATCCTGGATTACTTAAGTATCTGCCTAACATTCTGTAATGTACAATATCTGGAGTGTATGGACCTGAGCATACATTAGATTCCATACCACTGATGCATAAGGAATCTTTTGCATTTCTTTTTCCTCAAAATCATTCTTAGGGTACTGATTAAGACTAAATTTATCTTTCTTAGCTACTGGGTATCACTTGGTCTGCAATCCTGCATGCCATAACCTTTTCGATAGAGTCCTTTTGTGATAATCCAAGAATACCATGAGAGCGATCTTGGTGTATTTGTACTCCTAACACAAAAGAGGCATCATCAAGATCTTTCATCTCAAAATTCTTAGGTAGAAATCTCTTAGTTCGTGCAATAAGCCTATATCGTTGCGGCAAGCAAAATGTCATCAACATATAAGATCAAGAAAACATGTTTACTCCCACAAAACTTATGGTATATACAATCATCGATCAAATTCATCTCAAAACCAAATAAGATGATCACTTGATGAAATTTGAAATACCATTGTCGAGATGCTTGCTTAAGTCCATAGATGAATTTCTTAAGTTGACAAACCATATTCTTTGGATCTGCCGACACAAAGTTTTCTAGTTATACCATACAGATCGTCTCATCAATGTCATTATTAAGAAAAGTGGTCTTTACATCCATCTATGAAACTCAAGATTGCAATGTGCCTTAATGCCATGATAATCCTAAAAGAGTCTTTCGAAGAAACCTGTGAGAAAGTCTCTTTATAGTTGATGCCTTCTTTCTGTGTAAAACCTTTTGCAACAAGACGAGCCTTGTACCTCTCACATTACCTTTCATATCCTTCTTGGTCTTAAATATCCATTTGCAACCAATGGGCTTCGTACCTTTTGGCAATGAGACAAGATCCCAAACGTCATTATTCTTCATAGATTTTATCTCTTCATTCATGGCATCAATCCACTTCTAAGAGTTAAAACTTTCAATGGCTTGACGAAAGTTGATCAGATCATCCTCCATCAATCTAATGTCAACCTCATGTTCTTGAAGAAATACAATGTAATCATCTGGCACCACACTTCTTCTTAGTGTAGTGGATCTCCTTAATGGCATAGGTTCTTGAGGTGATAGAGTTTGTTCTTCTAGAACAGTTTATTGAATGGGATCTCCATCATTGTCTAAGTCTATTGTGTTTTGAACAAGATCGGAAACAGAATCTTGATCAAATTCA
The DNA here is from genome assembly GCA_024138025.1 of Combretum micranthum. Classification (NCBI taxonomy): domain Eukaryota; kingdom Viridiplantae; phylum Streptophyta; class Magnoliopsida; order Myrtales; family Combretaceae; genus Combretum; species Combretum micranthum. The sequence goes on from JAMXBD010001577.1 coordinate 75,252, forward strand.
ATAACACCTATAGGGATATCAACGTATTCCTCTTTAAAGACAGTGTTTCTACCAATACCTCCCCTCACAAACTCGACATCCTCAAAAAACTAAGCATTTCTCTACTCAAATATCGACTTAGTTATGGGATCATAAAATTTGTAACCCCTTGATCTTTCAGAGCACCCAACAAAATAGCAACTTATTGTTATTGAATCCAGTTTCTTTTTGCTTCAGCTAGACATCCCCAAACATGCAAATGCTTTAAATTAGGCTTCTTACCCGTCCAAAGCTCATATGGGGTTTTGTTAGTTGCTTTAGTTGGAACCCTATTAAGGATATATGTTGCAGTTTTAAGTGCTTCTCTCCAGAGTGATTTTAGTAAGGTGGAGTGGCAAATCATACTCTTCACCATGTCTTTAAGCATTTTATTTCTTCTTTCAGCAACACCATTCATAATGGGTGAACCTGACATGGTGTACTATGGGATGATACCGCATTCCTTTAGGAAGTTAGCAAAAGGTCTTGGATGTTGTTCACCTAAAACATCATATCTGCCATAGTATTCGCCACCACGATCAGATCTGATGCTTTTAATCCTTTTATTGAGTCGGTTCTCAACTTCAGCCTTATAATTTTTAAACATGTCCAAAGACTGTGACTTTTCATGAATGAGATATAGATAGCCATATCGCTAGAAATCGTCTATGAACATTATAAAATATTGTTGACTATTCCAAGCAATTGTAGGGAACGGTCCATAAATATCTGTACGTATAAGTTCTAAGACGTCTAAAGTCCTGTTGGCTTCAAATCTCCTTTTATTGGTTTGTTTCCCCTTTATATAGTTAATGCAATCATCAAAATCTGTAAAATCTAAGGGGTTTAGAATTTCATTTGACACAGGTCTCTCCATTTGTCGTTTGGAGATATGACGTAATCTCTTGTGCCATAATATAGCTGGATTCTCATTAGTTAATTTTCTCTTTGTACCTTGTGTACTTACTTGCAGGGATTCATTAAATGAAGCAATAATATCAATCAAGTAAAGATTATCATAAATAGATAAAAAAACCGGATCCAACTAATTTTGAATCATGAAACAAACTAAATTTCTTATTTCCAAATGAACAAGAGTAACCAGATTTGTCAAAAACAGAAACACAAATCAAATTCCGTCTAAATGATAGTACAATAAATGTTGCATGAAGATCCAAATAAAAACCAGTCTTTAACAATAATCTACATTTCCCAATTGCTTCAACTTCAACTGTCTTGTTGTCGCCCACATAGATGTATCTTTCACCATCACTTGGCTTTCGACAATGGAGGCAACCCTGCATAGACACATTGGTGTAAGTTGTTGCACCAGAATCTATCCACCAAGTGTGTATAGGTACCAAAGTTAAATTAACCTCAGAACAAACCAAATTAAGAAGCACAACTTTCTTTGCACGCTAAGCATGATAATTGGTGCATTGCTTCTTGTAATGCCCCACAGCTCCACAGAAGTGACAACTATTACCATTCAGTGCATCTGACTTCTTTGGTTGTTGCTTTTGAGGCATTGCATTTGCAGTTTCTTTGTCTCTTTTCCTTTTGTTATCCTTGTTCCTATTCTTAGGGGTCGAAGCTAAGTAAGCACTCTCAATCTTATCTTGGTTCAGCCTTTCCTCTTCTTGTATACAGTGTGAGACGAGCTCATTCAGAGACCAAGTCTCTTTCTGACAATTATAGCTCACCTTAAACTGGCTAAATTGTGCTGGAAGAGATATCAAAACCAAATGCACTAGCAAGTCCTCTGTGAGGTCTGGTTTAAGTGCTTTTAATTTAGAAGCAAGATGAGACATTTCCATGATGTACTCATTAAGACTGCCTTTACCCTTATACTTCATTGAGATTAGGTTAGTCAAGAGTGTACTTATTTCTACCTTTTCATTCTTGGCAAACCTTTTCTCAATTTCATCAAGGAACTCCTAAGCCTTAGTTATCTTTTTAGATATTGTGCCGCTGAATGCTTCTGGAATGGCCTTCTTTATGATCATCATACACATGCGGTTTGATTTCTCCCACTTCTCATCTCCCTTTTGTCATCAGATGTACTCTTATTAGTAAGAGGTGAAGAAGAATCAATCTTTAATGCAAGGTTGAGATCCATGATTCCAAGTACTATCAAGAAATTCCCCTTCCATGACTTGAAGTTAGTGCCATTAAGCATAGGAATGAAATTGATGTTGGCAGTATTATTAGCAGGATTGTTCATAACTGAATGACAACAACAAATGAATAATTAAGCTCACATAAGTCTCAAAACAATAATAATAATAAATTTAAATAAAGGTAAACCCCATCTCAAGATATAGAGCAGCCTATTAATATTTCATCTTTGGACAAAATATTAACTACTAAGTGGTATCTTTGTGCAATAATCAAACACTGACAATAATAACATCAAATAATAAACCTTCTTTTTGGGCCGATTTATTATTTACATGTAAAACCAAATAATCGTCACACGTTTATTACTACAGATGCACTTGTAGTTCTATTAAACATTAACCTTCCTTTGGGCCGGTCAAATATTCATATAAGTCACAAGCACATGACCAGTTATATTTTAAAACAAATTAATTTCCATAAGAGGGACCACTTTGGCGGTATGTTGTTTCAATTAATTCATCTCAAAATATATATAACATACCAATATTCAAATTTAAAATTATTTCAAACTTGGGTCAAAATCATGATTAGTCAACTTTAATTTTGGTTAAAAGATACAATTAATCAACTTCAATATTGGTCAAAGATACAATTAATTGTCTTTAATTTTGGTCAAAACTTTTTTAGTCTAAGAACCCATATCCAAATATGACCCAAAAAACTCTAACCTTAAAACCATAAAAAAAGAAAATGGAAATTAGCCCTTTTTTTTTTTAATTTTTCCTATAACAATTTTGATTGTTGTATCTTAGTATGCGTAAATCAAAGCCATAAATCAAACAATAATTTTTGGAGTCCATATATATATGTATATATATGTTTATGAGCAGTAAAGTTGATTCGTAATTTTGACAGTAATTTAAATGTCAAATGGCAAAAGAACATTATATATATATATATATACACACACACACACAAAAATATATATAACCTGATCGGCTGAACATGAAAAATCTGTACAGATGAATGTTAAAACCATATATCATATGTATGATTGTATCATTTTAACGATATAACTGCTAAGTCATACACAATCGTAGCCATAGAACCTTGAGCTTTATAAATAATTATAATCATGATAAATTCCATGTTAAATTAACATATGGTTATCGATAAAGGAAATCCTAACCCTTAAAAATTAGAAAAGAAACACCCTATATATAAATTACAAAAGTAATTCTTAATGATTAAATATGTATGCTCTAATACCACTTGTTAGATCCAGATTAACCTTTTATGAAAACCATCACATATAAAAACCTATATCGTTCATATTTGTTCATTAAGAATTAAATAAAATAAGCAGAAGCGTATCTGAATCCATAGCAAGCAATGACTTTAGAGCGATGCGGTTGGTCTTCCAGATCAACACGTTTTTTGTGAGAGATATCTTTTTTTTTTTTCTCTCTGGATTCTCTGATAATGGGATTCATAAGAGACTAGAAAAATATTGTACGTGTGACTTTGGGATCATAACCACTATTTATAGAGATAACTCCATGTTATCTTTTGGTATTTTTAATTTAGCCTATTATAAAAATAGAAATTACCAATAAGGTCTCTACACATAAAAGGGTCATACCCTGTTAGATACATTAAAACCTAAATACCCAAACATTATTGATCACTTTTAATTGAGTTTAACTTAATGTGACAGCCCGTAGCACAAATTATTTCATATATAAGGCCAATGTTGGATTAAGGATCAAACATACCAGTCTTTATCTCCACAAAGTCTTTTAATTTGGGTTAAAAACAATCATTGTCTTTAATCTTTGTAATAAAGATGGGCAACTAAAGTACCCCCCACCCCACATAGGAAAATTTCAGAACAAAAAAAATTAAAGATAAAAAAATTCAAAAATTGAAAACATAAAGAAAAATAACAATAAATTAGAAAAATAAAAAATTGAAAATTGAAAAAACACAAAAAAGGAAAAATATAAAAAAAAGATAAAACATATATATATATATATATATATTTGTGTTTAAAAAATGCCATGGACGAAATTAGCAACTATTAAACCAATTTTTTTAAAAAAACTTTCTAAATTTATTTGACATGTAGTAATAATTTATTCACAGGAAAAAAATGACCGAACAATATTTAAGGGACAACAAATTCCTTTCCTTGCTGGAAATAGGTGCCATATATGCAATAAACAAATAACTATCAAAATTCCATTTTCCCTTTCTTTCTTTTTTTTTTTTTTTTTGTGGCCAGGATGAAAATTCCAGTTGAAACATGCAAATTAAAACATAATTATGTAGTTGCATCTTTGTCATGGTGGGAACTTTAGAAGATTGGGGAAAAAAAAAAAAACAACCCTCGGCCGAATTACCGATCGACGCAATTTAAGGATATTGATCTAGATATTTAGTTTACGTTTTGTAATTACTCTATTTTATGTAAATAATGGAATTTAATCACTTGGTTTAAGGAAACATGAGTTCAATACATGTCTAGAGTTTCTGTGGGAAAATATTATCAATATACAATTTCAATAAATTAATCACCAATATACCACACCAAAATCGTGTTTGATGAATAGGACATGTTTTTTAATATGTAAATCGCAATATACAAATGCGATGTAATGTTTCACTACCATTGCTATATCGCCTGTGTAAAAAGTCATACACGTATATCACTTAAAGAAATCGCGATATAACATGTATATCGTGACTACCAAACGTGATATACATATGAAAATAATACATATATCGCTTCTTCCTTTCGCGATATAGGTACAGTACTGCGATTTAGAAGTGGTATATTGATAATTATTTTTATATTGACCTTAAATAAGTAATTAATTTTTATAAGTGTCCTAAACTGAAAATTATTTCAAGGAAACATCAATTACCATTATACAAACAAAAGGGTAGAAATTAAAATGGACTAAATTGATTTTGTAATAGAAAAAGAAAAACTATAAATCGAATGTTGTTTGATTTAATTTTTTTTCCTCATAATATAATGCACAAAATAAATAAATAAATACAAACATATGGTTGGAGAGATTAGAAATATAATACGATAGCCATAACATGAAATGGAAAATTTCTATTATACTAAGATGTTAGCAATTCCCATTGGTTTTCCAATGATCATCACATTTATTCTTGTTTTCTTTCCCTAACTTCCTATGAGTAATTCAAGTATCCAACGCTGTACAAACCTAATAATAGAGAGAGTCGTGCAAGATTTTTTAATTTTTTTTAACCATCATAACATATAATATCAAGAATATACATAATAAAAGATAATATATATTTCTTTATGAATTTTTATGGTTTCCTCAACAAAACCATCCATTTTATTTTTCAATTATTAAAATAATTAAAAAAAAAACTTAGGGGATTTGTCAAAAAAAAAAAAAAGAATATTTTAATTTCTCTTATTAGTTGGAATCTTCAGTAATATTATAGGTGAGAGTCCAATACTTTCATCATTCGAACATTTTTCTACAAAGATCAAAAGGTGCCTTAATCACATGGCCGCCAAAGATATCCAATAAAAAATAAATTAAAACATCACAATTTAAATTTCACTGATGCTATGAATATGTGGCACAGTACAACGTAAAAGTTACCACATAAGTAGATTTTTTTATTTAAAAAAAAAAAAATTTTACATGATACAACTTAAGATTAAAAACCAACCTCTTCTATCTCTTGAAAACGTGATAATCATATTATTAGGTTGCCACAATCTTTCAATTTTCTTTTTAAATAAATACCCCTATCAGATATCTTAAAACGTCTATCAGCCCTCAGCAACCTAAGCCTCATCCATTTTTTTTTTTTTTGTATTTTTTTGGGCCATAAAACCTCTTCCATTTGTTGAAAGAGTGATATTCATATCGTTAGAGTACCAATCTGAATAATCGATTTTCTTCTCAAAATACCTTCATTTTATTTATTGAATACGTGAAGCTAGCTAACAATATTAATCAACTTCGTCTATTTCGATCCTGGTTTTCTTAAAATAAGAGGTTTGATATTCAATTCATTATTAAATGAAATATTTTCATCCTTTAGTATGCACAAACATCAAATAGCAGTGACTTGAGAACCGGGTTCCCTGTCACAACCATAACAAATATCCTATTATTTCCTCAAAGCACGTAGCACATCAAAATAAAAATTTCATAAACCATGGACTATAAATTCTAGACCTTTATCAGATATCCCGAAACGTCACCTCTCGGTGATCTCTTTCACACTATTTACATACAAATGCAAATGCAAATATAATTTGCGACAAATGCAAGGAATGGGTTGTTTGGATTATAACTATATTCCAAAAACATTTATGAATAATTTCTTAACTAATACAACAAAACGACTATGATAATAACCCATTTCTCCGGCCACTGGTGAAGACTTTAACGGTAAATTAAAGGAAGAAATTATGTGAGTTAAAATCTGTGCCCAAGAGTGCTGCTTCATTAGGATCATTACCAGATCAATATAATGACCTTCTATCATTAAACAAATTATCTTCATTTTTTTAATCTCTAGGGCTTTATCTGCGTCTACTCAGCAACAAACGGATTATTAGCAGCTGATCGTGTTAGGACACCCCACACTAGGAAAGCAGATGAATCCTGGTGAAAGATAGATGATGATATTCCCCAGAAACCAGCAGTATTTCACCCAAATATATTCAACTAACAGTTCCAAAACCATAAAATAAATAATACTACGATGAATTGTTGTGATAATTCCATATATTTCAGAAAGAGCTAACCGCCAAGTATTGCTTGGTTGACTTTTTCCAGTCATATCGTTATTCAAAACTTCAAAAAAGTACGTAACTCTTCTTCATCATCGATCAGTAATTGTTCTGGCGAATTTATATGTCCTAAATTAAGAAGTTCTGGCCAAAGGCAACCCTAATTCGCTAAAACAAGAAAACACCACATGCAATAAAAATTGGAAAATCAAACATAAATCACTGGGTAAATTACGTGGAATCTTAAAAAATAGCAATAACAATAGAACGGAAAAACATTCCGTGGGTAATATACGCTAGGTGGAAGTACACATAGTGTGTATCTACCAATTATACACTAAATCTTTGGTGAAGAAATCTTGTATATAAGTTTCGGACAAGATTGATATAAAGTGCTTCTCTATGTAAATAAAAAAACACTGACAAAGTACAATATTGAAGCAAACATCACTCATCCCACCGGTGGAAAGGGAGAGTAGTTTGAATGGGCTATTTCTTATAGGAGGTCTTGATGGAGGCTCAATACAATGGGGTAACAGGACAACGCGAAACACAGCCAGCAAACCCATTCAAGATCTGGTGTAAGATATGAGCCAATCAGCATGTAAAAACATGAAAATATCAATGCAATTCCCAATTTCTCCATTACAGCCGCTGCTTTTTTATACACATTTTTCAACAACATTCCATTAAATATTGCCGCAAAGCTAAGAGAGAGGGCAATTATGATAAATCTAGACTGAAGACCCGTAAGGTGTTCAAAATGATCAAGAAGCATCCCTGTTATGGGTACAACGAGACTCAAAACTGCTTTTCTTAACTCTTGACTTTGAAATAGATAAGTGATTGATGAATTTGTGTCATCAAGAGCGGCATGGACATTGACAATGGACTTCAACCAGCGGTAGATTTTTCTTGGAGCACCTCCAATTTGCACAACAAGGTCAGATATGGAATTATTTTGGGTGCTTGGGTTGGTTACTGTTACTGGAAGCGTTCTCTCCCCGAAGTTGGGAGGTTTTTTGAGGATTTTTGAAAAGAGTGTAACAGCTTTCTGGTATATGGTGTCCCACATCGCTTATTAGCCGAGATAATATCCTCTATATCTAAGAAGAAAAATAACTCCGGCTCGCGAGTGGGTCGATTTGGGAAAACCGAGGTTGGGATCGTTATGAAATGACAAGAAAGGTTCTTGCGACGTAATACCACGTGATACGAACTGTGGTGATGGTGACACATTAGTGATGGTGACAATGACAAAGAGTCCTAAAAAATAAATATAAGTTCATGAGTACTCATATTAATATAAATGGAGTTGCAAATATGGCACATGCCAAAAATGGACATGGGCTCATGATTACTCATTTAATCAAATATTATTAAAGCAAGTGGTATGTTTAGTATCTTTAGGATTTATAACTTTTTTATTATCTTATTATAAATTTCTAAAACTATTACATATCTTTACTTGATTAGTGGAATTAGTTTTTATTCAAGATTTCAAAAAATGATAGCTTTTCACATCCTAATTTCTCATAATATTTCTTTCTAGTATTCCATATTTCCATGTAAGTGTTGACACATTTTCACCAAACATTTCTTTACTTGATTAGTGGAATTAGTTTTTATTCAAGATTTCAAAAAATGATAGCTTTTCACATCCTAATTTCTCATAATATTTCTTTCTAGTATTCCATATTTCCATGTAAGTGTTGACACATTTTCACCAAACATTTCTCTTCCTTTTTTTTCTTCTTCTTTTTTTTTTTTCATCTCCTCTCTCATATGCCCATGTTCATTAATTTTTTCTTTCGCTTATTAATTTCCACCTTTTTTTTAATGATAAATTATTGGTTATATGGATCAATAAACACAATCTATTGTAGATTTGTGAAGTAATGTCTCTTTGCAACTTTTCATTCTAACTTTAATTGTTTACTATCAACCTGGATATTTAGTGTCTGTATGGGCTTTAGTAGAAGCACGTTTTACAACATGTTTCGATTTTATGTTTAATGACATTGTTTTGGAATTGTTTTGTCATCAAGGTACCAAATGTATATCATTAGCATTTTTATCATCAATTTCAATTCGCAGTTTTTATTGATTTATATGATTTAGTATAATTTATGCAAATGTTAAGTGCGTTTTAAGTATAATTTTTTATAACTTTTACTTGCTTAGTTTAAATTTTTGTATCTCCTTCCCTCCTAAATCCTAATGCCCACGTCCCCCTTTTTTTTTTATAGGTCTTTTTGGATTATCATTGTACAAAGACTTCATTTTGCCACTTTTAATTAAGGATATAATGCAAATGGGTATGAAAATAGTCTTTTGGTGCTTTTGAAAAAGAACTGCAAGTAAGACTACAAACGAGCCAAGTTAAGCCGACCTTCTAAAGGCTTAGGCTTGACTTGTTTAAAATTTAGCGATAGCTCGACCTGAGCTTTTTTATTGAGCATGAAATTAAGGCTAAGGCTTGAGCTTAGCTTATTTAGTTAAACAAGCCTAAATTTGAGCTCGAGTTTGGCTCTTTATGAAAGGAGCTCAAGCCGAACCGAACTTTTCATCGAACATAATGAGCTTTTATCAAGCCTGAAATTTAAGTTCGAGCTCAACTCATTTAGATAGTCCATTTTCCACTTTTTAACCTAAAATATAGTATATAAGTGTTGCTATAATATATATACATAGTTATTAAATAGAAATTCGTTTTATTGTTTTTACTATGTAGTTATAGATAATATATCATGTGTAAAAAAATTCAAAAATATGTTAACGAACCCATTTTTGAGCCTGTTCATAAGCCTAAACAAGCTTGTTCACGAGCTCAAATCTCGAGTTTGGTTGGTTTAAATAAATGAGCTTTACATTGGGCCCATGCTTGGCTAGTTTACTAATTGAGCTCGAACCGAGACAAGCTTGAAGCAAGCGGAGCTCGAGTAGCTCGCGAGTAGCTTGGATCATTTGCAGCCTTAACTGCAAGCTGTTTTGTATATAAGTTTCGGACAAGACTGATATAAAGTGCTTCTCTATATAAATAAAAAAACACTGATAAAGTACAATATTGAAGCAAGCATAACTCATCCAACCGGTGGAAAGGGAGAGTAGTTTGAATGGGCTATTTCTTATAGGAGGTCTTGATGGAGGCTCAATACAATAGGGATACAGGACAACGCGAAACACAACCAGCAAACCCATTCGAGATCCGGTGTAAGATATGAGCCAATCAGCATGTAAAAACATGAAAATATCAATGCAATTCCCAGTTTCTCCATTACAGTCGCTGCTTTTTTATACACATCTTGCAACAACATTCCATTAAATATTGCCGCAAAGCTAAGAGAGAGGGCAATTATGATAAATCTAGACTGGAGACCCATAAGGTGTTCAAAATGATCAAGAAGCATCCCTGTTATGGGTACAACGAGACCCAAAACTGCTTTATTTAACTCTTGACTTTGAAATAGATAAGTGATTGATGAATTTGTGTCATCAAGAGCGGCATGGACATTGACAATGGACTTCAACCAGCGGTAGATTTTTCTTGGAGCACCTCCAATTTGCACAACAAGGCCAGATATGGAATTATTTTGGGCGCTTGGGTTCGGTACTGTTACTGGAAGCGTTCTCCCTCTAGAGTTTGGAGGTTTTTTGAGGATTTTTGAAAAGAGTTTAACAGCTTTCTCGTATATGGTGTCCCACATTGCTTATTAACAGAAATAATATCCTCTATATGTAAGAAGAAAAATAACCTCAGGTCACTAGTAGATAGAAAGGCAGGATTTTATACCGTATCTTATGGAAGGCCACCAATAGGGGTGGGCACGGATCGGTTTGGTTCGGTTTTTCCTAAAATCAAACCAAACCATAATTTACGGTTTGGTTTTTTTTCCATCCTAAACCAAACCATTAAGTAACGGTTTGGTTCGGATTATGAATTTTTAAACCATTAAATAACGGTTTGGTTCGGTTTGGATTACGGTTTAAATCAAAATTCTAACTAAAAATTTTCTTTGTTTTAATTTTTTACATTTGTGTAGATTCTTAAATATTTATATCATTTTACAAAGTTGATATTATAAACCACAACAAAATATTTTATAAATTCATCATACTTTTAATCTATAGTTTTCTATAAAATCAATTATCCACCAATAAAATACATTCACTAATCAATACATAGTAAGTCATAATTTATGATTTTTTATATAACCATCATGTCAATTATCACCAATAATTTAGCTAAATAAAAAATCATCCATCAACAAAATTCATCAATGAATAAAATGACCAATTGACAAAATATATTAAACAATTAATATATAATGAAATTTTATAACTGAATAAATAAATTTCATACTTTACAAAGTTAAAAGCTATTAAAAAAAACAATAGTTCATCATCAACAAAAAATTACATATCATGAGCCTAAAAAAATTAAAAAAGAACAAGTTGATTTTAATTAATATTCACCAAATAATAAATATCAAATGAAATCATATAAACATATAATAAAATATTATTATATTTTTCTAAAATGGTTTGGTTCGGTTTTACGGATTGGTTTGGTTTACCTTCCAAACCAATTCGAATTTGAAAAATTTCAAACCAAATCATGAAAAAAAACCATATTTTCGGTTTGGATTGGTTCGGTTACGGATCGGTTTAGTTTGGTCGGTTTTTTTGCCCACCCCTAGCCACCAATGCAAAATACCGACTACCCAAAAGAAAAATGAAGGTTCTTGGACAAAAAACCATACTTTAGGTTCTTGGTTGACCAGCGAAATCGACCCAGCAAAAAAAAACCGTACTTTAACCATACTTTAGGTTCTTGGGAAAAAAAAACCATACTTTATGTTCTTGGTTGACCAGCGAAATCGACCCAGCGGAATACATCATATAGTGCCAAATAATATCGACGACCCAGCGGTATCGCAAAAGGAATACATTATATAGTGCCATGTAGTGCCAAATAATATCGCCCAAGCAAAATCGCAAAAGGAGTACATTATATAGTGCCATGTGGTGCCAAATAATATCGCCCAAGCAAAATCGCAAAAGGAATACATCATATAATAATATCGGACCACGCAAAATCTATAATATCGACCAAGCAAAATGGCAAAAGGAATACATTCATACAGACACCGCAAACAAGTCATACATCACAATCGCAAAATACATAGCAAAAATTTCATTCTAACTTTAACTTTAATTGTTTACTATCAACCTGAATAAGCCATTCTAACTTTAATTGTTTACTATCAATCTGGATATTTAGTTATCTATATGGGCTTCAATAAAAGCACGTTTTACAACATGTTTCGATTTTATGTTTAATGACATTGTTTTAGAATTGTTTTGTCATCAAGGTACCAAATATATCTCATTAGCATTTTTATCATCAATTTCAATTCACAGTTTTTATTGATTTATATGATTTAGGATAATTTATACAATTGTTAAGTGCATTTTAAGTATAAGTTCTTATAACTTTTACTTGCTTAGTTTAAATTTTTGTATCTCCCTCCCTTCTAAATCCTAATGCCCATGTCCTTTTTTTTTTTTTATAGGTCTTTTTGGATTATCATCGTACAGAGACTTCATTTTGCCACTTTTAATTAAGGATATAATACAAATGGATCTGAAAATAGTCTCTTGGTGCTTTTGAAAAGAACTGCAAGTAGGACTGCAAACGAGCCAAGTTAAGTCGAGCTTTTAATGGCTTACGCTTGACTTGTTTAAAATTTAGCAATAGCTCGAGTTGAGCTTTTTTATTAAGCATGAATTAAGGCTAAGGCTTGAGCTTAGCTTATTTAGTTAAACAAGCCTAAGTTTAAGCTCGAGTTTGGCTCGTTTATGAAACGGGCTCAAGCCGAACTGAACTTTTTATCGAACCTAATAAGCTTTTATCGAGCCTGAAATTTAAGTTCGAGCTCAACTCATTTAGATAGTCCATTTTTCATTTTTTTAACCTAAAATATAATATATAAGTATTGCAATAATATATATACATAGTTATTAAATAGAATTCGTTTTATTGTTTTTACTATATAGTTATAGATAATATATCATGTGTAAAAAAATTCAAAAATCTGTTAACGGGCCTACTTTTGAGCCTATCCACAAGCCTAAACAAGCTTGTTCATGAGCTCAAAGCTCGAGCTTGGCTGATTTAAATAAACGAGCTTTACATTGGGCCAAGGCTTGGCTTGTTTACTAATTGAGCTCGAGCCGAACTCGAGTAGCTCGCGAATAGCTTGGATCATTTGCAGCCTTAACTGCAAGCTGTTTTGTCTACTGGTTTTACTACTACTATTAGTTTACTGTTAAAATTGTTTATGAGTGTCTTGCAATCTTATTATGGATGTTAAATGTCTTTAAGACAATGTTTTCGTCAATGAATTATTTAGCATCCAAAAGTAATTATAATAAAACATCTAAACAGTGAAATTGGTAAAAAACAAAAGTCATAACTCTTAAGAGCATATCTATCGCACATAACCTCTATAAATCTTTAGATACCACATTAGCATCTCAAGACCTCTTCTTGTCACCATTTTATTCTTAAGGTCATTTACATAGTGTTTTTTTTTATAATTTTTTCTAGATTGAATACTCTTACACAATATTCTCTTAAGGGAAAAAAAAAAAAAAAGAGAGAGAGAGAGAAAAAGAAAAGCAAGGATCTCACTTTTTAGGGTTTTTCTCGATACATGATATTAAAAAATTGAAGAAACTTAATATAGAAATACAGATAAAAGAGTTCCCGTTGGAGATATTTTAATCAATCCAAACACTGTTAGGGCAACGTTATTGGAACAACAAACGCTTATCATGATAAAACATAGCAATTATCTTGTCATATATACATACATGTATATATACATAAATATACGTGTAAAGAAACCACATAATATGTAATCACTATACGGGTGTTCATGGCTCGATTTGGATTGATTCAGGGGTCAAATAGAACCAAACTGTATTTGAAAATTTTTTATTCAAATCTTAATGAATCAAACCACCTTTTAAAGTATTTAGTTCTAATAAATAATATTAATAGTCATTTGAGTTCAATTTACAATTCAAAAGTTAGAATGAAATTATAATTTCTCCTAATAATCTTCAAATTGAATAGCAAAAGAAAAAAAAATCTATGAATTGAATATTTTACTCAATTCTCTTTCAAAGATGCGTCTAAATGCAAGAATGGTATTAGAATTCGGAATTGCAATTTTATTTAAGTCTATTGTAACATACATATGTGACATTAAAGTAAAATGTCATATGTGATCTTAATGTCTAATATTTAAGAGTTATAATAAAATAACTCTATTTTTTTTTTCCTTTTAATGTGAAATGGTTCGATTCGGGTTTAAATGGTCTGGTCAAAACAAATCGTAACCGTTAAGACTCTTTCTAAATTCAACTACAAACTGAACTAAAATATAAAAAACTGCATTTTACAGGTTCAATTTTGTTTAATTTGGATCAATCAATAGCCCTAGCAATCGCCGACTCTTTCAATTGACAAATCAATATTACCCTTCGAAAAATCGAAAGTGTCATTCGTTGAAAATTAAACAATGGGTGAATTACAGAATTCAACAACGGGAAGTGAATAAAAAAGGTATTGTCCATTGAAAATCCGCTTATGGAACAAGTCAATATTAACAAACATTATATTACGATAATATTGAAATTGTTACGAAATAATAAAGATGAAAAATAAAGATTAAAATGACAAAAACACAAATTGTTTACCCAGTTCGTCACGGATTGTGACTACGTCTGGGGGCGCTACCAAGCCAGGATATTCACTATCTGTGAGAGAGAGATATGTATTACATTGATGGGCTATTTATAAATAACCCTAATGATAATTTTACGTGAACTGCCTAAAATACCCCTACTAACAATTTAACAACAGAAATGTTGGATCGCCGTGCTCGTGGTAAAGGTATACCGTATTCAGGCTCCACATCCCAACAGAAATGTCTTCAAAATTTAACAATTTCTTCCTATTTTATTTAATCACGAAAGAGCGGTGATTGATACTATAATGTTACAAACACTTGAAGGAAAAATATCATCCTTGCTTTTTGCATTCTATTTTTCTAAGAGGGTAGACATTCCGTTCAGCATTGACATTCATTTCGGAAAGAACCAGTAAACATATTCAATCGGCTTGACAATACCGCTAAGTTAGCTGCTTCCACTGTGAGCAATAAAGCAGCCTCAAATCAAAAACTCAATAATGCTTATTGATGGTTGCTTTTCATGATATAATCTGGATCTCTATTGCAAATCGTCCAGCGACTTAGTTTGTACCAATGTGCCTTTTCACTCTCAACAAGAACTTTTTTAGAGCATGGACAATGGACAGCATGTCCACTGTCAGGAACTTCATTGATATCACCAGCCACACAGAGAGTTGTTATTGTGCTCTCTACCCCTACAAATTTTCTCGTATATCTTCTGAGCAATCACTGTGAACTCCCTATCTCTTTTTCCAACTACAAGTAAAATGGGCATTCTAATCTGCTTCAAATCTTCCCACAGTGCCTTGATATGCCAAATACAGAGATATTTACTCAAAACTTGCTTTAGAAATGAAAATGCCATATGATTATTTTAAGGGATCACTCAGATTATGCTTAAAAAATCAACTCAACAGATTAATTCTGGAAACTTCTTTTAGTCACAAGATAGAAATTTTTAACTTAACAAAGATGCTATTCAAGTTAGCACCATCATTATCTAATCTAAAACTTTAAGCTCGTAAATATGATGTGGGCTATTAGTGTACAATAATTCTGCCAAAGTAATGTACTAATATAATGCTTTATTAAATTCATGAAATATAAGAAGACAGGTATGATCTTTTCAAAACCCAAATGAAATAATATATAATCAGAGAAACAGCAATATGATAAGTGATAAGTGATAATTGAAAGTCTTACGAATATAGAGACTCCGCCTTATTAATGTTGTGGAGAAAATAATAAGTTGAAGCTGCAAATGTAGCATAATTTTCAAAAGCCATTGCAAGGCTTATTCAGCAGCTTCAGAGGCAGATCTTTTTAGATTATTAAGAATAAGAATCCAGTAAATCACAAGGATAGATAAGAAAATAAAGGAAGCAAGCAGCATATGTCCTGTAATTACTCAAAAACGTGCACAATGTGTTTTAAAAATCCTCCTCTGCATGCTTCACACCATATGTCATACAGATTTTCCTTAGTTGAAAAATCAAATGACAAAGCAAAAATTTTAGGCAAAGAGTGCCATTTGATCTTAGTGAGGATGAAATGCAGGATCTAATTTGACTTATCACTTAATATTTAATATTGTAAACAAGGCAAAAAAAGTATTGAACCTAGTATAATAAATAGAGCAAAAAGGAAACATTTCAAAAAGAAGATAAAATTATATGCAAAAAAACGAAAAAAGGTGGACTAGTTAAGAGGTCTGCCAAGTCATAGATGGATTATGACTACGGAGGATGAAGTAGCAGTCAAGTACTTTTGCCATGAAATATATGACATAATCCGCATGCAAGAATCACAAATTACCTATAAGCTATCTAGAGCTGGCGAACAAAGATGCTATGAGTAGAAATCAATCAACCATATTACTGAATATTGCACCACCATCGTAATTCATGACAATTATTGTCAACGGCTTTCTTGAAGCCCTGCAAAACATCAAATCGACAAGATTTAATAAAATTAGCAAATTCAAAATTAAAGATATTAACTTTGCATGAAGATGATAAATAGAAAAGATCAGATCGTCTACAAAGGAAATCTTGGAAACACATAAAGTATAAAATGAAAGAATGGAAAGGACCTTCATTTTGTGAGAAAAGCATTACAGCACCAACTGATAAAATCACCACGGCCAAAAGGGACAAATAGTATGTATATATTGGGTGCATGGTCAGATGTTATGTATATACAGATAATAAATTGACATTGTGATAGGAAAGTCCAACTGTTATCTTAATGGAAATGAAATTAATTTACCTTTTACTCAAGACTGCCAAGCCATTCGTGACATGAGGGAATAAAATTTCTCCCCTCAGACATACTGCCTAAACAAAAGCAGAAAATACTAAGTTACTTACTACCAGTTTGACAAGAAGACATCAAGGATCATGACTGCTAGTTGTACTTGTGTATGGCAGCAAGTAACTACAGCTACATAGTTAACTCACCCTATATATAAACCACCGTGGTTATTTATGGCAATTATTGTCAACTGTATATCACAAAACATATGACTGCTAATTGTACTTGTGTAAACACTACCATAGAACAACCTTCATATTGCAGGTAACCTCAAAAAAAAAAAAAAAAAAAAAACAACAACAACAACAACCTTAGCCATATACTAAATACAAATAGTTACAAATCTACTCCCAAAAGTATTGATTGTGTTCGGATAGACTCAAGCTCCTAAAGATTTTATGTTAAAAAAAAAAAACTCCTAAAGATGCCTTCATTCCCCCCGTAAGTTTTGAAAAATCTTCATGCACCTCCAGCTGTCAATCGAAGCCCAAAATCGTCGTAGGTTTTAGCAGCAATTTGGGAGGTAGATGCGTATTTTCATTTTGTCCACTCAATAACCAACATAATGGAACACTCAAAGTTAATTTTTAAGAACATATAAGTAAAATTTGGTGGTAGTAAAAGTCTGAAACTTCTGCCTCAGGGACCAAGTCATTTTCAACCATATTAAGGCTACCTAGAGTAGATCCTATATTAGAGGGGAGCTCCTCTCGGGTCTATGGAACACATTAACTTGCCTTGACAACAAGAGCAATGTCATCATGATGTTATATTAAACCGAAAGATCTAGAGAGAAAGATCTCTCAAAATAAAGAAGTGCTGCGACAAATGTGCAGCAAAAAGAACAACGAAATCCGATCATATAATTACATCAATATATGTGGCCAAAATAAATAAACAAATTACAACAATATCAGAAGCAGTGATACTCATAGTTAATGATGGACATGAACAACTACTCTGAAAGTTGGGGGTTTTATTCGACCAAATCAACAAAGAACAACGAAACAGAACCAAAGGAATAGTTTGACACTACTGATTTGGTCAGCAGGCAAAATTGCCAGAGGAATCAAAAAGTAACACGAATCTGCTTCGCACTTCACTAACAATCATTCAATGTCGAAATTAACATTCAAGAAACAATAAGCTATTACAGGTGTTGAAACATTTGTAAGATATCTGCGGAGAAATTGGGCTCACACAGCCTTTAGAGAATTACCTTAGATGTCATATATACTGATAATTTATCATAGATTTGGATTTAAGGATTAAATCTAGATTTGAAGCAAAAAATTCAAGAACACTCCAATTGCATTGGTTGAGAGTTTATGGAAATAAAGATACTCATTTGTAATCTGCAATTCCGCACACAGCACCAAGAGAGAAACAGAACAAGGCCATGGTTATGTTCAAAACCCTGACCCCTGCTTATTCTAAAATCTTCATATAGAAGATTGATTCACTACTAATGACTCATTCACTAGAAATTGCATCTGTTTACTAAAATCATGTTTCAAAAGATTAATCTGATGTCGGACCGTTGGACCTGGAGAGTTAGGGTTTAAATGCGTTGTTTCTTCTGTAGTAGATTTAAGAGGAAGGAGGGTCAATACGGGGGTCAAACACGACGGGGCACAACACAGCCAAGATGTCCATACTAGAGCTGGTGGATGGAAGGAGCTAATTAGCCCATACAATACATCCAAATTATTATTTAAAATAGATAAGATAATTAAATGAATACGAATTATAAAAATCAATAAAAATCATAAAAATAAAAGAAAGGAAAAAGTTATTTCATAAATCAAAACCTGAGTGCAACAAATATATTTCTTGCCCAACATGTCCTAGATTGAAAATGGAAGCAAAACAACAAAAAAGGGACAACAATGAAGAAAGTCAAGGCCTATGCCAACTTCAAGTACCGTAATGGATTATATGGATGACTAAATGGTATTTATTTTCCAGCCGAATGTCCAATTGTACCTGGAGAGAGACTGGTTAGATTTAAGAGGATGGAAATTCATCCAGTTGATCATCCAGCTGATTTGAGGGGAACGAAACTAAATTACAAGGGGCAGACATGATAAAAAATAGCACAACCAGGCTACCCATTCCAGAGGAGATGGAAGAAATGAGCCAACCAGTCCAAAAAAATGCAACAAGAACCGATGCTACACCAATAAACTCCATTGCGATCGCTATCCTGGATACAAATTTCTCAACAACACACCATTCCAAGTCGTTGAAAAACCATGAAACAGTGCTATTACAGCCAATTTAGCTCTGAGGATTGTATGACCCTTGTGCTAATTAAGGATCAGTAATAGCACTGTCTCTTGGTTTTGCAGCGACTTGGATGGTGGCACGCAAAACACTAAATTGCCAATGCCATAGGATTGACATCATTAGATGCTTCAGGGATAGGGTTGTGCTCAAGTGATGGTGACATGCCATCAATTGTGGTAGGTATTGGTTTGTGAGCATCAGATGCTTTACGGCCATGTGCATGCTCAGACGGTGTTGGCCCATTAGTTGGCATGCTTATTACAGCCATTGAATCTACTGCACAACCCCAAACGCCGTCAATGAATCCCAAACCCTAACCAACATCACAAGTCCATCGTGAACACGATCCCAATCCACATACAAACACTAACCAACCAATTAACAACAACCCAGACCCGCAATCGCTAATAACCTTGGACACAATCTGTCTTTCCAAACAACTCGACATCCGCCGCCTCCTTCGATAGACCTATAATCACAGCTTAATGTTTGTACCTAATCGCAATATAATAACACTGAGAGAGAGAGGTAATCAAAAGTCGGTTAGCGTCGGTGCACGTGAAGAATATAAATGTAAGGGGGCCAGTGACATGGGCCAACCCAGATGTTAATTGGACTTTAGCGATGCATTGGGCAGCCAGTTAAAAACTGCTCTTATCTAAATAGAAAAAATATTGATTACCCACCATGTATGATCCGATTAATAAAAAAAAATTAAATTAATAAAATAATAAAATGTGAAGATAATAAGTAGCACCTAGTTCGATCTTTAACCATACTACTTAGAAAAAAAAAAAACAGTTATTGCCTCATCAAATTTTTAAGACTCTCCTTCTCAAGCATTTACTATTTGACTTATAAGATTCTTTACATAAATTCCTATACTTCTTTTTAAGTATTTACAAATTTCATTTATTTTTATATAATACCTCTAATTTTATATAAAAAAATAAAATATATATATAATGAAACTCACATTTTTAAATCATTGCTAAAGAATCCCAAAAGTTAAAGGATTTCTTTAAATCCATCTCTTTAATCTAAAAACCCAAATCACATACATTAGCTATAGGTGCTCATACATTAATAAAATAAAGTGTGCATATCTATTTTAGAGCATCTCTATTTTGGGTCTTTGATACAAGATATATGTGAATTATCTCATGTTTTGAAATCCTTAGGAATGAGACATCCTTATATTTTTCTGGATCTTTTTCCAAAACCTTAAAATTAAGGTTTTTTTAATGTCTTTTTATAATTTTTTATTATCTATTTTATTAAAGTCAAAAGGTTCATATTTTGGTGTCTTTAGTGTAGATATAATTTTTAATATATTATTTGACAAAAATGACCCATGCTTTCTTCTTCCTTTTTTTTTTTTTTCAAGCACATATAGGCACTTTTTTTTAATATGTAAATGTGTTTTTTTTACTTCTCAAGGTTTCGGAGTTGTCCAAGTTCTTATATGATTCCCTTTCTTTTGTCAAAAAAGTCATTATATATTTGAGAGAATGTTGCAAAAAATATCTTATTATGGTGACCATTACAACATAGAAAATTATCACCATCATCATTATTATAGTCAAAATGACCATTATCCTAATTATTACGGCTAAAATGACCATTGTAGTCATAATTTTTTTTCCATAAATTGTATTTCTCCACTAATATAAATAGGAGATATCAAATCCTCTTCAAATCACCACTCACAATTTTAGGAAGTGAAATCTCTCCTCAAAAAGAAAAGAAAATCCAATAAAATGATAAAAAAAAAAAACCCAACACTAAATCTTATAGGATTTTTAGTGGATTGAATGGAACGGTAAACGACTCACTCGCTTGCATTCCTATATCGATTTTCTTCTTTTGCACTTGCTAAGAAGGAGAGCAAGGATTCCATTATGTTATGCAAATTTTAGAAAAGCAAAAAAATTTTCGAAATCTAAAGAAATAAAGTAAAAAAAGGAAATGAAAATGAAAAAAAAAGGAGCAAAATCTATTTATAATATATAATTTCCAAAGCCTTTCTTAAGTATTGTGTTTTTTCGAGCTAACTTTTAAATATATATTATAATATATAATTTCTTAAGACCGTTGGTGGTATCTTTTTAATTTTACTTTTTTTAATTATTGTGTCTTTTCAATTCTAAAAAATGTTATTTGTACTCTAATATAAATAAAATCACTTTTGTTATTATTCTAATTTCTCTTTTAGTATTCATTTAAAATTTTCACCTTTTCAAACAAAACATATATATTCTTAGAAAAAAAGAGAAAAAACCATTACACATATTCAAAACCAATATCCCTTTTCATTTTTCTCATTCCCTTCTTCTAAACAAGTGTATCTTTTTAGTTTCCCATTTTCTTCAACAGAAAATAAAGAAATTGTCACCTTTTCAACTTCCTTTTTCGAGTGGGAAAAAATTTCTTTTTCTTTTTTTTTTTCCTATTTTCTTTTTTTTTTTAATTTATAGTTTTTCTTTTCTTCTTCTTCTTCTTCTTCTTTTTTGCCGAAGTTATGGTTGTGCTTGAAATGTCTTCTTCCATCTTTTGTGTAGATCTAATTTTTAATATATGATTTGATAAAAATAACCCCTGCAGTTTAAATTTATATTTTTTTTCCCAAAATAGAAACTACTTCCTCTTTAATCTTTTTTGAAACCATAACTACTCTTCTTATTTTTTTACTTTTAAAAATTTGCATTTTAATGTAAAATAATAATAATAATAATAATAATAATAATAATAATAATAATAATAATATATTTTAGGATTGAATCCAAAATTTAGAAAGAGTTTTTTAGAGTCGAAAATTAATATTTATTATAAAATATTTAGGATCTTTTTATAGGTACTATTAAATTTGCACACTTGATGCAAGTGCACTATCCGCTATTACTATTTAATGGTTCATATTCAATCATGATTAATACTCTTACTTTTTGCAATTGGTTCTTTCTTTATAATTGCACTCACTTCTATGGAACGCCATGTAATTTTTAAAATAACTTTGAATATCATAGATTACACGTTACAGTTTGTCAATGGGTGTTTGATTATATTTTTTGATATAAGCATGGTGACCAAATGTCATTACTAACAAAAGAATAGAAAATAGTTTTATATTAATGTCCAATATTTGGAAAACAAAATAGAGTCAATCTTTATTATTTTTGCACACGCAGTGCGGGTGCATCGACTGTTAGTACTATTAAAGCAAAAGCACCTACTTTGATGTCTTTAGTGTAATTTTTAGTGTAAATGTTTTTAATATAATATTTTTAACATATGGGCGTAAAATATTTTTTGTATCTTTGAAATCATGAAATTAAATCGGGTTTGAATAGAATTAAATAGGGATTGAATAGACATAGTCTTTTCCTTTTTTAGCATATAAAATATTTTTGGTATCCCTCAAATCGTGAAATTAAATGGGGTTTGAATAAAATTAAATAAGAGTTGAATAAACATAGTCTTTTCCTTTTTTTGGCATATAAAACATTTTTGATATCTCTGAAATTGTGAAATTAAATAGGGTTTGAATAAAATTAAATAAGGGTTGAATAGACATGTTTTTTTTTAACCTCTTTATTATACCGATCTAAAACTCTGAAACCATATTTATGTATGGCAGTTATTCAACATAGAGAAGTTACCGGTAGAAAATACAATTGTAATTATGATTTGTAATTAATTTTTTAATTTATAAGACTAATTAATGATGTAAAATATGGATGTGAAATATTTTTAGTATCTCTAAAATCATGAAATAAAATAGGGTTTGAATAGAATTAAATAGGGTTTGAACAAATATAGTCTTTTCCTTTTTTAGCCTAAGCATGTATTTTTATATACCGATCTAACATGTGTCTAATGTAGGTTAACCTTATCAACACCATTAACCGAAAAAAAAAAAAAAAAACAATAGTATTCTATCTTTTACATATCTATTTATAACTTTTCATATAAACCTTTCTTTATAAATATACTTTAATGTTACGTCACACATCAACATATAATTGCATGTTTCTATTGTTCCGCATTGAGGTTTTTATAAATTTTGAATTATTATATTTGCAATGTGTGTGGTCCGCTTGTTTACATTTATGTTTTAATAAATATCTACTTCAAAATCAATAAAATGACGATTTCAATAAAAAATAAACAACCCGGCCCTTGTATTCAACCTTAACCGACAAAAAAACAACAAGAATAACATTCAACCTTGTTGTCCCTTTCCCTGTAATTAATTTGTTGACTAAAGATCATGTGTCCATACAGACAGACTTGTTAAGTTGTTACCTGCTTATTATTGTATAAAATTATTTTATGAAAAAAGAGAAAATAAAAACAAAAGATAGTAGATGGGAAGATTCCTAGGAAAGCACCGCAAATTTTTTTCCGCAAAGATTAAATCTAGAGAAAACCCAATTTTGGGGGTGCGCGGCGGGGGCTGACATGATGAAAGTATGGGCAAAGTCTGTGCTCTTAATTTTTATAATTTAGTATTAGGTACCTTAGGTTAAAAATATAATAATGTTCGGCCATAAATTTATTAAGAAATTAATATTTTGATTGGTTAAAAATATGAATTAATATTTTACAAAAAAAATCATATAAAGTATCTATATTTTATAAAATTTATTTAAAGTATTAATGGTTAATTTGACTAATCATATATTGCATAAACTTAGACAACACAATCCTATATTAGTCGAGTATTGTTTCTTATTCAGTGGTCATAATTAGTTTTATTATTTATTAATAATAAAAAAAATCTCATTTCTAAAAACTAGTTGTTTGATCGTCATACCAGATTAAAAGTAATAAATATATAAATTAATTCCTCTCTGCCTATTAGGTTGACATAGCCACAACAACGCATTATATAAAGATTTTTTCGAAATTTGTGGCAACTTCTGCGTATTGGCTTTTAATTGTTTGTAGTAAATAATTTATACAAGTTCTTACATTGATGACGTCTTATAGAAGTGAAATACAATGAATTATGACAATCCAATCCAATCCAATAGAGTCAATAAGATCCTAAATTAAACAATTCAACAACATATAGCTATTTTCTCAAAACTCATAACTGATCAAGTCACGACAAAGAAAAAAGTCTAATTACCACATGAATTCCTCCTAGGTATTATGCTAGCTAAAAAGATGGGATTCATTGATCAATACTCGATCAATTAGTGAACCTTTACGATCAGAAAGAAAAGGACTGGAAGATTATGATAAATCTAGCTGGATAAATTTCAGGATTTACACACTCCCGCTTGAAACTACCCAGTTAGCCACAGCCGGCATTTCTATTTACCTTGTTGAACATTACTGAAGAATTCCTCCTCTGTATATGCAATAATCAAGCAAAACCAATCAACATAAAACGCCCTAGACAATTTAGCTGCTTCTAGAAAGGCTCGATCTTTAATCATAGAAAGGAATATGTGCATATATACATATGTTACAACCGACTAGGCTCGGTCAGTTTATTTTATCATATTCTAGTCATTTCATTGTTTTTAAATATATATTTGTCAATAAGCCTATAACAATCAAATGTAAGGTTTATATTTAATAAACCAATTTCATGGGTTTATATGTGTGAATTAAATTAATTATGTAATAGGGCTATCGTGACATATAAAGTCCAATTAAAGTGATCTAATAAAGTTAGGGCTTTAAATGCATATTATATGTATAGAGACCAGATATTTTGTTTCCTATTTTATAATGGGCAAAATAAGAAATAATAAATAAGGATATATATAAATATATGGTCGTGGTCCCCAAGTCATATGCACTATATAAAGAGAGGATTTCTCTTAAAGGTAGCATATTGACTTAGAAGACTAAGCCATCTAAATCAAAAGGATATTGAATGTTTTTTCATATCATGTATTAAGGTACGCTTCTGCAACTACTTCTATGTATTTATGCTCTAATCTTGCACATATGTCATTGAGTTTAGGGATTTAAAGGTTTAATCCCAACAAGTGGTATTAGAGCGGTCATGTGCAAGATTAGAGCGGTCATGTGCAAGATTAGAGCCATAGGGTTTTTGTTGTTGATTGATTTGCTTATGGCTCTTTCCTAATCTTTTAAAGATTAGGGTTTTCAATATTGATATTTGTTTAAGGTTCTTTTCCCTAATTTTTAAGGGTTAGATTTCAAGGAGAAAAATATATAAGGTTTAATCTTTTTTTAATCTCGTCCATCGTTTTGTTCATCATACTGCTTTCCAAATATCTAAGCTTTTACAAATCTTGATTATGCCATGCTACTGTAAGAAGCATATGCGATTTGTTTCTACAAATTCAGGATGGGATTGACATCGTAAAATGTGTGTTTCGTGCTGATATGTAAAAGGTGTATGATTAATCATATATATCGGTGCTTTTATACATATGCTTCTTCGATAATTATGAAAGTTTTGTCATGAAGGAGATGATTATGTATAAATATGTGGATTTAGTTATAAGATTTTAATATAGATCATGCCCTATAATTCATGGCACTAATGCCCTATACGTTGATTTGGATCTATATACGATTTAAGTTCACATACGAATATTAATGGAATATTGATTTCCTATGCTTTTACGTATTCAGTGCCTGGTACTTTTATAAGTTTGATTGAATGAAGGGTACGTCTTTAAAGGAGAATGATTTCTACGGTTGAAACATTCATTGATAAGCTTTAACCTTTTATTTGTGGTAGTTGAAATTGATAATCATGTTAATTGGGAAAGAAAGTCATCCAGCAGATCTTTAATCTATAGAATGGCCTTGATTTGAATAATCTTGGCAAGTTGGAATGTTTGTGGTTGATATTGGATTTTTTTCGTTTACGGTGATTTGATTAATTTGGTAATTGTTATGTTTGCTCTCGTAGCTTTTTGAATAATTTAGGAAACCAATTAATTGCTCTAGATGGTTTCCTTCATTATTCCTTGATATAGATCCAATTAAATAAAATTGAAATGTTTTGATTTTCCTATAATGTATTATGGAATTGACATAAAAAGATATAAATATTTTTAGTAGTACCATCATAAAACGAATAGAGATGAAGCATTCTACATTGGATTATATTAAGTGTAAAGTGATCTTAAAAGATTAGGTTAAAGATTAAGATAAATGTAAACGTTCGTTTACTAATTCTAATTATTTTGACAAATCTTGTCTATCTTCTTAAAATAAATTGGAATAATATGTTACAAAGTAACTTTTATTTAATTTTATTTATTTCAAGATATTTAGATTTCATGATAAACATTTGCATAAAATGTCTATATCTATGTGGATAATAATCGGCCTAAAGGAAGGTTATTATTTGGCCAGATGATAAACATGTGATAATAAATATGTGATATTTGCTGTTTCTTGCATGCGATTTGTTGGCCCAAATCTAACACTTTGTCCTCAAATCATTTAAATTGTTGTAATCATCATAAAATTTTAAAGAACTTATAATCATAATTATTATAATCTAGCAATCTTATTGTGGGATATGAAAATTTACAAATAAGGGAAAGATTATAAAAATTTAAGCAAAACCTTGCAAGCGAGAACAATATTTATAGAATATAATATATAAGTAAATATTACATAAAGAACAATATTTATAGCCACTAAAGGATTCAGAAGTCCAGATCAGATAACCGAATCACTATTTTTGTTTTAAGATCTTATGGATTATTAGATTTCTTAGGGTTTGTTTGTTGAATTTGTGATAGAATTGGAAAACATACATATCGGTTGGACATTTGATTCTGTTGGTCAAAGGAGATCTTGGAAGATCGAATTTAGGTAATCAAAATCATATCTTTCCTTTAAAGTCTTTCAATCTATGAATTATCTTAGGATTTTCTTTTGTTTTGAAGAAGAATTGGAGAAACAATTCTAATTTTCTTGGAGATCTAAAGAGCGAGTGTTTAAGGAAGATTGAGGATCAGATCAGGTAATTGAATAACCATTTTTCTTTTAAGATATACAATTTTATAATTCATTAGAATTTTTTGTTGTTTGAAGGGAGATTGGAGAAAAACCTGATTATCTGTAGATCTGGTTTTGGTGCTAAAGGATTTAGAATTGAATTTAGGTAAGTATTTTAAAGTTTTAATCTTTATGATTTATAAAAATGGTAGTTTTTGATTTCTGGTATTATGGTGTTGAATGAAATTCTAAAGTTTGGAGAAATGATTGAGAAGATTTGTTGAATTGAAAGATTTTAGTGTTGTGATTAAGGAAAAAGTTATAAATTTGATTTATGTCGAAATTTGGGTTTTAGATATAAATGGATTTAGGTTTATCTGATGAGATGTATTTTGAATTTTATCTATTCATGTTATCAGGTTCTATTGGATTAGAAGTTGTGTTATAAAAACAGATTTGAGTGATTTAGAGTATTATTCCTGGAATTTGATACAGGTACGACCTTACCTTGTTGCCGTATGTGCTTGTAGGTTTAGATTTGTTTGTTGTGTATGTAGGATTAGAATATCAAATTAATCTAATTCTATATAATATATAAAATTGTTTTGTTGCTTGTGTTTGCTTTGGTTAGTAAAGATCACACAGAGTGTGATACTAACGAGGTTTAGATTTGTTTCGATGTTAGCTCTTTCTAAAATATATATATATATATATATATACATGGAATTATTACAATTCATTTTAGTATTATTTATTTTATGGTTTGGAACTGTCAGTTGATTATATTTGGGTGAAATATTGCTGATTTCTGGGAAAATCATCATCTACGTTTCACTAAGATTCATCTGCTTTCCAAGTGGGGTGGGTGACCCAACACGATCAGAAGCTAATAATCGTTTTTTTTTACTGAGTAGAAGCAGGTAAGCCCATTAGATTAAAAAAAAAATCATAATAGGTGATTATTGACGTGGTAATGATCGTAAGGAAGCAGCACGCTTGGCACAGATTCTAACTCATTTATATATCTCTTCCTCTAATTTACGTCAAAGTCTTCTTCACCTTTGGCCGGAGAAATGGTTATCATAGTCGCTTTGTTGCAGTAGTTAGAGTAATTACTCACAAATGTTTTTGGAATATTGGCATTCATAATTCAAACTGCCCATTCCTTGCATTTGCAGTAAATTATATTTGCATTTGGATGTAAATAATAGTTGAGAGAGGGGTGGCGTTTCGGGATATCTGATGAAGATCTTTTGAGACTGACCAAAAAAAAAAAAACAAATAAATAATAAAGGTATTTTGAGAAGAAAATTGATATTAACATTATTTCTAATGATATGAAATCACTCTTTCAACAAATGGAAGAGGAACCCCCAAACCAAAAAAAAAAAAAGGAAGGGTTTTGATTGTTGAGCTGATAGATGTTTTAAGACATGTGATAGGGAATTTTAAAAATGAAAATTGAAAGATTGTGTAGCCTAATAATATGATTATCACTTTTTCAATGCAACCTATTGATCTTTATAGAAAAATGGTTGAATGATGAAAGTGTTGGAGTCTGAACTATAATAATATACCGAAGATTCCAATTAATAAGAGAAATTAAAAAATTCTATTTATTTATTTATTTTTTTACAAATCCCCTAAGTTTTTTTTAGTTATTTTAATAATTAAAATATAAGATGAATGGTTTTATTGATGAAACCGTAAATTTTCATAAATATAATAATATATTAGTTGGAGAAGTAATATACAATTTCACAAATTTGTCTTTTGATTATATATATTATTGATATTATACGTTATGGTGGTAAAAGAAAAAGTTAAAAAATCTTGCACGACTATCTCTATATTAGTTTTGTACAGCGTTGAATACTTGAATTACTCATAGAAAGTTAGGGAAAGAAACAAAAATAAACGTGATGATCATTGGAAAACCAATGGGAATTGCTAACATCTTAATACAATAGAAATTTTCCATTTCATGTTATGGCCATCGTATTATATTTCTAATCTCTCCAACCATATGTTTGTATTTATTTATTTATTTTGCATATATTATGAGGAAAAAAATTTAAATCAAACAACATTCAATTTATAGTTTTTCTTTTTCTATTATGAAATTAATTAGTCCATTTTAATTTACCCCCTTTTGTTCGTATAATGGTTATTGATGTTTCCTTAAACGAACTGATTAAACTTCATTATTTACATAAAATAGAGTAATTACAAAACGTAAAATAAATATACTATATCAATATCCTTAAATTGTGTTGATCGATAATTCGGCCGAGGGCTTTCATTTTTTTTTCAATCTTCTAAAGTTCCCATCATGCCCAAAGATGCAACTACATAATTATGTTTTTTTTCTCATGTTTCAACTGGAATTTTCATCCTGGCCAAAAAAAAAAAAAAAATGAAAAAATGGAATTTTGGTAGTTATTCATTTATTGCATATATGACACCTATTTCCAGCAAGGAAGGGAATTTGTTGCCTTAAATATTGTTTGGTCATTTTTTTCGCGCAAATAAATTATTACTACATGTCATATAAATGAAAAAAGTTTAAAAAAAATGGTTTAATAGTTTCTACTTTTGTCCATGGCACTTTTTAAACACAAAAAAAGTCTGTTTTGTCATTATATATTCTTCCCTTTTTGTATTTTTTTCAATTTTGTATTTTTTTTCTAATTTATTGTTATTTTTCTTTATGTTTTCAATTTTTGACTATTTTAATTTTAAATTTTTTGTTCTTTCTGAAATTTTCCTATGTTTTGGGGGGGGGGGGGGTGCTTGCTTTAGCTGCCCATCTTTATTACAAAGATTAAAGACTGATTTTTTACCCAAATTAAAAGACTTTTTTTTTTTGGACATCAAATTAAAAGACTTGGTGGAGATAAAGACTATGGCGAGCTTATGAAACAACTTCCAAATAAAAGTCAACAACTGGAGCCCCCACACTTAAAACGATATTTTTACAGCGGCCAAATAAAAAGGAAGACGCGTCTTACGTTTCTTAGATTACACGGAAATATTTGCTAATTTTATCTAAAAATAGCATATATTTAATTCCTGAAATTTATTTTTGACCTTTAAAATTGGTTTCCTTCCATAATGGTACTTCTCAATCAACGAAATAGCTAGTTTTTGATTTTTTTTTATTTGCTCAACTTTCTGACTTTTTTTTAATCTTTTGTTGTTTTTCTTTATTTTAATTTTTTTTTTTTTTTTTTTTTGGTTTCTCTCATATTTTTACTTTTTTTTTTGGTTATTGCTTGATATTTCCTATTTCAAGCTTTCATAAAGAACGAAAAGGACTTTTGCAACGGTCCTTTTTAATGATTAAACTAGATAAAAACTTTATTGCTAACATGTTTGGCAATTTTGTGCCGAGTAGAATTAAGATCTACAGAAAAAACGGGAAGAGGAAAATTTTTTTAAAAACAGTTCCATCGTTATAGCAGTTGAGAAGAAATTTCAGCATTTTAACTATTCCATATCATTAAGACATGATTTTGACCTGTAAATTTTACAACAGCAATTGTTGTAAAAACAAACAAATAAACAATGAAAACCAATAATAGTTAAAAAAAATTAAAGAACAATTGAAATAGATAATTAACTATGTCTAATATTAACAACTCCAACTACAAGTGATGGTAGACGTTAGCTATCAGCAAACAACTTTAAACTCTTAAAATAATTCAAAGTCCAAACCTATCAAAATCAAACTACCTTGAACTCTTTAAACAACTCCAAACTCTAGACCTTATGACAAATTCACATCAATATTTTGTAACATTAAGATAAAATGAACAAGTTGAGAAGACAACTAAAAGGATAAATAATAATTTCATTAATAAGTTGAGAGATATGCCTTTTCAAGTCATTGTTAAGTCAAAAGAGAGCAATATCAATCACTCTATCACTTCATTCTACTCTCTTTAATATCAATACTACAATAAAACTAGCATCTAAAAATAAATATTATGCAATGAAAATTAGTAAAAGTAGTTTTATTTTTACAGATAGAATCAACAATAATGGATCTTGCTATAGAATTTTATGTTTAGACAAAAAATTTTTATCTTTAAAATTCAGTTTTCTTGTAGTGCAAGAAAAATGACATTGGGACTGAATTTTGCCAGTCAATAAAAGGAAAATGGTTTCAAATGCTTTATCACTTCATTTTATTTTTATGTTTTTTGATTTTATTGTTATGTTAACTATGAATTAGATTTTTATCTGTATTATATTTGTGTTAGATCCATATATATATATAACTTATTTATATCATATTAACATCATATATGCTTGATCAATTTATGAGTAAAAATATCAATTTTTCATCAATATCATTTATTGATAAATATCTATTTAAAAATGATAAAAACATGATGCCAAAATAACTAGAATATTATGAAACAAACAAACCTATTGTTAGGGTCTTTCTCGAGAATCATATTGATTGAGAATTGTGATGCAAATTGTAATATGATCATAATCATGATAGAAATTATAGACCGTGAATTTGTGATTTGTTGGAGACTAATTTTTTATTTTAGCTGCACGAGTTTCAAATATATTGAATTGAATGTATTTTCACAAATGAAGTGAGGCACGCTTAGGTTTGTTCAAAACTGTTCAAAAGTTAATGGTAGTGCAATAAAAAACACATCATGTGATTTATTAACAACCAGTGACCAACTGACCATTGCTGTTTGCACTTTGCACCTGATATTAATTACCATCTCCCGCAGCAAATTTATAGATACCACAATCCCGTTTTACTTAGCACAACGATACTAGAATACAACAAACATTATTAAAAAGAAAAAAGAAAGAAACAAAAAAAAAAGGAAAAACAATCTCTTCTTGTGGAGCATCCCTTGGAAGATTTTTCGGAAATTAGATCCTTAATTCAGCATCGACATTCACTTTGGAAAGAGTCGTTAATCAGCTTGGAGTAAATCTCTACAAGCAACAATGCAGCCTCAAATTAAATAAAGATCAGTTATTTACTCAAAAATGGTTATCAACAGTTGCATTTCATGATATAATCTGGACCCGGTAATGCAGCAGGAGCGTTCTTAGAGCCTGGACAACGGGAGGGAAATTCTCCAAACGAACGGCATGTCCACTATCAGGAACTTCAATGATCTCAAAGGCACTGCACAGTGAGTCATTATTGTGCTCTTTACGCTACAAAATTCCTTGTACATCTGCTAAGCAAAAGCAATTGCTGTGAATTTCGTCTCTTTCTCCAACTACAAGTATAATGGGTGTTCTAAACTGCTTCAAATCTTCTCACAATGACTTGAAATACCAAAATACTGAAGTTGTGACTCAAGCCTTGCTTTGGAAATGGACATACTATTCTGCTATTTACAGGGGTCACTGAGGTTATGCTAGAGAGATGAACTCAACAAATTAAAACCCGAAACTTGTTTCAGTCACTAGCTAGAAATTTTCAACTCAACAAAAGCTCTTGGCATACCCCATAGCTTTAGGCCACACAATTGGCAACTTGCTGACAAATTCCTGTAGAAACTCAGCCTTTTCAATTTTTGCAATCCAAGGATGTATGAAAGACGGTAATACTAAAAGAAGAGAAAATAAATTTTTAAAAAAAGGAGTTTTCAAAGAGCTTACCACCATCTAGCTATACTTTGCAAGGCTTTGTACATAACTGTGCTGCACATTAGTGATGAGTATCTGATTATATTGGGGATGACTTCTCAAGCTACAAAGAAAACAAAATCTCTATGGTGATTTTACACAAAACTGTAACCTTCGCAAAAGAATTAGTGTATACAGAAATCAGACTAAGATTGCCTCTTCCACAATCGGACAGAATACTAGGGAGTCCAAAAAGAAGACTCGATGCTCTGTATTTTTTAATCATCTATTGACCTGTGAATTTTTCTTTCAAAGACATATTTTAAGCCTAGGCTTCCAGATATTAGAGCAACTCCATCAACCTTCATATCAACATTCATCTTCCTTGGTACAAATGTGTGACTCAAAAACAAAAGAGAATCCTCCCTAGATAATTTGCATACCTGATTAGTGAATTTCATGGCCATGCGTAGAGCTATCCATGTTCACGTTAAATATGTCTTAAGAGTGAATTTTTAAATGTTATATCTGGTAAAAATTGCATTAATAGATCTGCACCAACATTAATGGACAAATTTGTTCCTGAACTCTTTTATCTCTTACTTTTTCAAGTTCTGAGTCCCCCCCCTGGAAGATCAACAGAGGTACATCTTGTCGTTCCAGAAAGCGTCTTCATCATGGCAAGCCATTCTTTAGCAGATCCAAGAAAATTATGGAGAAACAAGAGTACATCATCCTGCAGAAATATTGGACTTCTCAGATGATGGAGCATATGATAAGCAGCACTATTTTAACTACATCATTGATCAATAAAGCATCATCTGGGGTAACACTGTTCAACAAAAGGAAGCATGCAATATGTTTGGGGTAGCATAAACTCCGCAGAAGTAGTGTGTTAATATAATGGTTTGTTAAATTCATGAAAATTAAGGAGACAACTCAGACAAGTACAATTTTCTCAAAAACCAAATGAAGTGAAAAATGTAAACAGGAAAATGACAATATGATTACAGACTCAACAAAGAACTTGATGCAAATAATTATTGAAGAGAATATAGAAAGATCCTAAGGTATTGCTCTCTCTCTCTCTGAGGTCAAGCATCCTGCACTCACAGTTTTTTTTTCCCAACTGACTTCGATGAAGAACAAGACATCCTCTAAATCTACAATTATATATAGATACTTCCTTGTCTGAGGATTGTTTAATTGTGATGTGTTCATTAAGCTGGCATCTCTGAAGTGGCCTATTAGCATCATCATTAGATACTTCTATGAAACCATTTTTCGTAAAACAACAAACCTTAAGAGGTTTGCTTTCCACATCTTCCTTAAGCCACAGGTCCCAAGATTGTGTATTATGGTTCCCTCCATTAGATTATTCGTTACCTTTTACAACTTTGCATGATGTAAATCAAGATAACTTGAAAACGTCACAAGTTTGGATAAACCTATCCACTTTCAAATGTGGAGCTCATCACAGCTATCTTTTGTTGAAGCTGAGCCCATCGAGCCACAACAGCAGACCTTTCAAATCCATCAAGCATGCTTGGTTTAATTATGTTGGACAAAGGAATAAAATCAAATTAGAATTGAGATAACTTCATGATACACAGTCACTCCTGATAAAAGTGAATGAACATGCATTGTTCCATGCAGAATAAGGTCATTTTAAGTCATTATAAATAAAAATCCAGAGCAGTTATATGAAAAATACTTTACAAGAAAAAGTATCAAAATCAGTAAATCTATATTAGGTTATTATTATGTTGTACATGATCCTTATTACAGAACCATGGGATGGACCTTAGTCAATGTTAGGCCACATCATAATCCCCATTTTAATTTTTCTATGTGATGGATCTTAGTCAATGCGTATACTCATGTGGTTGTTTAGGATGGGAGGGAGTATAAATATTAAAATCACGTTATATTACAAGTTTAAGCTTTTAGTTATGATGGTTTAGGATCTAAATCTGATAGATATCTTGGAAGACATCTATTAATCAGCTCCTATAATCAAATCTAGATCAAAGCTTTATATTTATCAAACTATGCAAAGTGTCACCAAGGCCTATACCAGGTTAGTTGACTGGTTTGTTCCAGCATCCTGTAACTCTAAAGGACGATTAACAGTAAGTAATAGATGTAGAACAAAATCTTGGCTGGTCTCTACCACCTACACATTCACAGATGCATATTACATGGCATAGATTAGTAACCAACATGTCATGGTCAATGAAGGCAAACTAGTCAGCATATCAGAAAAGCAAAACAAATAAGGTTCAAAGGCTGCCCAATTAACAGAGCAGCAGATCAGCAAATGCAACAACCTTAGGCATTTGCATTCTGAGTTTCCATAAGCACAAACTCTGACTAATGATCCAAAACCAAGTACATAATAAGTAGTTAATACTTGGCTCAAGAGCACAGATTAAAACAGAATGTATGAAGGTAAGAGACATTAGCCAAAATGCTTAATTTAAAAATTGATGGACTGGACTTGCACATGAATTCTGCATTTAGATCCATTAACTAGCCAAGGAGCTTACTACAGTCTTAATGACATCCAACTGATACCAACTTGTCAAAATAGCATAATAGTGTTACAGAGATAGTTGGGTATTAAGCAAAACATCCCAGATTAATAGAAGACAAAGCAAAAAAGTACACTAATAAAAAGAACAATTTGCGAATCATTTTCATTGTACTAAATAAATTATGTGAAAAAAATCAACAAAATTATTGCCTTGACACTCATTGAATCGCAGCTTTCTAAAATAATTTACAGGATATCCAGAAAACTTAACAGGAGAATGTCTGACTGATCAGAACTGCTGGTCTATGATAACCTCTTTCATAATGCATAATGTTCAAGTGAAGGCTCATCAAAGCAAGCCATTCAAGTTATCAGCGGATGATGGAACAATGCAAGAGCAAAAGGAGTTTGATTCTAGAGCAATACAAAAGCACTGGATGAAGAATAGTTTGGCTAGTGTGCCAAAACATAAACTGGTTAGATTAAGGAAACTTGATCTTATTCTTACCATTAAGCCAAGGTGACAAGACTCTCAATAATAAGCGATGTCCATAGAGCATTTGTATTGGAAAGGCCACACAGAATAAGTCCTTTCAGTAGCTGGGTCATACTGAGATTTGAAAGAATACAGAATTATTATGAATCCAGAGTTAACCTTCCATAGTTTTATATATTAGCATCAAACTTAACCACAAGAAAAAAAAAAGGATCAAAAACTCTGTAAGCATTCCAGTAGTAGCCATCATCAATCAATGATTCTAACAAAGATGTCAAAAAGCATTGCCTGGACAACAAAAACAGTGCTATCATGTTTTAACATTAAACTGAAAGATTAGAGAGTCAATAATGATGATCCCACAATCATTTGTCCATAGACATGCTGTACTACGATAAAGGATCTCTTGAAAGAAAGAAGTGCATCAATGTGCAACAAGGAGATTCACTCCATACCATCGTTGCTGCTAAAATAGAAACATAAATTACATCAATATCAAAACCAGCGCTACTTATAATTAAAGATGGACATGGACAGTGATTATGACAGAATGGGATTTTTCAAAGCAAAAGGACATGGGACAAGGAAACCGAATGGAAGAAAAATTTGGCATAACTGATTTTGTCAGCTGGAAAAGCTAACTGAGGAATGAAAAGGTTACAAGAACCTGCTTCACACTTTACTGACAATGATTCCATGGTGACATAACATTCATGAAACCATAAGCTTTTAGAGGTGTCAACAAAAAATTCAGCTCATTCAGCCTCTTGAGAAACCCATAAGATGCCATACTAATGGTTCATTACAGATTTGGAATCAAGGACTAATAAATCCAAGATTTGAAGCTAAAATTCAAAAGACCAAAATGCAATGATTGTGAATTATGGATATAAATATCATAATCATTTGTATTACGCAATTAGAGAGAGAGAGAGAGAGAGAGAGAGAGGAACAACTTAGAAGAAGCCTACCCAATCTTATTCTAAATTCCTCATACAAAAGAAGAATTCAATACAAATTTAATTTTGAGAATCCAACATATAGTTAAAAATTTGCAAGAACATGGAGTAAAAGTCAAAAACTTTTATCTCAGAGTTCAAGTGATTTTTCAACCATATTAAGGCTTTTAAGAGTAGATCATATTTTTGAGGGGAATTTCTCTCTGGTCTATGGACGACAAGAACAATGCAATCATGTTGTTATATTAAACTCAAAGATCTAGACAGCCAATCAAGATGAAGCCAAAGTCATCTATCCATAGGCATATTATACCTACAATAAAGATCTCTCAAAAGTAACACGAACACATATTCTGATAATCTAATGCACAAGAGATTCACTCACTCTACCATCGTTGCTGCTAAAATTGAAACATCCCCATGCTGAACTAGCTCATTTGATAATAACTACACCAGTATCAAAACCCATGCTGCTTATAACTAAAGATGGACACAAACAACTATTCTGATAGTGTGGGCTTTTATTCAACCAAAAGGACACAGCGGGCAATGAAACAGCCTCAAAGGAGTAATTTGACATAACTGATTTGTCAGCAGGCAAAGTTACCAGTGGAATGAAATGGTAACGAGAACCTGCCCTGTGCTTCATTGACAATATTTCCATGTCGGCATTAACATCCAAAGAACCATAAGCTTTTTACAGGTATTGAATCATTTGTAGGATATGTGCTGAGAAATTAAGCTCATTCAGCCTCTTGACAAACACATGGATGCCATACATACTGATGGTTCCTCATAGATTTAGAATTACGACTAAACCCTAGATTTGAAGCTAAAATCCAAATGCATCGGTTGAGAATTCAGGGAAATAGATTTCTTACGCATTGGTAATCTGCAATTACTCATACACACGCACACATACACGGGGGTGTTGGGGGGAAGGGGATGTGTGGAGAGGGAGGGAGGGAGAGATATCTTATTCTAAAAATCTTCATATAAACGACTGATTCCATACAAAGTGCACCTGCATACTAAAATTTCCAACGCACAAATGATTTATTATAAAAAGATTAATTTAACCCTCCTAATCCAAAGGATGTGATTGCGTTATATGAGGTGTCAAACATCAATCACCTTCTGGCGAGTTAAAATTTGAGAGCAGACAAACACTATTATTCAGTACATACCAAACGACTAATTCAGTATCAAGTGCAACTCTATAGACTAAAATAGTAGAATACTGGAGCCAACATCGATCATCATACCGGATTGTTGGGTGGATCTGGGTGTCGGAGTTTAAGCGGTTCATATCATTTGTGGATTTGCGAAGCGGGATGCCCAATACAAGTGGGACACAGGACAGCACAAAACAGAGCCAGCAGATCCATCCTAAAGCTGGGGGAAGGGATGAGCTAATGAGTCCAAATAGACCTAAAATTATCAATGCAACTCCCACATTCTCCATTACACTTGCTGCTCTGGGATACATACCTTTCCACATTATTCCGTTGAGTGTTGCCGCTACACCAAGACAGAGTGCGATCGTAACAAGTGCAGATTGGTGGACCGTGAGGTGATTGTGTTGATCGAAAAGCATCCCTATTATGGGCACTACAAGACCCAAAACTGCTTTACTTAACTCTTGACTTTGAAACAACAAAGTAATTGGACTCACATCATTCGGTATATTGATTTGTTGATGTTGAGATTGGCCTGAGGCGTGTTTTGGGGATGAATGGGGGATAAATTAGGTAGTTCAAGACCAGTTTGACAATGGAGATCAACCATGAGTATACTTGGCTTAGAGCAGCTCCAATCAATACAAGAGGGCCAGAGTTGGAATGGTGGCTTTGGTTGCCTGAATTCGGTATACGGGAGCGTGGTCTCTTCGGAAATGGATTTTGGTGGTATGTTGAGGTATTTTGAGAAGACTTTGGCAGTGGATATCAGCAGCCAGCAGTACAATCGGATGAAAGGAGCTCTCAGGTCTATTTGGCCCACATTTTTAATGGCCGAGAGTTTTATCCTCTCTATATATTCGAGGAGGGAATCGTAGAAGAAAACGAGAGAAGATATGGATCTTGGGGTGCGAAAAATTGCATCGGAGAAGGTTGCTATATATAAAGCCGAAATATCCTTTATCTGGGATGCCATCGAAACGGATTGTTATAGGATACCTATTTGTCTGGATGTAATTTAAAAAATTAAAAAGTTTAGTTTAAAAAATCTACTTGTTTATTAGTTAAATGATACTTTTATATAATCATTTTATTATTCATATATTGAGTCATATGATAGGATATAAATACTCTATTTATTCTTATGAGTAAGGATAATTGATTGATTTTTTTTTAATTATTTTTTCCAGCATGTACAATTAGTAGTATTAGTTTTCTATGAACATTAATATGAGTAGGACTAGTTTTATCTAATGTGTTGTGCACAAGATCTAGGACAAGGAATTATACATTTAGTTCCTCAGTAAATAATTTGCATGCTTTATATATTCAAGCATCGATGTTGTACAAGTCGATCATTAGGTGTTATGTTATATTGTTCAATTGCCGTTGTTTTTAGCATTTCTTTTTTTTTTTTTAATTTTACAATTTTAGTTAATTTATTAGTAATAAAAAATATATATGTGTGTGTACATATTATTTATTATTTTTAAAATATTATATTAATGTTTACTAATATGGATATCATAAAAAAGTTAAAGAAAAAAAATATAAAGAAACTTTCTTCAATCATTAACGAATAAATTGAAAAATATTATTAGAATAGAAGTTTTTGAAATATTATCGATGTAGCATCTTAAAAAATTTTCTAAACAACTTATCATGGTATAAGTGATTTGTATACTTTCATTTCTTGGTGTATGTATTATTTTTGTTTAGTTAGGTTAGTTATAGCCCAAAAGCAAATAATATGATAAGTTAGTGATTGGTAGATACAATCGAGTCGGGTTCGGATCGGGTGGGGTTCCCTAAAAATCGAGTCGGTCGGGTCGGGTTCTGAGGGGACACCCTTTTATAATCGGGTCGAGTATTAGGACAGAATAACCCGTCCCAGACCCGCCCCGTTTACATCCCTATATCGGACGGGTGTGTTTAGACAAGAATGTCTCCTATCCTAATCGGAAGTTGACACGAAGCCACCTACCTCTTAAGATTTTTATTGACGAAGAAATATACCTTCCATACGAAACTTAGGTTTTATGGAAAATAATTATTTTTATTTTATGGAAAATAATTTTTTTTGTTTTTCTTTATTTGTTATATAGAAAATGATACTTTAAATAGAAAATATTTTTCCTATAAGAGAAAATAACTTCCACTAAAGAGCAAATCTTATTATTTTTAAGAAAAACAACTTACTTCTTTCAAAATGGAAAATCATTTTTCGAATTAATCTTTGTAAGCATTCTAACTCTAGAAACATGATATTTATTTGATTTTTATCTTAATTAACTAATAAATTATATTTTAAATATAAAAATAATTTATTTTCCATAAAACAGGCCTAAGTTTCATATGGAATATATATGTCATGGTCAATGGATGGGGATGTAATTGGGTCGGGTTTCGGTGGATCATATGAACCCAACCCTATAACCTTGCAGGGTTTTAATACCATATCCAAACCCACCCTACAAGATTTGATTTAGAACCGGAACCCAACTCTATAACTCTATAACCCCTTTTAAAAAAAAAAATCTATTTTTAAATTTTAATAATAAATCTAACAAAAGCCAGTAATTCTAACATAAGTTTCCTATACATTCAAAAATAAAATAATGCATGTAGAATTAATAGAAAATGTTATCGATCACATTCATTATATAACATTTAAACACATTAATATATTACTTTTGTCACCATATAGTATTTTAAAAATATGGTTAAATTAAATTTCCTGTTGGGACTAAAATATAACAGACAACAAATAAAATTAATTTCCATAACAAACATGACTTAAACAAATTTTAAAACAAAATTTAATAAAAAGTTCTAAATCCGTAAGTAATCCATAAATATAAAAGAAAAACATCCTTAGAAGACAAAAAAGATAGTAGCTCATTCACGTTTTCTTTTCTCTTTTTGCTCATTTAGTAATGTTTTTATTTTTTTTTAATTATAATACTGGATTATCGAGTATCTATTGGGTTTGTTATATGATCCAAACCCGATCTTATAACCCTATAACGTTTTTACTATATATCCAAACCCAACCCTATAATCCTATAGGGTTTTTAACGAGTCGGGTGGGTCGGAAACCCTATAAGAGCCAACCCAGTTACATCTCTATCAATGGAACTTTAGAGGTAGGTGGCTTCGTGTTAGCTTTAGAAAAATGAAAAACATTAAAAATATATAAATATCAATTGATAGTTTGCATATAAATGCTGTAATATATATTTTATACTTTTATTTCAAATAAATTTAGTTGGCATAATGTACTTAATAGTAACTTGCTAATAATAAATTATTTATATATAACAACATGTTACGTAGTATTGATAGTCAAACATAGGAAAATTTTTTCATCTTAATTCTGTAAATGCAACCAAACACATGAAAACATATTATTTTTAAGAAAACATTTCTACATAAAACATTTTTCTAAATACAAAACATTTTTCTTGGGACAAACAGGCCTTAATAGTATGCCACTTCAACGTAATATAGGTCTATCAAACCCAAGCCTATAGTAAATCTAAACCTACTCTATAGGGTTTGTTTTAAAATTCAAAATATGATCCGATGATCCTATTTTTTTAAACCTATTTTCAAATTTAAATAATAAATTTAAGAAAAGCTTATAGTTTTGACACCCGTTTAGTATAAGAGTAAAAATGAAAAGATGCATATATAATTGATATAATTATAGTTGACCACATTCATGATTCAATATTTAAACACTTAAATATATTACTCCTTCATCATGTCTCATATAAGAGACTTAGACAATATATAATATCTTAAGAATATAGTTAAATTAAATCCTCTGTTGGGACTAAAATATAACAGATGACAAATAATATTAATTTTATATTACATTTTAGGGTTGTTTTTATTTGTTATTTTTAATTTATAGTACTGGATTGTCGGGTATCCACCAGGCTTGTCGTATGATCCAAATCCGACTCTAAAATCCTATAGGATTAACCTATAAGATTTTTAATGGATTGGATGGGTCGAAAAACCCTATGATAG
Source organism: Combretum micranthum (assembly GCA_024138025.1). Lineage (NCBI taxonomy): Eukaryota > Viridiplantae > Streptophyta > Magnoliopsida > Myrtales > Combretaceae > Combretum > Combretum micranthum. The sequence goes on from JAMXBD010001577.1 coordinate 117,336, forward strand.
CCAACTTGGTTATATCCGTACTTGTACCGTAAGAATTTTCCAATTTAGCACTTATTTTTCATAATCAAATTTTAATGTATTATCTTCGTTTTCAGACCACAAAACTAATGGAGGAGACGATCATAATGTATTTCACTTAGATGGTCCATGTAGGACTCTTTAACTTATTAGGTTAGTATATATGTACCTGTTGAAATTGTTATTAGATTTTATAAAGATTAATAGAGTTTCATTGTTTCTCCTATGAAAAGAAGTTTTATAAAACCTTTTAAAAAAACATTGCATTTTATAATAGAACCCTCCCAAGAATTTCAAAATTTACTATCAATAGGCTATTCGTCCCAATACCTATGTGCTAAAAGCCTAAAATATTTTCAAACTCTATAAAGATGCTTTCTGGGCTAAAATAATTAAGCTTGTAAATGCCATCAATTTCAACCATGTTGGACATTTCAACTTCCTAAAATCAATAGCTAACGCCGAAAACTTTTGAATTAGAACTCTTCTATACAAATTAGCATTTTCTATATAGCATTTTCACCATTCCCAAGTTACAACCTCTGAACCATATTTTTTCCAATTTCAGCAAAATACAAGCATATTCAATTGTTAAACAGTTACCTATAAAGATAAAGAGTGAGCTTCATTCAGCTTACTATAGGTATAAACACATAATTGTATGTTATATGTACCTATTATAATGCAATAAACAATTCAACTAGTAGTTAAATTGAAAGTCAAGCAAGCAACATCGGAACACTTAAAACTTCGAAGCAACATGATTAGTACAAGAGGATTTGGTATCACAACAAAAATATCTTAGGTTGATGAGAATGTTTGGAGATCTAGCCAAAAAAGGAAAAAAATGGTCTTGTTTAAGGTTCATGTCCTCTGTACAAACATCACTGTTGCAATCCATCTACATCAATCAAGCTTAAGACTTTTTTTTTAATTCAATTTTCTTTAATTTCATTTGCATTAAATCATGAACCCATATAATGTGCACCATCAACTAAGTATTAAAGAAAACTGGTTTTTTCCATTCATTTGGAGTTGCACTTAATCATGGTGGAGTAAAAAAATAGTAAGTTATGATTAATATATTTATTAATCCTAATGTAGAAGGCTTTGGAAAACTTAACAAAGCCAACTCCAACGTCGTCGGCTTTGGAGGAAAGGTCACCGGTCTTCAGCCAACGTAGATTAAAAGCAAGCCTTAAATGCAAAAACTGCCAACCTTTATTTCACGCGTTTTAAATTTATTATAACAGCCAATAGTCTTTATTGCCCGTTTTTATTATACTTATTATTTAGTATTTGTCTTTTAAGTTTCTCATGTAACAATAAAAATAGTTTGGTAAACCTTAGTTTATATTTTAGATATTACTTTATATCAAATTACAAAACTTTGAGAGAGTTTTCTCTAATTGCTTGTGTGCAATTGTGTTTTTGTGACTTCAACCGATGTGCTGATCACGTTTATTTTTAAGCTTTTCGCACTACGTCAAATCCTAACTTAGCTACTAATTTGTGTGAATAATTTTATAAAATAACCGTATTCAAAAAATCAAAAGTTAATGCAATGACCTTATAGTTTCATAATATTACCATAGGAATCCATGGCACATTTTCTTTTTTGTTTTTAATCAACTAGTGTTCTTCTTGATAAACTCAACTTTATATTATGAAGTCCGCATCAAATCTAGATTTAAATATATATTATGAAAGCTTAAAAGAATGAAATCATGTAGAGTAAAATAAGAATTACAAAATAAAAAAGTCCATGGTAATTTTCTTATAAAAGGAAAAGACAAGCAAGGTAGCAATTCATGTTACATTAAAATTTCATATTAATATCTAGTAAGGTAAATTAAAATAGTCTAAGAAACCCACTAAAGTAGACTATAATTTTAAAAAACCAATAGGTAAGAATAAATTATGTTTAACATATTTAATTTAAATGAATTCAACTTTTGGCATTTTAGTATTTGAATTTTATGACATAGAAATTTCAATCTAGTGTTTCCATTTTGATGTCCCAAAACTAGTGGTCACGTGTATTTCAATGAAGTAGTCCATCTATAACTCTTAGCTTATTAGGATGGGTTCTATCTACTTATATACATACGACCCGTTCACTTCGCCGAATAAATAAGGTTGTGATGGAATTCCTATGAATGAGAACGACATAAAGTTGTAATAAGATTTTTCCTTATTAATTTTTTCATTTAAATGGGAGTTTTTTGGAAAATGTATAATTCCATCATTAAATTGTTATTCATAGGTTTAAGTAAACAATCGCTATTCAATGTTCTTTTTTTTTTTTAATAGGAATTCCTTATGGAATAGCTATTATGGTCAATTGCATACCGTAATAGCTATTTATAACGAATAAAATTATAATATAATTACAATTATAGTGAACTAAATAGGTAGTTAGTGAAATTGTTATTAGATTTTACAAAGATCAGTAAAGTTTCATTGTTTCTCCGATACAAAGGAGTTTCATAAAACCTACAAAAGGACCTCTATATTTCATAACTAAACCCTCCCAAGAATTTCAACAATTTAATATCAATAGGGTTAGCAGGCCTCGATACCCATGGGCTGAAAGCCCAAAATATTTTCATACTCTATTAAATTACTTTTTGGACTAAAATAGTTAAACTTGAAGTTAAAAGAGACTTGTAAATTACATCATTTTCAACCATGTTGGACTTGTCAACACCTCGCAAAATCAACAGTTAAGGCCCAAACTTTTGAATAACAACTCTTTCATACAATCACCCTTGACTCTGTATAGCATTCTCACCATCCCAAGTTACAGCCTCTAAACCATACACTATCCGATTCCAGCAAAATACAAGCATATTCAATTATCAAATGATTACCTATAAAGATAAAGAGTAAGTTTCGTCCAACAAAATGCGTTTGCAATTACAAACACATGTTTGCATATCAAATGTACTCATTATAATGCAATAAGCAATTTAATTAATGGTTAAATTAAAAATCATGAAAGGATCATTAGAGTACTCATGACTTTGGAACAATATGATCGGTACAATAGGATTTGGTATCACAACAAGAATATCTTGGGTTGATCAGATAATCTAAGGTCTAGCCAAAAAGGGGAAAAAAAGCTTTGTTTAAGATTCACATCCTTTATACAGACATCGCTATCGCAATTCATCTATACCTATCGGGTTTAGGATTTTTTGTTTAATTTTCTTTAATTGAAGTTGCATTAAATCATGAATCCATATAATATGCACCATCAACTAAGAAGTAAAGAAAAACTGGTCTTTTTCAATTCATTTGGAGTCACACCTAATCATTGTCAAGGATAAAGAAAATAGTAAACTATGACCAACATGTGAAGTTAACCATGACTTAGCTATTGTAATTCTAATAATAGGAAACACTTTTCAAAAAGCCAAATTAATTCTAATTACCTTGTTGTCGAATAACACTATGTTAATCTTTTAAGCCTAATGAATTAGGTCTAAATCCTTACTTAGGGCTATAAGTGAGTCGAGTTTATTTGTGAACTACTCAAGTTCAACTCAACAATAGCTCTAATACGACTTGACTACAATCTGGCTAAACTCAAGTTCGAGCTACTCAAGTAGCCATCAAGTAATTTGGTTTTATAATATCCAATTCAAATAACTTGCAAGTCTAATTCAGCTTCTTATATATATTTATTTATAAAACAAATTATAGAAATTGTGTTTTTGCCCCTTTTGAAAGCCTATTTTCATTCCTTGCCTTTTTTCCCCCATGATTCACATTTATCATATTTCATTACCAAGCTAACTAAAACCCCTATTCTATTCCCAAATTCCAAATTATTATTTAGTCTTATTAATTTTTATAAGAATCGAGCTTAACTGAGTCAATATCAAGCTTGTCAAGTATCAATTCAAGTCAAGTTCGATCGAATTTGAGTCAAATTTGAGTTTTGAGTTTTTTCATTCAAGTTAACTTCGAGCTTGGTACTATATTATCTTGACTCAACTCATTTATAGCCTTATCCCCACCCTAAGTTATAATGAAATGAAAAAAAGAAGGAAAAAAAAAAGAACAATGTTCATTAGTGAAACAAAGGACAAAAGATTTTTCTAAAAGGATAGATGCTCCTTTAGCATTCATTTACACTTTGCATAGAGTATGTAAAAGCAGTTAATCAATTTTGGAAGAACAATCATGAAACAAAAGAGAAACGATTTAATCGATATGCATAAGTTGCTTGCTCTACGACTAACTTAATGAGCCAGAGCCCAACAGAATGATAAATGCAATTCATGATATAATTTGGGCCCTATAATGCAGTAAGCACTGTTATATGAATTGTTGTGATGATTTAATTTTAGTACTCATGGATATTTTTATAATTACATGCATATATTATATAATGATATCATGTTAGGGTTATAGACACAAACACTTTAAACTTTATCATGGTATCAGGGCATGGTTAACGCACAACGCCCACCACTAAACCTCCACCAAAGACAGCACTGCCACCATCTTTAGTCACCATTGCCGTATTCACAATTGTCCAAAAAGTCACGACTACTTCTCTAAATACCCATATCTATCCTCTAAAATAAACCCATTGAACCCTTATGACCATCTCTGTCGTGCCCTACCATCTCCAATCTCCCACCAAACCCATGATCGGCTAACGACATCAAAACTCACAAACACCGGTTATTCTAACCATGCACAAAATCCTAACCATACATACCAACCACTAACCTGATTCTGTTGACTTGTTCTAAAACCGAGCCATGTATACCAATAACCAGTCTTGAAGTTTCTTCTCCTTTATGATTTGTCTAATAATGCACTTAAAGGGAACATCTCTCTAGCCTTTTCAGGTTTTCCCTAAACTACAGAAACCATAAGGAGTAGTGACTTTTGAATGCATTTTTTTTAATTACCTACTTATCGATTATAAAGGTAATAAGAAGTTTGCCCATTGAAAATAATTTGCTTTTCTATTTTTAAGTGATTGAAATAGAAAGGTTATCTTATTTTCTTGTGTCCTAGAAAGTAAATCAATGTTTTGTCATGGATTCCAAGTTTGTTGTTACATCGTACAAGTCTTCTACTCCAATACTTGCCTCTGTCAATTTGAATGGTACAAATTATTTTCAGTGGGTACAAATAGTTCAAGCATTTTTTCTATGGTTAAAGTTGTCTTACAATTTTGACCAATGTACCTCTTGAGAAAACCGATAGCAAATATGCTAAATGGGATCAAATTGATCAGCGGTACCTTCACTTGTTGTGGAACTCGATGGAACCTTAAATATTCAATTTATGTAGTTTCGTGTTGAGATGAATTTTATTCACATTTCACTTGTTTAATTTGGACTAATTTGTTATTAATTTTATAGAAATTATATGGAATTGGTACTTAATTATGATTTATGTGAATATCAGGTTTTAGAAGCTAATTGGAGCAAATAATACAAGATTGGAGTAAAATATATACAAGGAGCAAAAATCAGCAAGATAGGCTGGCCATTCATGGATTTAAGCCACCAGCCTTTATTGGATTTCATCGGCGTTTAATATAAACATACAAAGGTTGAAGGAGGATTGAAGAAGGCTGCCAGCGTATCTTGAATTTCGCCAGTGAACAAATTGAAGAAGGAACTCCGGCAGCATATCTATTTAGGCCGTCGGCCATCTTGGTTCTGAACGTAAGCAAGCAATATAAGCCGCCTGCTAAGCTGGCGGCGATCCTGGGTTTTCCCCAGCGTAAATCACTTACACCGACCAATTCATGGACTTAAGTCGCCGGCGTTTCTGGATAACTACCAACCTATATTGAATGATGACCTTTCATTTGCCCACTTTGTATATATATATCTTTTAGGGTCTTCATTCCGGATATATCATTTGTTATTCTTTTCTTAAAAACCCTAGAGAGAAACTCAAGAAACATGAGTGGCTAAACATCCCATTCTAATCAAGGGGAATTGCTACAGATTCAATTCAACAAAGATTTATGAGATCTAATTCGATTTAATCAATTGTTCTTTTCTTCTGATTATTTATATATCATCTAATTGTCTTGTTATTATTGTTGTGTTTGATTGTTACAATTTAGGCCTATTGTTCAATTGACAAAACAATATATTGTTAATTAGAATACTGAATCCGTACTTGTTCATCTATTCTAATAGGAGTAACACAACAACGTGGTTGATTATAATCAGATAGTTAATCTATGTTGTGATGATATATAATCTAATTTAAATAATTCATGCTCTATGGATTATTAATTAGGATTGGTAGTCTCTCTAATTTGTATTGCTATTGATAGGTTAAATCCTAAGAGCTTGTTTAGGGTTATCTAATCAATAAGGGAAATAACTAAAGATCTTATCTTGGTTATCAATTCAGTAAGGAGAGATAGGGTTTTAGAGCGTATTGTAATCCATAACCAATCTAGTCAGAAAAAAAACGATCTTTGCATCAATGATCGAATCTAGGAATTGAACTATAGTACCACCTTGATTAGAGATTTCTTATTATTGAATTCAACTCTTATTTGCGATTGTTAGCTTTAGAGATAAACTAAACTTTAATTGCTTTTGATTAAATAAACCCCCCAATCTTCTTTCATCTACATTCTTTCTTAAATAGAAATAAATTTACCCCGATCCCTGTGGAGACGAACCTACTCACTATTATACACAAATTTTAAAGTAAGTTTTAATTTTATTGGATTCGACACCCACCATTTCGGTATCTATAAAGAAGTTTGGGATTATCTTAAATTTTTATATACCTTGAACAATACACATATGTACGGAATTCTAGCCAATTTCTCTCAGTTATAGCAAGGAGATTACTGAATGTTACAGAGAGATAAAAAGATGTATAGAAGAAATTAATGATGTGATGCCTTTTAGTATTAATATGACGGAAATGTTGAAATTATGTAATCATCTTGCAGTTGTCAAACTTCTTCATGGTCTAAAATCGGAATTAAAATAAATGAAATCACAAGTCCTTGGATCGTCAGAACTTCCATCTTGAGCTGATATTTATTCTCGCATTAGTCGTGTGTTTGCACAATCCATGCCATCTCTTACTTCTTCTCACTGACATTCAGCTCTTGTTAGTTAGACACCTAATAATGGGTATGGAGGATCTTTTAGTTGTAAGGGAGGTTGTACAGCTCATAGAGCACGAGGCTGTGGGTCATGTTATTATTATGATCACTGTTGTCACCCACGTCACATTAGAGAAACCTATTGGGCTTTACATGGATGTCTTAGAGCTCATGTTATTCATTCTAGTACCTCTATATCTGCTTATGTTACTTCAAATTCAGTGTATATTATGCCTAATTTAGATGTGCACCATGAGGAACCTAAGTCATCTATTATTACTTTATCATGGGAAAAATATACAAGACTCCTACAGCTTCAGAATGCCTTGTAGCCATCTACATCTTCTTTGGCTTTAGTCTAAGAAGTAGTCCAACTATGCCTTACTCAGGCTTCACTACAACCTTGGATCATTGATTTTGACGCCATTGATCATATGTTCGCTATACTAACTTTTTACACATTACTTATTGTTACCAAATGTTACTCTTGTTAATGGGTCTACTTCACCTATTAGTGGGATTGGTTCTGCATTGCCTCTTTCATCATTTTCCTTGAAGTTTGTTCTGTATATACCTTAATTAGCTTTTAATTTATTATTTGTCAGTAAACTCACCACTTCTTTTAATTGTTCCATCACATTCTTTCCTTCATCCTTTGTGATATAGGATTTGAGAATGGAGAAGATGATTGATGGAGTACATGAGTCTCGTGGGTTATACTATATGGATTTAGCACCTAATGTCACCGTATGCTAAGCCACAAACTAGATCCTATAGAGATGCATTGCCAGTTTAGCCATCCATCCTTAAAGATTCTTCATCTTATGTTTCCTAGTTTACAATCTTGTCCCTATCTCTAATGTCAATCATGTCAGTTAGGCAAACAAAGTTGTAGTTCATTTAGTCCAAGAGTCAATAAGCGAGCTACTGCTCCCTTTTATTGCGTTCATTTTGATGTACAGGGGCTTGCATGCGTCAATTATCTTGGTGGATTTAGATATTTTGTTATATTTATTAATGATTATATTCACGAATGATATGGTTATATTTAATGAAAAATCATTAGAATTTTTTTGATATATTTTGAACATTTGATTCTTCCATTCATGTTTTTTGCACAGATAATGCCAAAGAATACATATTTAATGTTTTTCAGTCATATTTGTAAAAGTATGTTATTATTCATGAAAGTGCATGTACTTATGCTCCACAACTAAATGGAGTTGCTAAGCATAAGAACCGACATGCCATTGGAAATTCCTAGAACTTTACTAATTCATATGAATGAACCTAAACACTTTTGATCTAATATTGTTCTTACTGCATATTTTCTTATATATAGAGTGTCATCTACAGTACATGATAAGGCTCCATTGCATCTCCTTCTTCCTGGTCAATCACTTTTTTCTTTGCCTCCCTATGTCTTTGGTTGCTTGTGTTTTGTTTGTCAGTTATCTTCAGGGATTGATAAGCTTGATCCTTGATCAATTTGTTACATTTCATTAGTTATTCTCATAGTCAAAAGGGATACTGATGTTATTCTTCTGAACATCATAACTTTTATGTTTGTTCGATGTGTCTTTCTTTGAGTCTAGTCCATATTTTTCTACATCTTCTGTATCTACTAGAAAAGAATCTCTTATGAATTATATTCCTTGTATATTGCGTTTTTCATATTCACATGATTCATTTTCTTTTAACCAATGTGATTCTATCATTTTGCTACCATCTCAAGGATTTCCTCATCTTAATTACCCAAACATACAAGTTTATGTTCATTGACAACATATTAACCCACATGACTCTTCACATCTATAAAATCCTTCTCTAGACTCAGGTCCTTCTTCAAGTGCTTTTGACTTGCCAATTGCAATAAGAAAAGGTAAAGGTTCCATTCATCCTCTTATTTGTCATCCTTTTTCAATTATTCTTACATATTCTTTTCTCTCATCATCTTATGCATATTTTGTTTTATCATTATCTACCATTTTCTATTCCAAAATTTGTTTTAGAAGCATTAGCTTATATTGATTAGCTTGTTGCTATACGAGAAGAAATGCCCGCCTTATATCTTAATGATACATGGGATCTTGTATCTTTTCTTTCTGGTAAGTCCACAGTTAGTTGTTGATAGATATTCTTTGTAAAAGTGTTACCTATGGCATTATTGATTGATTGAAGGTACAATTAGTTGTTGAAGGCTATACTCATATATAGGGCTGCAAACGAGCCGAGCTATTCGCAAGCTACTCGAGCTCGGCTCGTTTCAGGCCCGGCTCGGCTCGATTCGTTTAGCTAAACAAGACGAGCCGAGCTCGAGCTCCATCTCAAGCTTGTTTAGCTAAATGAGTCGAGCTTGAGCTTGTCCTCAAGCTTGCGAGCCGACTCGTGAACAGGCTGGTTATGGGCTCGAGAACAAAGCTCGTGAACAGGCATGTTGAGAGCTCGTGAGCCAAGCTCGTAAACAGGCTCATTTAATATATATAATATTGGTATTATATTATTAATATAATATTATTAATGTATATTAATGTAATATATATATAATTATTTATATTAATTTAATATTATAAATGTAATTAAAAAATAATTATATAAGTTAAATGAGCCAAGCTCAAGCTCGTTTAATGAAAGGAGCCTAAGCTCGAGCTCGGCTTGTTTAGGCTCGGTTAGCTAAACGAGCCGAGCTCGAGCTTGAAAAAGCTTAATTGGCTCGGGCCTCCAGGTTTGTTAAAAGCCCGGCTCTGCTCGGGCCGGTTAAAAAATAAACAAGCCGAGCCCAAGCTTGCAAAAGCTCAACTCGGCCTGGCTCATTTGCACCCCTACTCATATATATGGTGTTGATTAGAGCTGTAAACAAGTCAAGTTGAGTTGATACAGTTTCAAGCTCAAACTCGACTCGAATGACAAACTCGAAGCTTGAACTCAAACTCGAACTAGATCGAGCTTTGACTTTTAAGCTCGAATTCAACTTGATTTAATACTCAATAAGCTTGAACTCAACTTGATTAAGATGGATTATTTTTTTAAATATTGATTAAACTATAAAGAGTGTTTAATACTTGATAAGCTTGAACTCGACTGTCTCTATTTAATACTCGTTTAAGCTCTATTAAGCTCGCAAGCTCACTGAGCCAAGTTTTTTAAAGCTTGAATTCAAGCTTGGTAACTACTTAAGTAGCTCGAACTTCAGCTCGACTCAATTATAAGCTAGTCGAATTCAAGCTTTTGCCAAGTTGAACTCGAGTAGTTCACAAGTTGTCTCGACTCACTTACAACCTTAGTATTGATTATTGGGATACTTTTCACTCGTAGCTAAGATAACTTTAATATGCCTTTTAATTTCAATTGTTGGTACTCATAATTGGCTTCTATATTAACTAGATATAAAAAATGCCTTTGTCCATGTTAGTCTTGAGAAAAAGGTATACATGGAATAACCACCAGGTTTTATTGTTCAGGGGGAGACGGGTTTAGTTTGTTGCTTGAAGAAATCTTTATAAAAGTTGGAACAATCTTGATGGGCGTAGCTTGGTAGATTTAGTTCAGTTGTGACTGAATTTGGCCTTCGCAAGTGTGATTGAGATCATTCAGTGTTCTATCAATAATATAATGGTAAGAAAATTATATTGATTTATATATGTTGATGATGTTGTGATTTTAGGAGATGACCATGTAGGTAATGAGCAATTAAAAGGTTTCTTACAACAAAAATTTTAGACCAAGGATAAAGGTAGATTGAAATATTTCCATGGAATTGAAGTTGCTCAATCAAAGCAAGGTATATACATCTCCCAACAAAAGTATGTGTTTAACTTATTATCTGAAACTGGTTTATCTAGAGCTAAACCAATTGATTCACTTGTGGATTTTAATGTTAAAGTCTCATTTGATGAAAGAGATGTCCTAATGATCCAAAGTGATATAGGAGGTTAGTTTTTAAACTCAATTATTTAACTATGACACATCCTTATATATCATTTACAATTAGTGTAATGAGTTAGCTCATGGGCTCACCCGTACAAATCATTAGAAGTTTGTAATTTGTATTTTACATTATCTTAAAGGATCTCTATATAAGAATGATAGGCACATACATGTTGTTGGATACATAGGTGTTTATTAGGCAGGATCACCATTAGATAGAAGATCAACCACGGCATATTTTGTGTTTGTTGGTGGTAATCTTATCTCATGAAAGAGTAAGAATTAGACTTTAGTAGCAAGATAAAGTATAGAATCAAAGTATAGGGCAATGGTATCCACGTTATGTGAATTACTTTGGTTTAAGCATCTACAAAAAGAACATAGGTTTCCTCATTTACAACCAATGCAGTTGATAGATGATAACCAGGTTGATTCGCATGTCACGTCAAATCCAGTTTTTTCATAAATGCACAATGCACATTGAGATCGATTGACACTTTGTTTATGCGAAGAATTATTAAATAAGGAAATTGAACCATCTTATGTCAAATCAGAAGACTAGCTTGTTGATATATTTATTAAGGCACTACTAGGGGTATGAGGGAAATGTAGATGTAACAAACTAAAAGCATATGATATATGTACTCCAACTTAAGGGGAAGTGTTGAGAGGATTTAGTTTTAGTATTCATGTATAATTTTATAATTTTATACATATATTATATAATGTGATATCGTGTTAGGGTTGTAATAGACACTAATGCTTTAGACTTTATCATGCATCCAGCCATCTATTTTGGACTAGTGTTCCTTTTCTCTTTTAATAAGAAAATTCTTAAAGTGTAGGTAATAGGAAGGGGATTCTCCATGTAGACATCATGTCCATTGTCAGGAACATTAATGATCTCACAAGAATGGTCTTGTGAGTCTTTGTTTTCTTCTCTTTACTACTACGAATTTTTGTGCACATCTAATAAGTAATTGTAGTAAGCTTCCTATTTTTGTTTCCAACTATAAGTAAAATTAGCGTTTTGCACTATTTCAGATCTTCGATTTTGTTCGTGAATAGTGCACTTTTAAAAAAAAAGTACGACAATAGGGCTGAGTAGAAAGAAAATTTAGAAGAGGGGGTAGGGGAGGCATTGTCACTGATAGTGCCTTTGAGCTTGTGAAAAGGCACCATCACTAATGGCACTTTTAAGCTCGACTGTGACAAAAGGCACCCTTACTTCAATGGTTGTTCTAAGGGTACCGTTTCTAATGGCACCTTCTTTCCCCCACCTAAAGGTGCCATTTTTATTTTTTATTTTTAGTACAACCTTAGGTTTTATTGACTAATGATTCTAAGACATAAGCAATCCTTTGAGAAACAATCACAACTTCACTTATCTTATAATTTCATAAATGCTTTTTTTTTTGTTTTACATTTCCATGATTTAAATGACTTCAATGCTCTCAGCAAGTATAATCACTATCCTAGTACTCTGCCTTGCTGTAGATGACTACATCCTAGTGTCCAAGTTATATTGGCAACTCTCAGGCTTTAGCTTTGTTAACTAGTAGTGTCAATACATTTGAAACACATGCACTGTATATGATTTATTATTTTTGAAGTAATTACCTCAAGATAAGATAACAAGTCCAAGATACATGGCTCTACCAAGAAATGCAAATGAGATCAGGCCCCTGCATGAGTTAAGAAGGAAGACAGAATCAATCATAGAATAACAGTTGCTCAAGATTTTTTCTGTGGACAGCACAAAGTATATTGGTGTTTGGGTGGGGAAAGAATGTGCTGTTATAAATGGTGCTCTTAGAATAGCCATTGAAGGTACCCTTACCAAGGGCGCCAACGATACCTTCTTCACAAGCTTAAAGGCGCTATTAGTGACAAAGCTTCCCCTATCGCCTCCCATATTTTCTTTCTACCCAGCCCTATTTCCATATTTTTTTTAAGTGCACTATTCACGAACCAAAACCTTAGATCTTCCCATGAGGGCCTAATATGACAAAATACATAAATTTTAACTCATGCCTTTCTTTGCAAATAAAACAACATATAATATTTGCAGGGACCACTGAAGTTATGCAAGTAGAATAACTCAACACGTTAGAAGCGGGGTTTTGTTTCAGTCACAAGCTAGATATTTTTCAACTTGGTGAAAGCTCTTGAAATTCCCATAGCCTTAGGTCAACAAATGATTGGTAATATGTTAACAACTTACTATAGAAACTCATCCTTTTCATCTCTTCAATGAAGGATGTATGAAAGACAATAATACTAAAAGAAGAAAATATAAAAGAAAAAGGGGTTTTGGAAGAAATCACAGCTATCATACAACGCTTAAATCAGATAGAGTTATAGCAAGACCTTACAAATCACAGTAGCACGAATCTTTAAGTAATTTTACACAAAGTAATCTTCACAAAAGAATTAATGCATACAAAATTTAAACTAGGATCACCTCTTCCACAACTGACAAGATTGTCAGGACTCCACAAAGAGCTGCAAGCAATAGGATACAACCTTTGTACTCTTGAATCATCTGTTGCCTTGCAAATTTCTCTTTCAGAGTCATCTTTTAAGCCTAGTCTTCTAGATACTAGCACAACCCCATAATTCTTCATTTCAATATTTTGTTTCTTTGTTAGTACAAATGTGCAAATCCCAAACAAAAAAGAAGCCTAACTCCCTAGATCACATGCATACTTGACTAGCAAATTTCTTGGCCATGTACAATGCTATTCATGCTCCCATTGATTATCCCACAAGAGTAATTTTTTTTTTTTTGTTAATGTCATTTTCTGGGGAAATTTGCATAATAGATCTATAGCAACTGGTAGACAATCCCTATTCTTGAACCCTTTCATCTCTAGTTTTCTCAAGTTCTAAGCCCCATGGCCTAGAAGACCAATAGAGATGAATCTTGCAAATCCAGAAAACATCTTCATTATGGCAAGCCATTCTTTAGCAGATCCAAGAAAACCATAGAGAAAGAGGAGTACATTATCCTGCAGAAATGTTAGATCGTTCAGATGATGGAGTATATGATAGTAAGCACTATTTTGAGTACATCTTTTGATTAATGAGGCATCATTAGGTGGACCACTGTTCAATAAATGGAAGCATACAATTTCTTTAGGGTAGCTCAATAAGTACTAATATAATGCTTTATTATATTCATGAAGAATAAGGAGACATGTACAACTTTCTCAAAAGCTAGTAAGTGAAAAAGTAAACAAGGTATGATAATATGATGATGACTTTAAACAAAGAACCTAGTGCAAACCCCATAAATGCCATCTCTGTTGAAAGTTAAGCGTTCCATCTCCTCTAACTTCTAGCACTTTGATGGAGTAAGACACTTTTAAATCCACAATCAGACCATATTTAATACTTCCTTGTTGTGGATTGTTCAATTATGACATGTTCGTTAAGCTAGCATCTCTAGAGTAGCCTACTAGAATCATTTATAGATGCTTCTATGAAATGACTGTTTGTAAGAGACAGATCTTCAAATTGATACAACTGAATGAACACGAACTATTCCTTACAGAATAATGTCCTTTTATGTCAATGCCATTGTGAATCAAATCAGAGTAGTGAAATCAAAACATACTTTACAAGAAAAAGTAATTGGTAAATCTTTATTAGATTATACTATGTTACTCAAGTAGATTCGCAAAGTTTCAATAATATCTTTTCAAATAAGCTTCATAGGATTAAGAAAAATAGACATGGCAACGAAGAGAAATAGATTTTATTTACATTTTCACTGTTGAATGCACAACATAGTTGTAAAAACTAATAAAAGCTTTGACATTATTTTGCTTTACTTGATCACTCATAAATATAGTTTTAGCATAAAAAATTATATGGAAATCAATGCAATAACATAATACATGCACCCACTAGGAGATCTAGTGACAAATGTCTTACAAAAGCAGCTGTAGTAGGGCAACTAAAATTCATCAGCTTCTCGAAGGATCTTCTCTTAAAGATCAACAATTTTATCTTGTGCAACTGGAATGCCACTCTCTTGGCAGAGCTATATAATATCATTTGCATCTTGAACAGGTTTTAAAATAGAAAAACATTTGAAAAGGTACAAATTATATCATTTCATGATCAAGAACCCAATTTCATATTAAGAAAAATAAAACTTTAGCAATTTTTTATCTAGATCATAATGGTACAATCAATCAAATCATCTGATATGTTTTCAACAGAAAATGCCTGACCCCTTCCCACTTGCATTTGCAAAATATAAGATGATGACAGCCAACTAATCTCAAAACTTTTGACTTATAATTGAACGACTTAGGCCCTGTTCTCATGTATAGATAGATTAATGAACCTTATTATAGAATTGTGTGATGACCTTAGTTGATCTCAGGCCACATCAAAACTCCCCATTTTAGGGTTTTTATGTGATGACCCCTTAGTCATTGTTTAAGCTTAGCTGGTTGCTTGGGATGGGAGGGAGTACAAATATGAAAACCACATCATGTTTGCAACTTTAAGCTTTTAGTCAGATGGCTTTGGATCTAAATCTAACAAATATTTTTGAAGACATCTTTTAAACAACTCCTGTAATTAAATCTATAGCCAAGCATTAATTTTATCAAACTAGTCACAGTGTTGCAAACACCTCTTCCAGCATTATATAATTCTGTAGGATGATCATAAATGCATATTACAAGGTGTAAATTAGTAACACACAGTCATTGAAGGTAAACCAGTCATAATTAGAAAAACAAAACGAATAAGGATCAAAGTTGCCATTACAAAGCAGCAGATCAGCCAATCCAACAATGATAGGCATTTGCGTTTGACTTTCCAATTAGCGCAAACCGTGGATTAATGATCTAAAACCAAGTACATAATAGATTGTTAACACTTGGTCAGAGAACATATCAAAGCAGAGATGTATATACGTAAGAGACATTAGCCAAAATGCTTGATTGGAAATGATGGACTAGGCTAGACATAAATTCTGCATTCAGATCATTAACCAACCAACTCAGCATACTAAAGTGTGTATTTATGAAATCTAGCTGACATTGTCTTGTCAAAATTCAAGATAATTATGTTGCAGAGATAGTTGGTATGGAGAGCACAATATTCCAGAATAATAGAAGGCAGAGCTTAGGCAAAAGAAGATAAAAAATGAAGACATCCAAAAAGGTACATTAGCAAAAAGAACAATTTACGAATCATTTCCTTATTCTATTAGGTAAATTATGTAAAAAGCTCAACAAAACTATTGCCTTAACACTCATTGATTATAGCCTTTTAGAATAATTTCTTGACTATCAGGAAACATCACAGCAGGAAGAAGGTTTGATACTGCATTGCTCGCGAACCACGTCTATGAGAACCTCTTGATAAGTAACCGCATGATATGCAAGTGAACACTACCATAGACAAAAGGAGACAATTTCGATCTTGTAGCAATACAAAGGTATTGGATGAAGAAATAGTTAGACAGTATAAACCAATATGTAAATTGATTAACTTATGAAAAATTGATCTTACCATTAAGCAAAGGTGACAGCACTTTCCGAAAAAGAGAAACCCATAGAGCATTTTTATTGGGAAGGCTATGCAGATAAGTCCTTTTGGTAGTAGGATAGCTGTGATCACACAATTTAGTAATTTGAATATAGAGTTAACCCTCCATAGTTTCATATATAGGCATCAAACTTAAAATGAAGAAGAAGGAAAGGATTGAAAAGTCTACATTTGTATTTCAGCTTTTTCTTTTCAAATTTAAATCATTGGCAGAAAAGAAGTGTTAGAGTACTTGAAAAAATTAAAAAACACCATAAATGAAAGTCCCGACCTTCCTCAGTGAGAGAAATGGATCATGGTTATTTAATCTAAGTAGACTACAGAGGCATACCGTATTTTAGAAATGGCAGCATTTGTGAAAGCCTAACAAAAAAATGTGGCAGATGATGAAGACTGTTCTACAAGAAATATGAGTGAAAAATACAATTTACAACCGTTTTAGACTTGCAATGTTAAAATCTTGAGAGCAAATAGAAGTATGATATGAACCAAAATAAAGGATTTATCTCCATGCGATCAACGAGAGAAGTTGGTGCTTTAACAGGAGAGTAGCATAGCTATAACCTATGGTAGTGATTTAAAGCTGAATTACACTAAAAGTATCAACGTTTGGAGTAAATTCATTTTATATATCAGCGTTTTAAAATAGGAATCAACTTTTGTAAAGCGAGTCAAATGAGATATCAACATTTTTATAAAATTCATTTGAGGCATCAACATTTGGATTAATTTTCTGTAACAGTCAATCATAGATATCTTATTTGACTCATTTTTTGCAAAACTTTGATACTTTTTTTTTAACCACTCAAAACGTTGATATCTTTTGATGTAATTTATCTTATTTTAAAGTGATAGATGCAAAAGAAGTAAGTCAACATGATACTACATAAATGGCAGCTTCAATGCTTATACAGAAAAAAGCTGGCACGTATAGAGTTAATTGGAGTCTTAAAACTAAACTTCTTGTTTGGGCTTGGCTTTTTCTGGCAGATACAGACATTTTTCAAACTTTTTTTCTAACAAATTATTTATCAAGAAATAGATATAGATAAAAATAAAGTTGACAGTTCTTATCAAAAGATCAAATAGAACAAATATAGATAAATTTAGATGCAAATCGGATATATTTTGCACATATTATTTTAAAAAGATACAGATACAGATGAAAAACAGACAATCCAAACAGACCTATATTATGCTCAAAGGCATCATTTAAACATGACAAGCTAAGAAGAGGCTAGGAAAAAAAGTTTAGATAATTAAACAAGTGGAGCTAGAGCTTTGATTTAGGCTCGTGTGTTGGCTCATTAACAAGCTCGTAAGTAGATTTATGAATTTTATATTCTTGATATATTTATATAATTATATAATTAAAACACAAAAACTAATTTTTATTTAATATTTATGTATATATTTGTAGCAATAGTTATAGTACTATATTTTTTTGTTTGAAAAAAATTGGAAAAAATTTATCTAAATTAGTTGAGCTCAATTTAAATGTTAAGCTTGATAAAAGCTCGTAGGCTCGATAAACAACTCAGCTTGACCCGAACTCAATTCATAAATGACCTGAGTTCCAGCTTAAATTTCAAACTCGATAAAAAGTCGAACTCGAACTTGTGCTCTATAAAGCTCCATTTGGAAGCATGCAAACTTGCCTAGACAACAAGAACAATGCTACCGTATTGTAATAACAAACTGAAAGATCTGGAGAGCCAATAATGATGATCACACAATCATCCGTCCACGTAACTTCTGTAACTATGACAAGAATATCTCAAAAAGAAAAATGCTCTCCAAATATGCAATGAAAAGTTACACTGCATACCATCATCGCTGCTAAAATAGAAACATCCCCATGCTCTGTAGCTTAATTTGACCATATAATTACATAAATATCAAAGCTAGTGCTTCTTATCAGTGAATATAAAATAGATTTAAATAAGGCTTCTTTTCTAAATATTAGAGATGGGTTCATACTTTAAAGGATAAATGTTAAATTTCGTAATCGAAATACGCATGAATATTTCAATTTACCAAAAAGTTTAAAGTGATAAATTTAATATTCAATCAAACTTTTATTGGTTATTTTTACTATTTCTTTAACATTGTTTACTATATTTATAGATGTAAAAGAGGTGGCATATCATTGAGTTTTACTAATGCTCGTAAAACTACCTAGAACTAATCAACTACTTCTTCTATGCCAAAAAACAAAATAAATGATGTCAATGAGATAGTAAAAATAATTACGAAAACTTTAATTGGATATTAAAATGACCACTTCAAAATTCAAGTGTCAAATAAAATTTTTATGCAAAATTTAGGTCCTAAATTTGATATTTTTCTTATTTAAAATATGGAAAAGCTCCCTTGTGCTTCAAAAAGAGATCGAAAAGAGAGAACAGCCAGTGGGTGGACTTTAATTGGCATATTAATTGCTCAAAAAGCAACTAACTCATATTGCTTTTCAAATTTATGAGGAGGTAGTAGATCTTCAGCTAGAGAAACCATAGGAAGAGTTGCCTCAGGAACTATTGCCAAAAAAATCCTTAAGAATGTTTTGGAATTGAGGTGTGCATGAAATTCACTATATATAGCAAGATGTGGCTTAACGAAATCTATAATTTTCTTTTATATATAGTTGGCAAAGATGTGTCGCACTCAGTTTCTGGGTATATTTTACAATTGTATTGTAAGAAGATTCCACAAATGATTAGTCTAAACTTACATCACTCAGGAGCTTATCCTTTCTACTTTAAATGTTTTTCCTTAACTGCTTCCATCAGCTTGTAATTCCATCCTCGGTTTTTATTGTTTTATGCATTCTTTTAATGATCTCATAAAGCGATAATAGAAGATGTAGAATTAAACCCAATTGAGCACATCTATATGTGCTTCTTATAAGTCATGAAGTTGTGTTGAATTGCTAAATTTGGATTAGGAATCCCCGTATTCAAGTTTAAGCAAATATATTTGTATAAATATATACATATATGTATGTATTTATGTTTCTTCTAGACCTTGCTATTGATGCTACATCGCTGGTCGAAATGGTAGGGTTTGGGAAACGATACAATTGATGGACAATGATTACAAGTCAAAATAAACATTCAAGAAACCATAAGCTTTTATATAGGTGTTCGACCATTTATTATTAAGTTTAGCATCATAATCATCTCATCTAAAAGCATAAACTTATAGATATGATATGTATTATTATATAACACTTTTCCTTACTTATGGGCCAAGATTTTAATTGAGACCCATCAAGTAGATATTTTTTAATTTCATGGATTTATGAATATGTAGGAATTCGAACTTATAACTTTCTTTTCTGATACCATATTAAGGTTAGTACTACAGCTTATTTAAAAGCTTAAGTTTGTAGATATGAAGTGTTTTATTATATTTATTATATAACATTTGTAACATATCTACAAAGAATTTGAGTACAATTCGGGCTCTTGATAAACTATAAACTATTTTTTAAGTACACTAAAATTACGCTGATTGAAGTTGAATTGTTTCATGGAAGAAGCCACAATTTATCTAGTAAAACTATAAATAAGCCATCAATTCAAAGTATTCAAAGTAAAATGTCGTTTACATTTATCACTAGGCATTAAACAAATTGAACATCAAAGAAAATGGGTCCCAGGACCAATCAACAAATGATGCTCTCAATGAGTGCTCCAAAATGAAGTCCAAGGTTCAATCAATAAAATCCCCCAAAAACGAGTCGCACGATCAATAAATGATCATCCAAAAGGAGCTCATCAATAAATGATCTCAAAACATGAGCTCCAAAAAATAGTCCCATTCAATAAATGGTCCAATTGTTAGGACTCGGGAAAATGTGCTCCAAAAATGAGTACTCCTCAACAAATGATCCCATAAATTTAAGGGCAAAAAAAAAAAAAAAAAAGTGCTCCGACGATTTAAGAGTCTGTAATACATGATAAAAATATCATGATCATTGATAAACACGAGTTGCACGATTGATCATGCATATCTTTATACTAATAAATATAATAAAATGTCTAAATGGAACATCTCATAATTTATAGTTATATTTATATTATATTATTAAAAAGGTTGTAAATATAACTAAAAATATATATTATTGTATTTATCCTATAATATATTATACTTGTATGATTGATTTCTTTTAAATTTTTTTTTTTTGCGGTATTTTTGGATAATGTGAAATTGAAGTCTAAAAGAAAACAAGAAAAAGGTTTGAATTAGAAAAAAAAAAGGAAAAAAAATTTGAAACAATACAATAGGTAGTAGGGGAGAATTAATGGAGTATAAGATCATAGAGTATTACAGACGTGTTTTTCTTGTTTTCTTTGAAATAACTTTCTTATCAAACCAGTAATTCAACATCGTACAAAACTAATAATAAAGACCGTGGTGCAAGATTTTTTATTTTTTTTAATGATACGGGACGGATCATTAAAAAATAAATAATAGAACGTAAAATTATTCCGTTTCTCTTATCAGGAAGCTTCGGTTGTCAAAGAGACCAAACCTTCACCATTTGAGCACTTTTCGACAAAGATTAAAAGTTGACCGAATCATCTGGCCAAAGACATACAATAATAAATATATTAAAACATGACAACTAGTGCTACGGAATGTGGTACGGCGCAATACGACAGAAATCTTATCACCACTTAAGTAGATTTTTTTTTTTAATTTAAAAAGATATATTTACATAATATATACAACTTGAGGTGGAAAAAAGGAACGTCTTCTACTTGCTGCAATGTAATTTCTTATCATTAAAATATAACGAATGAACGAACAAAAACAAGAACGCTACGTGCATTAAAAATTGGAAAATCACAATCCTCACCATAACTAACAAAATCGATAAATTACATCGACTCATGAAAATAGCACACTGTATATCCTTCACACACAATATTTTTCCCCGGAAAACATAACAACAATAAGAAGGTCTCTTATGATTTAAAAAAAAAAAAAAACAATAATAGGACAGAGACATACTAGCTAGTAGGTTGCTAGTGACTATCTTTTGAGAAAATTCACTCATCAAACTGTATCAATGGGTAGACCGATGGCGGCGCAAAACAACCAGGGTATGATCGATTGTTCAGTTGACGTAAAGAGGAGCAAGACAATCCATGACCGCAACAAAGATTGAGGTAATTCCAATCATCTCCATTGTCCTTGCTAATCTAGGACACCATTTTCTTAACAATAAGGCATTCCAAATCGCAGACATACCAAGGAGGAGTGTGGCTGCAGCCAATCACCTTTCACATCCTTAAGTTCCTTGTATTTGCTAAATACAGCTCAGAAAAAGCTAAAAAACTGCCTTTCCTAGCTCTTGATCGGCAATCTGCTCCCAGATTGGATTGGTTGCATTAGGCGGTGCACGGACAGGGATGGAATCTCGGATGCCAGAGACCAAGGATGGTCGCAAACCAGAATTACATCAAGGGCATGGCTTGGTTGCTCTGCCTGGTTTTGGAGAGCTGGTATATCAAGAGCGTAATGGGGTGGTGGCGGATATTTGCCAGTATATCACCTAAATAGCGCGCCAAGCCATCCAATGATGGTGGTGGGTGACCACTTGCCGGGATATCACCCGAGTAGTGCCAAGTCGCGCCCAAGCCACCGGAGCATGGTTGTGAGAGACTACAGCGGGTATGTCACGGATGATGGTTGTGAACCCTCGGATGGTGGTAATGGGACACCACTTGCCAGGATATGACCGAATAGTCCCCCAAGTCGCTCCCCAAGCCACTGGAGCTGGTTGTGAGAGGCTACCAGAGGGTATGTCACGGATGATGGCTGTGAGCCTCGGATGGTGGTGGTGGGAGAACGCGCCGGGATAATACCCGAGTAGTGCTTAAGTCGCCCCAAGCCACCGTAGCATGGTTGTGAGAGATTGCCAGCGGGTATGTCACGGATGATGGTGTGAGCCCTCGGATTGTGGTGGTGGGAGACCACGCGCCGAGATAATACCCAAGTAGTTTCCTAGGTCGCCCCCAAGCCCCGTAGCATGGTTGTGAGAGACTACCAGCAGGTATGTCACCGGATGATGGCTGTGAGCCCACGGATGATGGTGGTGGTAGACCACGCGCCGGGATAATACGAGTAGTGCCCCAAGTCGCCCCCAGGCCACCGTAGCATGGTTGTGAGAGACTACCAGCGGGTATGTCACCGGATGATGGCTGTGACCCCTCGGATGGTGGTGGTGGGAGACCATGCACCAGGATAATATCCGAGTAGTGCCCAAGCCGCCCCCCAACCCATCGGAGCATGGTGTGTGAGGACTACAAGCCGGTATGTCACCGGATGATGGTGGTGAGTCCTCGGATGGTGGAGGTGAGAGACCATTTCCCGGGACATCACCCGAATAGCGCACCAAGTCGGGTCCCAAATCATCAGAGCATGGTGGTGACTCCTCAGATGGTTGTGGTGGAAGCACTTTTGCCGGTGTGCCACCTTGATAGTGCCCCAAGTCCTCAAATAATGATGGTGGGAGACCTGGAGTTGATATATGAAGTGGTGGTGGCAGACCTCCAGTTGGTAAATCCAGTGCGTAGGGTGGGTGATGGATATGGCAGTCTTGGGTGACCTTGTCCCCGATGATGGTGGTGGCAGACCTCGCGTTCTTATATCAAATTGTGGTGGCGGACCCCAGTTGGTTTTTCTGGTGCATCATGTGGGTGGCGGACATGGCGGCCTTGGTTGATCATGTCCTTGGATGATGATAGTGGCAAGACTGTCATGATGGCCAAAAGGGAGAAGAAGTGGGAAGACAAGGGTAGTGCAGAGGGGGCGGTAGCAAGGTAGGAAAGTTGGATGCAACTTGAAGGAGCATAAAGATAATATATATAGACCTCGGAGAAGAAAAAAAAGAACCTATATATTTATTTAAAAATCGATTTTATTTTATAATGACTTTCTCCATTTGCCTAACAAAAAGGAATATACCAAAGCTGACGTGCTACCGTTTTCTGCAAGCCTATAAAGACAAAATATTTTATTTAAAAGGAATGAAATTTCACTAGTCCATATAAATAACAATAATAATAATAATAACAATAACATGATAGAAATAAATGAGATACAGATCAAACAGTTTATTCAAACACTAAAATGGAAATAGAAAGCAAGCAGATAAAGATAAAGTAATTTCTCAAACGTCCAACTCCAAATAGACATAGAATAAATACAAATTAAATATGGATATAGACACAAATAAAAAATAGGCTATCCAAACCAATCTTTATATGGGGAAGTGATCAAGGTTGGGAAAACTTTGGGAAATGGATTTTAATTTCAATTCCAGGTTTGCGTTATGCTTGGTGAAACAAAAATTGAGAATAAATAAATGAAAAAGAAAAATTGCTTATTTGATGATTGAAATTACCATTGAGAAAGAGAAGATATTTTTAAGGTCAAAAGTAAATTCCAAGAATCAAATTTATAGGTATTATTAAATAAAATTAGCAAATATTTACATGTAATCTAAGAAACATAAGACGTCTGTCCCTTATTCATTGTCTCCTTCTTTTTGGCCACAATGTGGATATAGTCTTAAGCCTGAATATTTCGTATCTGTGAGTTTAAAAACTAAAAACACTTGAATTATATGATTTTTTAATTGTGTCTTATTTGTATTTGATATATATATATATATTATCTATATTTGATCTACTTATAAGTGAAAATATTTATTTTTATTTATATCTATTTCTTGACAAATATCTATTTAAAAAATATTAAAAATAAGATATAAAGAAAAAAGATTAAAAAAACCCCACTTATGTACAATCGTTGTAAAATAAAATAATAAATTCACAGCAGGGCCGCAATTCATAGCGTTTGGTCATGGGTTAACAATAGGTTTCTAGGATTTAATTACAAAAATTTTTTTATATTTTGGCCAATTTATTTGAACAAATGATCTGTGCTTTTCTTTTCTTTTTTTTTTTTTTAACTATTAAACAACACGAATTTTATGTAAAAGTATTAATATTATTGAATACTATTTATGCTCTATAAGATTTTAGAAAGCAACCACTTATTATTATTTTTTTTTAATCTATGTTTTGGCTTGTATTGTAAACACATAACTTGTATTAATTTTTTTGGTAAATTGCACGAACCTTCCTTAAAAACTAGAGAAATTACATGGATCTTAATGTTTTTCAAAAGTCAGTACTTATATCCTTAGTAAAAGTAAATTGCAAGGACCTCTCTTAAAAATTTAAAAATTACATGGACCCCAAAATTTTCAAAAAACACTCATATCCCTAAAAATTGATGTGATGATAGTATGTGAAGTTTGCTTAATTGTGTTGATGTGTCATTACATATATAATATGTTTAATAAAAAAATATTTTTAAAACATATTTAATATATTTTTTATATAATTATTTTTTTGGAAAAATAAAAAATTAATTGTCATTTTTCTTCTTTTAGAGTTACACTTTTGCATGAAATAGTTATACTAAATAAGTTTTTTTTATTATTATTTTAAAGAACACCTTATAACATTGTTTTTTACTAAAAGTTTTTTTATTAGAACTGCACTTTAGATACCAGGTTCAAAGGGTGAAATAGAAATAAAAAAAGTTTTCATTCTTTAATATTTAAGATTTTAAATATTTTTTTTGAAGCATTATTAATTAAATATATTATATGTATTGACACGTTAGACCAAGTAAGCAAAATTGACATATTATCATCACGTCATCTATTAAGAGTGTAAGTATTGACTTTTGAAAAACTAGATGCCTATGTAATTTTCAAAATTTTTTTAGGATAGGTCCATACAATTTACTTGTTTTCAAGGGGTGTAAGTGCTGAAATTTGAATCATCTGGGGTCTATGCAATTTCTAAAGTGTTCAGGGGATGTCCAAGTAATTTACCTTAATTTTTTTTACAGTTAAGTAATATAAATTTCTAACAAAAGCATCAATATTATTAAATATTATTTAAGGAATACATATTAGTAGCTTATTGGGGTAGGACTATTAATTTAATAAAACAATTAAATAAATAAAATTTTGAAAAGTTATCTTTTAAGACCATTGATATACTAACATCTATCCTTCTAAAATTATTAAATGATATGTATACTTTTGAATTAAACTTATTCATCTAATTATTCCAAAAATTAACATTAGTCATGTATTTATAAATATGGTAAAACATAAATAAGGTTTTTATAATTAGCTATTTTTTTTCCTAGTATGGTAGAAATCCCCAGGATCTATAACCAAGGAATAATTATGTATCTATATTGTTTTTTTTACTTTATTGGATTAAGTTTCTATATGTGCCGCAGATAACAATACTGTATAATCATAATCGTCTTTTAACGTGTGTTAGTTAAAAGAGTCCAGATAACCAGACCGACCAGACCAGAAGCCAACTGTTTTAGACACGTGTACCTCTCCTCTACTCTTTTAGACACGCTGTGGAAAACGCCGGGGTCCAGGTGTGGGTGAGGGGGTTGCTGGGACCTCTTTTAGATACGTTTCGTTCTGGTGGACCTCTTCCGTTCTGAATTTGACTAAGGTCTATCTTTAGCTGGCAACAACAGTACTAGGTATGACATCTACCTATCTGTTTATTTATTTATTTATACTTTTTCCTTCCACCGGCATAAGCTATCCCACTAGACCGATTATTAATGAGAAACATGCTTACGCCCGTTTTATTCCTTTTTTTTTTTTTCCTTTCCAGCCGTGAGTTGTAAAACTAAATTCAATTTGAATTATATGATTTTTAATTATATTTTATTTGTATTTTATATGTATACTAGCAAATAATGCACCCGCATTGCGAGTATAAAAGTTAAATTAAAAAATGAACATCTACAATGAATAACATAGTTAAAGTTAATTGCATGCAAGACCGATAGATAAAGGAAGAAATTAAAAACATTGTATGACTTGCATAAAAATACATGAAAAAGAAATCAAAAGATTAATGAAATAATACTCTAATATACTATAACTATTTATTATAAAGTTTATAACACATGAATCGTAATCCAATTATTTTCCTTAATCGAAGACGTAGCCATATATCTACAGAACAAATGAGACATTAGAAAAGGAAATTTATTTAATCAAATCATACTTCTATAATTGACTTGGTAATTAATTTATTAAACTCCTTACATAACAGCTCATTTGCAAAAGTTTTAGTCTTGAAAAACCTCATATTAAATGAAATATAGTGGAATAAATGAAATAAAGAGTTTACACTTATTAAATTGAAAAAAAAATTATAGTAAGATGAAATTTTAAACCTTAGTAAGAAAAATTTGATATATGTAATATCGTTCGCTCTACAATGAAAGAAGCAACGTATTTAAATTAAATAAAAGCTAACATATATAGGGGATGATGTTTAATGATATCATATCGTAACAGTAATTTTATATGATAATCATAATTAGATTTGTCATACCTATGGATTCTATATATTGTTATGTTGTACTTGATGATTAGACCCATCTTCATATCTACTAATAATTGACAATATAATCAAAAGAAAATCATACGTTTGCATGTAATAAGCAATGCAATATCTAAAAATTATACAATAGAAGTTATGACCTTTGTTTATATAATCTTATATTACCTGTGCTGCGAAAGCCTTCCAATTTCTTGTTTTATCATCTTAATGATGTTTTTTTGTTAGTTTTAATAGAGAATGTGTAATCCCTTTAATTTCACGTAACCTAATTTTAACAAATACTAAAAATGTAATATAGAATTATATAGAATGTTTGGAACAAGTAGTAAAAATCACTCCAAATTTTTCTCGATTTAAAAATGTTAAAGTGTGAATGAATTTGATTATAATTAGAAAGATTAGAATCTCTACCAATAAAAATTTCGAAATACAAACTGTAACAAATATGATCTCAAATAATTTATAAAACGATGATAAACCAATCGTTAATATAAATTACTGAATTCTTTTTTCCTAAGTTCAATACTTAGAAAATAAATCCTACACTTATTAAATAATGAAATAATGGTGATTAAACTATTTTAACATTATTAAGTAGCCCTAGATAAAAATATCTTGCTAATAACAAATTAGTATAAATAACTCCTATACAGTAAAACATGATGTTTGATAAAGTGACCAATAGTCCAATAACGAAATCATAGTTAACCTTAATTTTAAATCACAATAATAGACGATTAATTTTTAGAACCTACAAGTTATAAAAATATAGACTAAAGATAAAACACTAGAATTACAAAAGATATGATAAAACCACAAATAGATTGATATCTTAGAATCTAGATCTTAAATAAATATTTAAATTACACTAATATCCTAATTAAAAAATTTAGAGATTTTAGAAATTAAAATATGGAGTTACCAATATAACCTTTAATAATTTTCATAACTGGAAAATGAACAAATTAGCAAATGTGAAACTAATACCAAATATATCATTCAACAAAAATCTTAGAATTGATTGAGTTGTAATAAATTCGTTTCTAGTTTGAAAAACCCAAATAAAAATTTCCTCGACCTTAATAAATATCAAAAACGAGATTTCGTATTTTGAACTGATAATTCAAGATATAATTAGAATTAGCTCTAAATTTCAAAACCGATAAGATACAGTTTATTAATAAAGCTAATAAAGCTTATCGGTATAAAACAATAATTTAAAGAGGAAATACAAGATTATAAATACATAACAGATACTAATACCAAACAATAATTATTAATCTAGATCTAAAATAAAAATTTCAAAACCGCTGTTATACTTGTAAAGAAATTCTGAATTCATCAAAACTTAAATCCTAATTCGATTTATTAAACTTGAAAATTTTAATCACATAAGTTAAAATACTAAAAATGATTAATTGTGTAAACTCGGAACTAAAAATTTGTACGTATAAAAAACTTGGAGTTTTGTAGTAACATAGGAAAACTCTATTTCGATAAAACATATACATAACGGTTATAAAAATACGTTTATAAATTAATAGTGGTTGAATGATTTTAATTAGCTATTAATCAAATAATAAGCAAATCAATTAAAAAAAATTTAAAACCGAACACTGCATATTGTAATCACGGATAGAAGCTTGAGAGAACAGAGGACTAGGTGCAGAAGCTTTACACATACAGCAGCAGCAGAGGACCACTGCAATTCCTTCTCCACGCGCAGCACAAAGAAAATTCCAAAAGCCAGATGTTGTCGTTCCTTCGCTCCCATGCGCTGCAGATGGAGACACAGATAGAAGAATTTCCTTCACGCCGCAGCATCCACATTGCATGAGCAAGCGGTTGGCTTTCACGCATCAACACGTTCACAATGTTCAGCTGCTAGTTCCTCTCTTCACACGCGGATGGAGAAAAGAAACAAAGCTTCTGTAATTTTACATCATGCTGCAAATTTTATTTTTTCTACGCTGAATAAATCCTTCACGTACAGACTTGGATTATCAGCTGCATTCCATGCATTTCACGCCCACAATTCACGCAAGAAGCAGGAGAAATCGGCTGCAATTTTTCCACATTGAATCAGAGCCTCTAGAATATACTTCATGTTACAGAATCCTTCAAGAAACAGAGGACTAGTACAAGTTGGAATTCTGACTGTTGCATAGGAGGAGTTAATGTTTAAGTTGATCCAAAATTTGAGCTCTAGAATCCAAAAGAAAATCAACATTTAATGTTAAGAATTTCAACTCAAATATGCAACCAAAACAGCTCCAATTGGCCTAGAAAAGTCACCAAACAGCAACTGCAGTAAGAGGATTCAACCAAGAAAACTATAGCAGGAAATTTCAACTTAACCTTAGATTTGATCCGATTTTTTTGCAACTTGAGCCCCTATTTTACATACATAATGACCTTAATTAACTAGCAAACAAATACAATTAATGCCCCTTGAAATCAGCCACAAATTTCATGCAAATTCGTCCAAAAATCATCCTCAAATTCGCATGAAATTCCTCCCGAGAAACAACAACAATTTGTATTTTTCAAGGCCAAAATACCCTCTCATGTACCTAAATATTAGCCTAACATTAGTATACATATATGGGCTTAAGTTAGCTAAATCAACTCAAAATCTCCCAAACACAATCCAAAATTTTGCCCCAAAAAGCCACCACGAATTTCATATATCCCCTTTTTTGCTCACTTGTTCAAACTTGTTTCAACACTCCAAAAATAAAGTGTATCTTTGTTTATATCCTATAGCACTACCAAACATCAATACTCATCAACCACAATCAAAACCCCACTTTAACTAACCCAAACAACACCAAAAATCAAGTTAAATAGCCTTTGGTATATTATAAATTCAAGTTTGAATCTAAACTCAAGGTAAAAATATGTACATGCATATGCTAGTTTAGTTAGATTAATTTTTCTTAGTTACTCATCTTCTTACTACCCTCTTTAGATCATTATTTTATCAAGAGGAGCTAAATCCCATCTATGATCCAATCAAGGTAAGAATTACATTAAGTTCAAATATTCGTCATGTTGATTTATAAGAATTTGTCTTATAAATTTATCAAGATTAGTCTAATAGTATATCTATGTTATTTAGACTATTTAGGATATACATACATCAACTTGAAGATTTTTAAGTGTAGAAATTCAAGTCTTAGAAAGGAAAAACCAAAACCACACTTGAATTACAACAAACTAAATTGAACTTTAGATTACTTATGCAAATCCCTAGGAAGATTGAATAAATTGTATTGATGTGTTGATTTTAAGCCAAAAAGACCTCACCAATGGAAAGAACATGAAAAATACTATGAAAACGACTATTTATTCGTCAAAAACGGACTAGAATTGAGTTAGATATCATCAAAATGAGTTTTAACTACAATTGTTAGGATTCACTTGAAATCTATGCATGTGTTTCATAAATTTAAAAATTATACAAGTCTCTTTTCTTGAAAATAATTCAACTACTAGAAAGTACTCGAAGAGTACTATCAAATCGACCATTTATACAGCAAATCGGATTTAAAATGAATAAGAAATCGCAAATAGAAATTCACTCAATTTTCACTTTTGAACCAATATTAATGTTACTGTTATTTCTATTAATATAGTTATGATTATTACCATAGTTATTACTACTGTTTATAGTATTCCGTATTATTGATATTTTCATTAAATTATCAATATTGTTATTATTTGTTAATGTCACTATATTTATATCATCAATACTATTACTATTTTTGTCACTAATATTATTATTTACTAATAGTATGAAAATTGTTGTTATTATACTTGTATTTATTGCTAATATTGATAATAATTTTCAATACTAATTTACTGATAATATTTATTATTAAACTTAGTTTGTTTTGCAATAAAAATAAAATTGAAGTATAAAAATTTGATATGTCTAAACTCCATAATCATATGATTTTATTAGAATAATTTTTGAAAGTATAGATACTAGAACATACCTTAAATAAATAAAAATACCAATTTGAGAGGCAGATAAGGTTGACAAGCAAAGGATTAATAAATAAAAATCTTCTACTAAACGTAGTAGGATTTAAGGAAAAGACAAACCCTTTAAGCAAAAATATAGATAGCAATAAAAATCGAGAGAAGCAAAATGAAAACAAATAATAGATAAATATTATTTACTATAGGGATTAAAACCTTAATAAAAACTGTATCAAATACTGATACAGGATAGTTAAGTACCTATAGGAATTTAATTAAAGTATTGAACGACACAATAATTAATATAACAGACTTAGTCTAATATCTGATGATAGAGATCAACGCGTTTAATTCTAGGAAGACTTCTCTTATAGAAATAGTCCAATAATGAATCTCTATTATTTCCTTTCATAGGAAAATAGATCAAATGCCAAACTTCCGGTAGCTTATACAACAATTTAGTAAAGACTACAGGTGAGTTACTTGACTTTATCACATTGTTTGTGCTTGTAGTATAGTTGCATTTGGAATAATATATATTCAATTGATATGCATGCGGGATTGGGAATAATGCATGATGCGTAGTGTATGATTGAATGATAAATTACCATAATATAAGTGATAATTCTATTGTATGATAAATATTGTATGAAGCATGTTGATGATTGTCTGTAAATAATGTGATCGCCTTAAATTTGATTATCAACTACTGGAACTATAAATGAAACGGACATGCATTGCATGATTTGCATAAATTGCATTTGGAGATGTGCCAGCCTACTACGTGTTAGTATTTCGGTTCTCTGGTAATGCTTGGTTTTTCTAGGCAAGAGGCTATGAGTTCTACGCAAGATTACCTTTGTTCCGTCGATTCCATGGGAACTAACTGGTAATGAAGGACGCCGCATATGGTATCACTGTGAAATAACTAACACTCAGTGGAGTTTCTAAGGCTTAAAACAGGAATTGAGTGCTTAAAGTATAAGAGATAAAAACAATGAGGATCGTGGCTTTCCTGTATACTTAGTTTCTCCTAGGTAGGTGGGCCATAGTATCGAGTTCCTTCAACCTCGATGAGAGGGCGTAAATCTTCATCCTGCTTTCCTAAATCATCTAAGCTTGTAATATGCATATGATTGATTATTGCATTGCATATGATTGATAATTATACTTGTTTGTTATTGGTTGATATGTGGTTTGGTCAGGTTATCTCACTGAGCCCGTGGTTCACTTACTCCCCAACAGTTTTTGTGCAAGATTAATACTAGCTGGGATTGGGCTAGGAATGTGTAAAGAGAGCTTCTCCAACGAACTCTATTGAAGATAGAGATATATGATATGGTAAACTTAGAATATAAACTAGATAAATTTTATAATGTTGAAATTTGCAAGTTATAGTTTGAAACCCATTTTCACTATTTAGTAGAGGATACCGATTCTTTGCAATCTTGGTAGAAATTGGAAAATCGGATTCCATAGTTGAAATCTAGTAATATAATATATTGTTTACATGATAAATATTGATAAATAAATAGAGTCTTGTACACTCTAACATACAAGACGGCTCTCATGTTACGGGTGCACACATGATATGATAGCTTTAGATTAATCCTACTAGGCCCCATATTACGGTCGTGATAGAATACCTAACCAAAACTATAAATCCTCGAATAATTTTTTACTGGAAGAAAAAAATTATGTTCAGTAAAATTTCATACCTTCTTGGAATTGTAAAGTCTTAATTCAAAAAAAAAATATATATAAAAAGAAAATATATATGATAGATATAGATGTCGTATAAGGGACTGTTGGGAACATATTGTGGAAATCTCTAAATTAGTCAACCAAGCATAAAGATGAATTACATAATTTAATGTGAATTAGAGTAAATGTAGGATAAAACGTGGGATAAATTATACTTCATCATTCTTCAAATGGGTGTGGAGACGAATGATAAACTTCTCACTTAAATTATAAAAATGATCAAATAATAATATTAAAGAGATTGATAAATTACATATAAAACTATATGATAAGAATATGCAACGAATGAAAGAGTTTTGCTTAAATTATATAGATAGATAGATATAGAAAATAGAAAGAATAGATTTAAATAGCAATGATGATTTTCTTTGGTCAATATTCTTAAATGCAATGATAAGTTTATTTCCTGAAATAAAATGATCGAATAATAATATTAAAGAGAATGATAAATTAACATATAGAGGTATATGATAAAATTATGCAATGAATGAAAGGGTTCTTACTTAAATTATATAGATGGATAGATTAAATAGCAATTAAATTAGATAGATAGATAGATAGATAGATAGATATATTAAATAGCAATGATGATTCTTCTCTTTAGGTGATATTCTTAAATGCAATGATAAGTTTATTTACTTAAATAAAATGATCAAATAATAATATTAGAGAGATTGATAAATTTCCATATAAAACTATATGATAAAAATGTGCGACAAATGAAATGGTTTTGAATTAAATTATATAGATAGAAGAAGATATATAGATAGATAGATAGATATAGATTAAATAGCAATGATGATTTTTTTTAGTCAATATTATTAAATGCAATGATAAGTTGATTTCTATAAATAAAATGATCAAATAATAATATCAGAGAGATTAATAAATTACCATACAACACTATATGATAAAAATGTGCGATGAATGAAATGTTTTGACTTAAATTATAAAGAAGATAGAAAGAATAATTTAAATAGCAATGATGTTTTTTTTTTACTCAATATTCTTAAATGCAATGATGATTTTATTTCCTTAAATAAAATGATCTAATAATAATATTAGAGAGATTAATAAATTACCATAGAAAACTATATGATAAAAGTATGCGATGAATGAAAATGTTCTAGCTTAAATTATATAGATTATATAATAGATAGATATAAATTGAATAGCAATTAAATTATATAGATAGATATAATTAAATAGCAATGATGATTCTTTTCTTTAGTCAATATTCTTAAATGCAATGGTAAGTTTATTTCCTTAAATAAAATGAGCAAATAATAATATTAGAGAGATTGATAAATTATCATATAAAACTATATGATAAAAATGTGTGACGAATGAAAGGGTTCTAGCTTAAATTATATAGATGTATTCTATCTATATTTACTCTATTTATAAATCAAAATATTTTTTTACCTTTATTTTTTCTTGATAAATATTTATTTGAAAACAATAAAAGTAAGATGTCAAAAAAAAAAAAGAAAGAAAAGACGCCACATATGTACTATCATTATAAAATAAAATAATAAATTCATAGCAGTAACTAGGGCCACAATTCAGCTTTTGGTCATGGGTTAACAAATAGGTTTCTAAGATTTGGTTACAAAAATCTAATTTATTTTTGCCAATTTATATGAACATATATGATCTATGCTATTTTTTTTCTTTTACAATTAAACAACCCGAATCTCATGTAAAAGTATTATTATTATTGAATACTATTTATGGTCTATAATATTTTAGAAAGAGACCACTTTTTTTCTTTTTTTAATCTATGTTTTGGCTTGTATTGCAAACACATAACTTGTATTAATTTTTTAGGTAAATTGCACGAACCTCCCTTAAAACTATAGAAATTGAATGGATCCCAGGTTCTTCAAAAGTCAATACTACACCCTAATAAAAGTCAATTGCAACGACCTCCTGTAAAAACTTTAAAAATTGCATGAAACTCCAAAATTTCAAAACACAAGACTCACATACCTAAAAATGATGTGATGATAGTATGTGAATTTTGCTTAATTGAACCCGGACTTATGGGAGCCAATCTAGTTCCCAATTCTTTATGATTCAATTTTTCTTTGGAATTAGGAACATGAGATTAAAAAAAAATTAAAAAATCAATTAAATAGCTTTACTTAATTTAAATAAGAAAAAAATTACAAAAAAATTTTAAACTTGAAATAATATTGGACTTAATAAATATTTTATAACTCATTATTAAAGAAATTTTACAATTGTGTATTTTTTATATACAATTCTATGCACTTTTAGTTATAATGTTAACATGAGATTATAAAATAGTTAAGATAAACAAGTCTCATATTATTAAGAAAGAAAAGTCTACTTTGATTAGAAGTCAAGTCTATATAAATTAAGAACTCATAATTTCAAATATATTTAATAATTGTATTGTTAATAACAACACATTAAATGTTATGAATAGAAAATATTTTTTTACTATTAAGATAAGAATAGTTTAGATATTTGTTTTTGAGTTACAATTATTTCAATTTTCTTTTGTTTTTTATTTTTTATTTTTTAAATTTGTGGTGTCGTTACAGTTATTTATGCAAAATGTTGGTTTTCGATTTAGGAACCACAGGTTGTGGATTGGGTTGGTTCTTGATTCGAACCAACTTGTGATTGGTTCTCAATTCGAACCGACCCGTGATGATGTTGGTGGGGCTTCAATTAGTTGAAACAAGGAAAATGAGTAAATGAGCACAAAATTTGGTTTTTACCATCATACCGGCCTTTGAATTTTTTCTTTAAAAAAACACATTCTCCACAATCGGCTGAACCCCCTGACCATCTAATTTGTTGAACCGGTTCTAAAGCAAAAGGTTTAAGGAAGAATCGGCTGATTTGCTAGAACTGTTTGATCTTTGGTCGATTCTACCTCCGCTCAGCCAAGTTGGCTCCCAGTTTGGAAACTGCTATGAAAATTTTTGTTATTGTCATCGGTCTTTCCATATTGAACTACAATATTCTTTTAGAATGTACTCTAAAGGATGAATATATTAAGAGGGTCCCTCAGAATTATTAGCATATGATTTAACTTATATATCATTTTGCAAATAAAGATATTGATCATTAGCAAGCTCATCAAAATGCTACGCTCATATTATAAATAACCAACTGGACTAAGTATTAATTGTTATTTTTTCTACTTGTGGGTGTAGTCATGATAGTAACCCTTTTTATACAAATATGCCATTTATATGTATGATATAAAATGAGTTGCATTGAGATTATCTGTAAGATGTGTTTCCACAAAATACACCCTTCCTAATTATTTTTACAACAAGTCTTTACTTGTAGTAGATAACAATATGATTATCACTACCTAAGAGTTAGAATTATATTATTAAATTAGTTTCATCACTCTTATGGTCTAAGTCTTAGTAAGATCAAGGTAAATTTGTTGTAAGTCACAACCATACATTAAATATGTTTACGCATCAAAATAAATAAATAAAAATGACAATTGAGACTTCTATAGTTCTCACAATTTGAAGCATGTATTTTAATATATTACTAATATACATTGTAAGTGGGTGGTCATATACATACACATATATATCACCTACATAATTATTCTATGTCTCAAAACTTCCTAGCTTAAAAAACTGTTGGTGGTTTCTCTTTATACTGCGATTCATGTTGACTTATAATAGGTTTTAAAGGTAATGTCTTGGGGAAAAAATTATAAATAATCAAAGTATAATCTGTTAGAAGTTATCTTTCGATTACCATATTATAATTTTAGATTCTTATTTTTGAAAAGAAATCTTATTTCTTATAGTCAGATATTCTATGTACTATTGATTCATCAGAGAGTAAACTCTATAAGAGGGTCTTGGTAATTTTTAATTACAATATGCTATTAGTGAATATCATATAACAGAAATTTGACTTTGATGAAGCTTCCTTAAGAGTTAAACAAATTGCATTTTTATTTTTTTTTTCTCTTTTCCAAATCATGGTCTGTATATTAGAATTTCTACAAATAGCATTTTGTGTCAATATCATCTATCTATTGACCATAAACAACTTCATCCTAGTTATAATTTATTTAGGATTTTATTAGTCTTTTCTAATAGTATATGAATCACCATTTTATTTCAAAGATTTTTCACATAATGTCTTCTACGTCAAAAGACAGAAAGGGCAAGGATACGATCCCTACAAAAGGCTTATAATAAAGGCGAAAATGACTAAGAAGCATGGAAACCACTCAAAACGATGACTTAAGCACTAAAAAAAAAAAAAAAACTTTAAGGTGTAAAAAACTGTTTATTTGTGTATTAAAATGACAGTTTTATCATAGTAATCATAGGAAAGATATAAGCTACAGATTTCAAACGCCAGAGTTATTTCCGTCCCTACTCTCACACGTTTAATGTGTACTCACCAAAATGCCACGGCCACTTTCCATGTTCAATATGTTTCTCAAAATACCAAGTGAAAATGGATAAAGATTTAACATTTGAATCGATAGTTATCATTATATTATAGGTGAAATATCAAACCAAGAAACATTATAAAGATCATGCTAATGAAAATTGAAACAAAGTAAATAAACATGAATTTACTAGGGAAAAAAAAATTACGAAGGCACAAGTTAGGACTTCAAAATGGGGGAAAACCGACTATTAAGTATATTCAATATGTTGATACAACAAGCAAAGTAAAGCTAAATGTGAAGAAGGGAATTAAATAAGTTTCATAAGACTACACCCCAGAGTTGAAGCTAAAATCCAAACGCATTGGTTGAGATCTCATAGAAATAAATTTCATATCCATTTGTGATCTAAACGCATTGGTTTAGATGGTGGATCGGAGGTCCCACCGTCGATACTTAAATTGTGGTGGTGGTCCTGATGTAGACTTGGACATGCATGTCTAGAACCTTCAGATGGTGTAGGTCCCACCATGGAACCTTAGCTGATGGTAGTCTTGACCTGGATTTGTACATGGATACCTAAACCGATTCTAGAGGACATGGACGTAATCAAATAAAATTATAGGGTTAATATGTTAATATTGTTAATAGTTTTTAAAGAGTATCTTATTATTTAAAAAAAAAATTAATTTTACATATTTGAATTTTTTTAAACCATTTTTGATATATAATTTTATTTTGTAATATATTTTTATTAAATTAATCTTTTTAAACTAATAAGATACTAACACATATTCCCTACAATTAAATTTCTAATAACAATAATAAATGAAATTCAAGCCTTTTTTTTTTTTTTTTGGTGCAATTACAATGGAAGAAGAAAAAATCAAATGTGACTGATTTGATATGAGAGATCAGGAGAGATATTATTAGATCATAAGATTATTAATCAAATCACTTATTGATAAAAAAAAAAAAGAGCTAAATCATGTATTTGTAAATAAGTTAATGCAGCCGTAGGATATTTGAAATTATTCCAAAAACCTATCTAGAACATGTAGACACCAGAGGCTTGGACATGCGCATTGACATAGACATAATCAAATAAAATATACTAAACGTGCAAATGGACGTGGCGGACATGGGATGGGACGCGTGGGCACATAAGCGACAGGGCAAAAGTAATGATATCCTAGGATCAGGAACGTCAAAATAAAACCTGAGACAGTTGGAAGGACATGGACGTTATCAAAGGCGTAATCAAATAAAATAAATCGTAAAAACAAGTTAGATGGAACGGCAGTAGGTGAAGATGGAGTGGCGACAGCTCAATGAAGGACTTGGCGCGTTACCTAGGGACTTGAATGGTTTTATTTACAAATTATCAGAGAAGGGGATGATTTATTTTATTAGTCTCATGGACACATTCTTTTCAGGAGTTTATGAATGACACGGTACTGAGATCTCTCCTTTCCTATTATTTATATGAATAGTGTGTAAAATATCGTTTAGAGCGACTAATTAATATGTTTTGGGGTGCATCGACCATATCTTTCAAAAGAAATTACTTTCATATGAGTTTGGAAATTGGCGGTGTTTACATCCTCTGATGGTTATCTGTGGGACACACTCACATGTCAAAGAAAGCAGGATATCCTGATGACCGTACCTAAATGGTTCTTGTGCACTTGTTCATGGATACCAATAGGGAAGGATAACAAAACGAACCAATCAGAACTAATTCATAATTGAGCCGAATCAATCTGAAGATATGATTTTTTTTTAATAATTTGATTTAAAAATTTTTCAATTCAAACCAATCCATAAATTTATGATTTGGTTTGGAAGGTAAATCAAACCAATCTGTAAAATCGAACCAAACCGTTTAAAAAATATATAATAATATTTTACTTGTAAGTTATAATTATAGATTTTTTTATAATAATTAATTAAAGGTCATATATGTTCATATGATTTCATTTGATATTTATTATTTGGTGAATATTGATTAAAATTAACTTTTTTATTTTTAAATTTGTTTTTTTAGGTTCAATATTATATATATTGTGATGACGAACTCTTTTTTTAAATAGTTTTTAACTTTATAAAGTATTAAATTTATTTATTTAGTTATAAACTCTTATTATGTATCAATTATTTAATGTATTTTGTCAGTGGATCATTTTATTCGTTGATGAATTTTGTTGATAGATGATTTTTTTTATTTTTGTTAAATATGTTGGTAGATGATTGATTTGATGGTTATATTAAAAATTAAAAATTATGAATTACTATGTATTGGTTAGTGAATGTATTTTATTGGTGGAAAACTGATTTTATAAAGAACTATAGATTAAAAGTATGATGAATTCATAAAGTATTTTGCCGTGGTTTATAATATAAACTTTGTAAAATGATATAAATATTTAAGTATCAACACAAATATAAAAAAACTAGAACAAAAAAAATTTTTAGTTAGGATTTTGGTTTGATCCGTAATCCAAACCAAACTAAACCGTTATTTAATGGTTTAGAAAATTTCTAATCCAAACCAACAATTATTTAATGGTTTGGTTTGAGGTGGAAAAAAAAGTCATAAATTATGATTTGATTTGGTTTTAGGAAAAGCCAAATCAAACCGATCCATGCCCATCCTAGATATCCCTAAATGGGGAAGAATCAAATTTTGGTGAAACATTTTGATGTTTGTGGATAAATAGCATATAATAATAATTAAAAAAAAACTATGTTCGTGTCAAACATCTGTGGATATATCACCTTCAGAGATGTATTGCATATAAAATTATTTTTTAACACTGAAATCTTTCTCACTTTTAGAATATTTGTAAACTTTTCTCAGTCTTTAACATTTTTTTAATGAATTAAATCAATAGAAGACAAAAAATATCAAACTAATACCAAACTTTTCATGCTGATTGCTTTTTAGTAAAAGTTAAACAATATTGTTTTGATGGTGGGCAATCCCACATGATATTTATGACTTTATTTCTTTTTTTTTTTTCGTTAGTCAATATATCTAAGTGTACACCCACCACTCCCTAAACTTTTATCTTAATGTTTTATTAAGCTAAGAAATCAATGTCCATTTTATAATCGAATGAATAAAGGTTTAAGTGTGTTGTTTGCAATATTTGAAACATTAATCGTATTTCAACCATATTGGATACATCCAACTCAAATTTATAAAAGTAATCATATTGATAGAGTCGTGCATAAAAAACTTTTTGACTTTTGGTGAAGCTTGCTTAATAGCCAAGCTAATTTTATTTTATTTTTTTGTTTCAAATCAATGGTTGTATATTCAAAAGTATACAAGTTTGTAGCAACATAATCAGCTTATGCATTCCCCCATTATTCTTGAAGTTAGCCATTAACTTAAGAACATGGCACAAAATGTTGAAAGGTTCAACATGATTGGAACAAAATTGAAGAAACATTGATTATCACACCGGTGTACGGGTATATTTAGAGTTTGAATGGGTTGTTTCTTAGTGGAGGCTCAATGTAAGGGGGACACACGACAACGCGAAGTACAGCTAGCAAACCCATCCAAGAGCTGGCGGAAGGGATGAGCTAATCAATATGAAAAGACATAAAAATATCAGTGCAACTCCCATTTTCTCCATCACAGTCACTACTTTCTTATACATACCATTCAACAACATTCCATTAAATATAACCACGAAACTGAAAGAGAGTGCGATTACGATAAATCCAGATTGGAAGAGCGCAAGGTCTTTAAAACGATCAAGAAGCAACCTATTATGGCATAATAAGACCCAAAACTGCTTTACTTAACTCTTGACTTTAAACTAGACAAGATTGGATTAATATCATTAGAAGCCTCACCAACATGATCAAGACTTTGAATCCCATTATTGTGATGAGGGGCTGGTAATACATTGAGGTAAACCGACTTGGCTCAAAGCATCTCCAATTTGCACAAGAAGGCTACATATTTAATTATTGTGAATGCTTGATTTCGATACTGTAATTGGAAGCATGCTTCACTCTTGACTTTAAAAAGCTTGGAGTATATTTTTACTTAGAAAGAATTGAATATGCACCAAAGAAGATGGCTTGAACTAATCAAAGATTATGATGTAAAGATTTCATATCATCCGAAAAAAGCCGATGTGGTTGCTGATGCTTTGAGTAGAAAGAAACAGATAAGTGTAGCAACTATGATTACAAGCCAAAGAGAAATACAAGAAGATCTTCGAAGATTGGATATTGAAGTAACTTTGGGTAAAGTAGAAGTGATGCTTGCTAATTTACCTCTCCGACCTACTCTTATGAATTTGATTAAACAGATCAACAAGAAGATCCAAAAAGTGTGAAATTAAGAAGTGCTATACAAGAACGAAAGAGAAAGGAACTAAGACTTGATGAAGACGGTGTTATCAGATTCAAAAATAGGATATATGTACCAGAGATGGGAGAATTAAGAAGAGAAATTCTAAAGGAAGCTCATGCATTGGTTTATTTGATGCATCCAAGGAGCACAAAGATGTACAAGGATTTGAAAAAGAATTATTGGTGGAATAACATAAAGAAAGACATTATAGAGTATGTATCCAAGTGTGTGACATGCAACAAGCGAAAATCGAATATCAATGACCTAGTGGTGAGTTGCAACCATTGTTGATTCCAAAGTGGGGATAGGATGATATTACAATGGATTTTGTGAGTACACTACCATGGAAAAAAAATGAAGTAAAATGGGTTATTGTAGATAGATTGATAAATCAATGCATTTTGTACCATTGAGAGTATGCTCACTAGATAATATCATAAATTTATATTCGTGAGATAGTAACACTCATGATATACCATATCGATCACATCAAATAGGGACACTCGATTTGTAAGTCACTTTTGGAAGATCTTATATGAAGCACTTGGCATAAGACTTTAGTTCAGCATGGCTTTCCATCTTCAAACTAACGAGCAATCTGAGAGGGCAATACAGATATTAGAGAATATGCTTAGAGCTCGTGCTCTAGTTTTAGAAGGAATTGGGATGATTATTTACCAATGGTCGAGTTTGCTTACAACAATAGTTACCAATCGGTGATACAAATGGCTCTATATGAGACATTATATAGAAGAAAATGTCGATCTCCTCTCCATTGGGATGAAACAGGTGAGAGAGCTCTAATTGGTCCAGAATTGATGCAGCAAGCCATAAACAAGATTCAATTTGTTAAATAGAGATTGAAAGTGGCACAGGATCGATACAAAAGCTATGCTAATATGAGAAGAAGGCCTTAAGAATTTGAAGTTAGTGATCATTTTTTCTTAGTCTCTCCAACTAAAGGGATGACCAGGTTCGATGTTAGAGGAAAATTAAACCTGAGATACATAGGTGCCTTTGAAATTTTGGAAAAAATTAGACCATTGGCATATTGATTTGCATTGCCAACAAATTTATCAGAAGTGCACAATGTATTCCATGTTTCACAATTGAGAAAGTGTATATCAGATTTAAACGTTGTTATTTATACAAATCAATAAAAAATTCAACCCGATTTGACCACGGTGGAAAGACTATCAAGATATTGGATAGAATGGATAAAATTTTGAGAAACAACACAATTCCTATGGTGAAAATTCAATGGAGCAACAATCAAAGTGAAGCAATTTGGGCAGTTGAGAGTATTATGAAACAGAAGTATCCAGAGTTATTTGAGCAATGAATGAGATAAGACAAGTTTCAAGGACAAAACTTCTTGAGGGAGGGAAGAGTAAAATAGCCAAATTCTCAATACATGATAATTTAATATATACAATTTGATTTAATTAAATTATGAAGTTTTGTTGAGTGTTTGGTTGATGAGAATGTCGTATGTTTGCTTGAAATATGGAAATTGTGATAAATAGTTAGTTAATAAAATATGAAGTGTTGGTATAATTTAGTATAGTAGTGTATAGCATATATATGTTCTACTTGTTTGAAAAATGAAAAATTTTGTGAATATATTTTAGTTGATAAATTAAACATGTTAGAATATAATGTGTTAGTGAGTTTTGATAATTATGTTGATTATTGGTTTTAATGCATGTAAAGCTTGAGTTATTAAAACAAACTTACACCAAAACCAAACATAAATGTAACATGGCAGATTTTGAACCTTAAACCAAGCCCAACTCATCAGTTAAAAGCCTTTTTGTTAAAGCTATGTATTTAAACAAGTTAAACAGGCAATTCACATAAACACTCCATTTTTGAACAACCTTATGTGTAATATATCCGTATATTATATGTGGTTGGAGACTTGACATGTCATATTTTAATATAATACTTGTAAGGTCTTTACACATTTTCTTTCATTTTCTTTCAAATAAAAACTACAAGTAAATGTATGTTTTTGTCTTTACAGCTTCATGTACGAAAAGGAAATTTAAAAGCACATGGAGCTATTGTGTAGAGGTATCATTGAATTTATATTCACCATCTATATTAACAATATTCAAAACAGATTTAGAATTTCTCTTGTCACCTGCTAAGATTTCCTAATAGATAATAAACTAGTCTACTTGAGACTAAATCCTTAGCCAAAGTATCACCTAAGATGTAAATAAAATAGAGTTTCACTTTCAATAAATTACAACATAAAACAAAAGTGAAAATAATAATATTATCTATCATGATCTTCATTTTCATTTGAGTTTCACTTTCTTCAACCTCACCTTCAACTTCATAATCTCCAAACCTACAAAACTAAAAGAAGAAAGGGGAAAAACAACTTTCATAAAATACATTAGAAAAATGTATGGTAAAAACAATTTATAATAATAAATAAATTAAACAATCTCATACCAAATGATGAACTTGACAACCAACTCTAAGTGCACATCAATGCTTCTATTGTATCTGGATTGAGTCGGCTCTTATGGGAAGAAATGATTCATCCATGAGTATTAAAAGCAGATTCAAAAGAAACTGTAGACACAGGAATAGCCAGCAAATCTCTAGCTATTTCTTGTAATG
This sequence comes from Combretum micranthum, assembly GCA_024138025.1. NCBI lineage: Eukaryota > Viridiplantae > Streptophyta > Magnoliopsida > Myrtales > Combretaceae > Combretum > Combretum micranthum. The sequence continues at coordinate 161,642 of JAMXBD010001577.1, forward strand.
TAGATATTTCATTCCATAAATTTTCCACCACCCAAGAATGTCAAATTCAGAGTTTGCCATCCAAGAAATTGCAAGCTTATCTAAATAATGGTCTAACTAAGAATTTACATGGACTTGAATGTCATCATTGCTAGTAGTCATCAAATATTGCTCAAATTCATCCATCTCTATCATAGGATCAACTGAAAATGCAACACCAGTACTACTATCGCCTCCTAAAGGAGATGAAAAACTACTAGACATACTCCTACCACTGCGAGATTTAGGTCTTGACTTATATTCTTTAATAAAATCATAATAAGTTTCCTTGACATTTTGTAATTCTTTAGCAACATTCTCTCCAAAGACAATACAAAATGCAAAATCTACACCTTTAATCTTAGAGTATGGATCCAAAATAATACAAATAGCCATAATGATGTGCACATCTCCCCAGTACTTTTCAAACATTTTATCTGCCATTGCACTAACGTTTGCACCTAAAGAGCTCTTCCATCCAACTAATGCTTTCCTAATTTTATATACTTTTCCAAAAAAAATAGTTTGTAGTTGGATATCGAGTGCCAGAGAAGAGATTAGTTACCTCATAAAAAATGGATAGCGTGCTACAAATTTCCTTAGCCATCTCCCATCATCATCTGAGGAAAGACATTTATAGTGCCTATCCATTAATTGCACTATGCATAACACCTTTTGTATCCAATTGCAGTGAGGAGCATGTCATAAGTAGAATTTCATCGAGTTTTGCAATCTAAACAAAGTTTTCTACAGTATGAAACATCTAGTTGCTTGCATACTTCAGCAAATTTCTCAACCTGTGATGGTGTTGCAAATAAGAATTGAACATTGTCATGGATCCTCTCTATGGAGCTTTCTATCACAACTAAACCCTCCTTCACAACCAAATTCAAAATATGCACACAACAATGCATATGCAATACTTCACCTTGATGAATCAAATTATCCTTTCTTAACTTTGACGTTAAATTTATAATCATTGCATCATTAATTGAACAATCATCTATAGTGACCGTAGATAATTTCCTATCCAGATTCCATTGCACTAGTGAATTAAATAAGCATTGAGTAATAACCTTGTTTGTGTGCGGCATTGGCCCGTATATAAAATTGCATATATATAGGCAAACGTGGTTAAAAAATATTTTAATTTTCGGTTAAAAGAAATAGAATTACATTAATAAGAAAACTTACTTTAGGATTTAGTTGTGGAACTTCCAATTATTATCAACGAAGTGAGCTGTAATGGTCATATATTCCTTTTTTTTATTCAAAATCCACGTATCAATTGTTAAGCCACCCGGGAATTAAGCCCGCTAAGATTGTCAAGTTTGATTGCTCCTCATTATACATCTTCAAGATATCCTTCTTATTGTTGTGCGACTCAATGCTAAAAAATGGTTAAATTCTATGCACCTACTCTCTAAAGTACTTGTGTTCAACATTTGAAATGAGGTACTCATGAAGAATAATAGCCTTTGCAAGCTTTTGCCCAGCAATATTTTGATCAAATGTCCAATTTTTTACTGTTACACTATTCTAACCCTCACTTTGCTTTTGCTCCATAGGCAGAAGACATTGTCTTATGTCTTGTTGAGATTTTCTCTTTATGCATCTTAACAAATGGCTATTTAAGTGCTTTGTACCATTTTTGCTTTCTGCTTTCTGCTTTTAACTTTCTCTCATAATGGTTACAAACAGCAAATTCCACCCTATTAATTGATTTTTTTTTAACCATCTCATTCCATATGATAGAAGTCAACTTACACTTGTTGGGATTATCCGTTTGATTGATTGTGCTTACTATACAAGAACCCAAGGTAGACGTTGGTTTTCCTGCACTAGGTGCTAAAGGTCCCCAAGGTCATGGTCCTCATGGACATTTTCTTCTATAATCATCTTTAGTTCATCCATTCTCAATGTTGAAACAATCACCACCTGGAATATAGTCATTAAGGTAAAAGGATAAGAAACATTTAGTATAAAATCATATTTAATTTCAATAACTCAAAATGTAATAGAAAAATTTCGCTAAAGCACGAAACTTTCGTAATATATACATATATGACTAATTGAACAAAGAATACAATTAGAGATTCTACATTTGTTCCAAAGTTATTCCAAAAAACTTAAAACTTTAGATGGTAAACAGGACCAATTTCTTACCTTTTTTTAAGGAACTTAAAAACTTCACGATACCAAATTCAAGAACTTTGGATGATATAAGAAAAGACCCTAAAAGATGAAACTTTATAACTGCAATAAAAGTTCCTAATAACAATGATGAGCATTTTATGAAAGCTAGGATAAGAGATATAAATTTTTAAGGGTTGTAAAATTAGTCCAACAAACTTGAAACTACAACCAACTTCATCGACATCAATGTCAATATGAGCATAATCAGGGTCAAAATCATTAATATAAACTTATCTATCTTAAATTCTCTATTTTTGGGACATGGGGTTTATTATAAACTTAGCTATTTATTAGCAACAAATAGTAATAATAGTAATAACAAGTAATAAACTTAGCTGGTTGCAATCACTATCATAATGAGGAGGTAGAGTCGAAGGCAAGTGGGTGTGGGCTATGATGGCAAGTGGTGGTAGTGACAAAGTGGTACTACGATAGTGACGAATTGATGAGCAAACAAGCAGTGGTGACAACGTGAGTCGAGCGGCCGAGTGGTGGTGATGTAGTGATGAGCAGCCGAGTGGTGGTGATGCAGCTAGTCGACTGATGAACTAGGATTGATGGTGGTAATGACAAACTGTTACTGGGTTTAAAAATTTCAAAAACAAACCTTAAGTTTTGATCTCGCACATGATATTCAGTAAAGGAAGAGACCAAAGGTTAGTGAATAAAAGTTACCTTTCGCTCGCAATCGCTACTGGTAGCTACATGATGAGGAGTTCGTAGTTACAAGTAGGTTTCGGTATAGGTAGTGATGGTGAGTGGTGGTAGTCAGGAGGTGGTAATTGCAAGCCCACGATCGACGGAGTAGTTGTGACAAAGTGAGTTGAGCACTAGAGAGGGACTGGGATTGGCAACAGCTGTGATGGACTAAGATAATGACAATCGCAGGTGGCAGTTTCAAAGATGAAAAGTTTGATTTTGAAGGGTTTTTGAAAACTTTGAAAATGAAAAGTAATATTAAGGTGTTCACTAATTTAGACAAAGTTAGGATTCAAGGTTTTTGAATTTGACTTCTCTTTTATTATTCTATTATATTAAATTATACATAATTATATGGGTTCGAGTTACCCATCGAGTCTTTTCATTGAAACAAACTGCAACGTAACTGTATAGGGTTAAACTATTATTTTCTAAACCCGATGCACAACTTTATAGGGTTTTTAGTAGGATGGGTGGGTTAGGTACCTTGTAATGACCTGACCCAATTGCATTCCTAATCTTAAATTTAAAGTGTAGCAAAACAACAGTAGAGCACTCACACTCCAGCAACACACCATAAGAATCTGGGGGTCTTGAGTAGCACCAAATACTTAGGAGGCTGATATAACACTACAAGAAAAACAGTCTTTGGTTACGGCTGATAAACGTCGCTACATATAAAATTAACGTCGCCAAATTAATTCTGCAACGTTTAATAAACGTGGCTAATAAACGTCGCCAAAGGTGTGTTGCAGATTAATTTAGTGACGTTTAAAAACTAAACATAGCTAGAAAAATTAGGCGCGATAAAAGTGATATTAATAGGTCATATTCAAACGTGGCTAACAATGACATGATAGGCGACGTTTATTGTGTTGCTAATAGCTATCAGACATTTTTGTCTTGGTTTTCAAACGTCGCTAATTGTATTCGCTCCATTTTTTCGAACATTTATGTATTGTTTTTTAAACGTCGCCAATCCTATCCTCCCAATTTTTCAAACATTTTGTCTTGTTTTTTTAAACGTCGCCAAACGTGTTCCCTCCAATCTTTCGTATTTTTTGTCTTGTCTTGTTAAACGTCGCCAATCCTATCTCCCCAATTTTTCGAACATATTGTCTTGTTTATATAAACGTTGCCAATCATGTTCCCTCCAATCCTATATTTCCCACTCATGATGATTAACATCAACGAGGTTTAATAGTGATTATTATCCTAAACATGGCTATTTATTAAGTTTGACATTTAAACATGACTGAAGGTGCTTAGTAAACCAATTTAGCAATGTTTACACATGATAGTATAATTGATTTTGCAGTGTTTAAACATGTCTACTTGACAATGTCCATAAATACCTATTCTTCAAAAATATATTTGCGTGATGACCATACACCTGTTGAGGTAATATAGCAAATATAAATTTATTTGCTCATATATCACTGAATTTGCATAGGCAAACTAGAAGTAATTAATAAAATGCATATATAACAAAGTTTGTGCAATCAAACAAAGTATTGCACGTTAATATTCTCCATACAAACATAAATATAACTTGTAAGGTAACTTAGTTTGAACGTAGAGAAAAAAGTCATGTTATTTAATTGGATGAATTTTTAGAAATGGTTTGAAAATCTCCATATCCACATCCTTAATTTTCATCTTCACTTCCTCCATTATCCTCATTATCAGATGGTACTAGAGAACGAACTTGTTCGCCCGGATTTCCTATAATATGAAATATGAAATAATAAGGTCCACGTAGAATATATTTATTGAAAAAACAAACATTAAAGATATATAGTATTATGAAAGGTTAATTTCAAAACTTACTCGAAGTACTAGGATAATCAGCACAAAGTCGTTGTACCATTTCAGCTAGCCTATCTAGCTGTAAAACACATATACCGGTATGTAAATGACATTAATTTTTCTTTAGCTTTAAGCAAGGACATACATCAAAATTATCACCCCATAAACTTTTACAAATATGGAAGTCATGTTCCTCATTGATAAGAAGACATATCAAATTAATCATCAAACAAGGTTATATGCCAAAATGTGATTTATAACATCTACTCAGATATGTATAGACCATCAAGACATGCATGTATTCACAATAGCATATATCAGGTTGTAACTGATATTTCCCCTAATTATGTGTGCATTTGAAAGAAAAATAGAAAGAACCATTTCCACAATAACATGTATCAGCTCCTCATGTACCAAAACATGTAGCAACGGCAGTTATAACTCACTATAAAAGGATAAAACCAGCTATGACTCCAATAAGTTACCATAACAATACATGTTTTCCAATATCTAGCAAAACATCAAAAACCAGCAGACTTAACATGAAATATCTCAATACAAACAAGTAATTTTAAAATTAAACATACAAGTGGAAAAAAAATTACTTGTTGAGATTGTTATTGTCGTAGGATTCTTTCCTCTTGAAGTTGTGCTTGAGTATCTTTTAAGGCTTCTTTCAACTCTTCTATTTGTACTTGTCTCTGTGAAGATCTCCCAACAGGTGGTGGTCCATACCCTCTTCCAGGATGATAGTCAGACCTTGAATTTGCATTCATAAATTTGTCAACAATCTTCTGTGGAGTCAATGGACTATCAGAAGTTTGAGAGTCCTCATACATTTTTACCATCCTCTCCTAATAAATTACACACAACAAAGACACATATTATGTAAATGACGTTGTCTTCAAATGTTTTAAAATGTAATACATAACCTCTAAACTTACATAATCTTCTGCAGTTGTTGAGAGACCCAACTCATGTACCATCGGGCCTTGAGTTGCAATATCGAGTTTGCTTAAAGAATTCAATGGCATTGGGTGGTTGGCTATTTTGTTTAATCTATGCAGGTATATAAGTAAATAAAATGTTAAAGCCATGATCAAGAGCATTATTGTATGCCAAACATTATTTGAAATACTTACATGCTCATTTCTCCTACTCTCAAACGATCTAGATCCAGCCCTATGCAAATACTTGACTTTGCTGCGTGCCTCTTTCCCAATCATTGACTTAGTCCTCTATTAATTTAAAACAAAAAACTGAGGATTATAAACTCAATTCCAAGTAAAACAATGTTTTAGAATTCACCTTAGCAGATGGTTCACTTGATTGCAAGATTGCTCTCTCTTCTTCAATCTCTCTAGTCCATTGCTCAACTACACTTTTCCAATCTTCATCACTTAACCCTTAGGGTCTAGCAGCATCACCAATACTCATCCACTTGTATTTAGTCTTAGATCGATGGTTTCTATGGAGTAAGCCCATCCATCTGTCTGCAGCGCGGAACTTGTCATCGTTTTTCGTAATATCATCAATATTCAAGCGATTCTACATTTAGCATATTAGTAATCGATAGTTAGAATAGATGCAATAATCAATAGGATGCTTTCAGGATATAAATAATCAATAGTATAAAGTTCCACAAGTTTTTTTATCTTATTCATTTCATTCGCATCCTTACATATGTTGAAATGGGATTTACCTGTACTCTTCCCAAGCACGTTGTTTATCTGCATGGTGACTTTTCTCCAATCATCAACACAAAGAGGGATTAAATCCCTACGGCCTTCCAATTTCAGATGCTAACTAGATGATTGGTCTGCTGTTAATGGACGTCCACTTGAAGTAAACTCAATAACCATCTTGCCCTTTCGTCTAATGTTTTCCTTTTCAAGTCCTTTTCCTCGATATGGACCTCTCTTGCGTGTTGTGTAAATCACGCTCTCATTCCCTATAAACATAATAGAGTATGATGAGACTAGCAAACCAAAGAGCCCTGACCATGTTCCTCCTATTGCACATTTACATTAACAAAAACTAAAATTTACCAAAAAATAAATTTACCTGAACCAGGAGGCGGATAGGATGGAGGATTACCATGTGAGGCTGATACATTGTCTTGGTTATTATTGTCATGACCCTGCTCTTGTCCATCTACTGCAGTAACAATTGAAAACAGTCTTTGCATCACATGCTACATGAATAAAAATAGCATATTGACATGCAAAGATTTCATAAGTGCATACTTTTACACATTTATCTCACAAATTCAACACACTTTCATGTTCGATTGGACACTTTTAATGTGAATTTTGTTGTAATATATCCTTATTTAGCTTTTCCTGCTTTATCTTTTTTTTTTCTATTTTTTTATTTTCCCTATGTTGTTGACTGTCTTACTAATCAATGAATTATTTTTCCAAATCATTTTAGCTTAATAGATTTACAAATGAGATTTCAATACTGAAAAAAAAAAAAAAACACATGAGACTTGTATCACCAGATGCAAGTTTGCAGCCTAAATGAACCACAACAAGAAAGACCAAAGCAAGTGCGGCAGCCCATTAAACTGAAGAAAGCACTCCGAAACTCTATAGCGCTCCTTTGCAAAGTGTAGCTGCCTCATCACAAGCCACCTTGTACCAGCAACAACTTGCTTCACCGATGCATCAATTCCATTCAACAAAACTCATCTATAGCTCATGCAAACCACACACCAGCAGCTGAGCTCCACTTATGACACTCCTCATCATCAAGAACATCTATCATGTAATCTAACCAACACATAAATGTAGTAATATTAGTAAAATAAATCACAATATTGGGTTTAATCTTCAACTTCTGTTAGCTTTACCTCTTTCTTGTTCATTCCACTTATGGAAATTTAATGAGACTTGGAATACTTTAGCGAGCAGTAGGTATGACAGAATCATGGTTTCTCAATGTCCATATGGAAGCAGCATTTGATTTCCTCAAAAGTAGTACATATATTATGTTGTCTGAGATCACACATTATTGGTCTGCTTCTTTGATTTTCGATATCTTTTCTTTTGATGCTTTGCGATAGTTGATAATTTTCATATCCTATGATAGGCAGAGAGTGCTAAACCATATCAAATAACTTAATAACAAATATTGCAATATTTCAGTTGGTTAATATTAGATGCATACATTAGTTTCCCACAGCCGGTGCCCATAACTTCAAGAAAAGATTTAAATAATTGATGTGTTCCCTTACAGAAAATTAAGATAGGGGCATCCATTTTTAATTATTTTTGCAAAACCTGTTAAATCCACTCGTAATCAATATTAGGTTTAATTTACAGAGTAAATTATTCTCCTACAGATGGAACAGCCACAGCTTGGAAAGACGAACAATTATGGGGGTTATTGATATTTTCCCTAAAATTATCAGATATCCAACTAACGGCACAAACAGAGAATAATCTACAACATCCAAATCCTTTTGACCGGCATAACATAAACTGACAACAACCAAACAATAGGGAGCAAACAAAAGCGAATAATTAATACATACCAGGGCATTCAGAAGTTGATCAATATGATTTTACACTGAAAGGATGCAGAGTTCATCTACAGCGTTTGTCTGCAGTATGTTTTTGTGTCATGAGCAGAAGGCATGCCAAGCTGATCCAAGTACCTATATACCACATTGAAGCCTCACAACCATGCTGCACAATCATAAATAACAAATTCTCTCAAAAGAATTTACCAGAAACTAAATACAAATGCAGTTGTGAAAAGATTACGGCCACTATTGTATGCACCTTCTGCCTCACCATCAAGGTAACTTCGACCTATAATCTTTTCTACGAGGTGTTCATCAGCAAGACAAGACAAAAGTTCCTATGATAAGTGGTTTCGGTTCTTTGCCCTTATAGATTTTTAGTACTCTGTTATGTAGAGAAATTGAATCGGAAGCATACTGATCTGCTGGTACTCTTGTCCTAACTCCACTTCCACACAATTCATTCCCTAACAAAAATAAAATTACATTAAAACACAAAGCAAACATCTAGTTACCCTGTTTCCTTGAAGAAAGCATTCAATCTGTCCCATCTATCTAATGGTAAGCACCTTTCGGAAAACCCAAACATCTCAGAGCTTTTTTCAAATGAAGGGCAGGTTTCATATTCACCAGGAATTTCATATAGGACCTTGTCTTGTAAAGTACCACCCAGTCTAATCTTCAATGATGAACATGTTGCATCTTCATTCAAAGCGCATTTTTTGTGTAGTTGATGCAATACCGGCCATAGACTTGAAGCAACTGAGGGAGTAGTCTTAAGTTCTAGATAGACCATGCCAAATTCTTGCGTGTTGTGACCCAGGAAGGCTGCAAATTACCATGAACAAGTTATCATTGTCCACTGAGCTTTATATACATAACACCACAAATCTAGAACAGAACTTTCTAACACCTAAACAGCTGCAACACCTGTTGCCAGGACCTCCAGATCTTCCCTTCATCACCCTTGATTTTAGCAACCTGGAAACAAATGAAGAAAGTAATTTTTCAACTGTTAAAAATTTTGATAATAACATAATGAAAATAGTTAATCCAATACAATACTAAAGGAACCACTAAGTTCCAATTACAAATACATGTACAGAAATTCCATGAGTTTCCATAACTAAATGATCTAGGATTATGAACACAAAGCAGTCCAAGTCATCTATCTACCAAGGCAGCACATTTTAAAAAACAAAATAGTCTAGACAGTACTATAATAAGCAATTAGTGCCAATCATTGAACAATGATCTTTTCTTAACCAAAGAAGCATGTGACAAGAAAAGAAAACAGAATAAAGTAAAAGTAGTAGCAATCTCATTTCGTTAACAGCTTAGTAATTCAGACAAACAACACTTAATCTCATTATAGCCATATTTTAATTAATTCATGAAAATTCTCGGTTGACTACTTGACCTTACACTTAAAACTTGCTGGAGTTCTCTGAAGCTATCTGCTATGGTTGTTTTATGTTTATCTACTATTGGCGTTGTTTGTGCTATTGGCTGCTCATTCTTGCTGCTAATGAGGATGACATAGTTGGAGCTCAGCTAATAGTGTGCGGTCGGTGTCAGCTTCAGATGCGTTGCTGTGCTGAATGGAGCTAATGCATTGGTGCAGCAAGTTGTTGCTGCTACTTAGTGGCTTATGGATGATGCTGCTGCATGTGGTTTTATATCGATGTTAAATGGAAAATTAAATTTATGCAACTATTACCTGGTTGAGGAGGTGGACTAGATGGATGGTTAGCTCGTGGTCCTTGCTGTCGTTCCTCATCTGAATTGTGTGAATCTGATTCATCATTAATTGGTAGACGAGTTTGTCGATTAGCCCTTCCTCCTCGTCTCTGTAAACTCCTTCGTCCACCAGCCATTACAATCCTACAAGTGCACAAGAAAAAAAAATCAATGATTCAAACGAGGATTACAAAATTAGATAGAAAAACCATTAAAATGATGGTTAAATGAAAAGAAAAAAGGAAATGGAATAACAAATAGACAATCATACAATTGTCATTGTTACTATCATAGTCCATGAGTGTATCATCAAACTCTTCCTCTTCATCCTCATCTCTATCCTCATGTCCAATGCGATCAATATCACCATCATTCTCTACCAGTCTAGCTGCTGCAACCATTGTTTCTATAACCTCCCCACCAACAATCTCGTCACGCTCATCAGTTCTTATTGACACTTCGATATCACAATCAACTATTGGATGGTGCTCATTTCCTATCCTCATTTGTTATTAATTGTTCCTCTAAGCTTTCATCATCCAATGAAGCTTCCACATCTGATCGAATTTGCATTGTCTACAAGTGAACCAATGTTATAAATGTGGCGATGCTCAAATTGTTGCACCACACGCCAATCACCTCCTAATTTCATGTCTTCTAGGTAAAATATTGTCTTGCTTGAGATGCCAACACATATGGATCATTTTCATACCAAGTACGGGTAACTTTAATTGATTTGAAGCCATCAACAACTCGCACATTGCGATGCCTTTCATTAGTGTCCCACCACTTACATTTAAATAGGAAGACTCTTTTGTTTCTAACATAGCTAAACTCATATATATCTATTAACTCCCTATAAAATTCTACTTTATTGTCTCCTTGGTTTCCTTCTACAAGTACTCCACTATTCTGAGTCTTCTTTCTGCTATCGAACTCTGATGTGTGAAACCGAACACCATTATATATCAATTTGTTATATCTCTTGTAACATGGATCGGGTCCTATTGATAATGCATATAATGCACTGATAATAGGGTCACAACTCTCATACAACGTGCTCATCTGAAAAATAGGTCAAACAAAATACAACATCAATCCAAGCTAGTTTAGAGTACTATGTTACCAAATATGAAAATATATACCAAACTCTTTCTTATATTTACCTTATTTTTAAACCATTCACCAAATTCCCTCTTGTGATGCCCATCAACATTATTACCATATTGAGCATGAAGCATATCTTTATGTTCACTGAAACACATTGTTCTCTTTTTAGTAGTTTTATATGTAATTGTACTAGTAAATTAAATATATTTCTAGGAAATTTGTACTCACTTTATGTAAGGCTGAATTTCTTGACAGTTGTTGATAATGTACCACTTTGCAGTTTCAACCTCATCATTTGACAATACCATATATGTGGGTGGAGAGATGAAACCAACCTTATTTGTGAAAATGTCCAAGCCACTATCCTCTAAAGAATCAAAATTCCTATCTGGACGGTTAAACATTGTCTCAATGCCTTCTAGGTGAAGTGAACACTAGGTCAAGCACTTGTGAACAACATAAGCTTCTACAATGGAGCCTTCTGGAGAAGCTCTATTTCTAACGAATTGCTTTAAGGAACCTAAGTACCTACGAATATAGATCAATTGTATGTGAGAATAACATAGACAACAACATAGGAAATTGTAAATTTTGAGTGTACTCTTTACCTCTTAATAGGATACATCCAACGGTAAGCAACAGGTCCAGCTATTAATGCCTCTTAAGGTAAGTGGATAGCTAAATTTACCATCACATCAAAGAAGGCAGGGGGAAAGATCAGCTCTAACTTGCACAATATAGTGATGATGTCACTTTGCATCTTTTGTACCTCTTCAACATTCAATATACGTTGACACAGCCTCTCAAAAAAGGCCCCAAGCTTGGCTATGGCCATAGCAACCTCCTTAGGTAATAAGCCACGAATGCCTATAGGTAATAGCCTCTGAAGCAAGACATGGCAATCATGACTCTTCATACCATAAAGCTTCGAGTCTGAGTTGTCCACATACCTACCTATGTGTGATGCATAACCATCCGGTAATCTGAAATTCCTTAGAAACTGACAAAACAATTTTTTCGCACTTGTACTTAATACATAACTAGCACATGGCATCGAGTATTTCCCATCAGCCTGTTTCACTAAATGTACCTCCTTTCGAATACCAAGTTCTTCTAGATCAAGCCTTGCTTTATAAGTGTCTTTTGTTTTTCCCTCAATCCTAAGCACCGTGTTAACAACATTCTCACATATATTCTTCTCAATATGCATGACATCCAAATTATGTCTTAGGATTAACTTTGACCAATATGGCAACTAGAAGAATATTGACTTTTTAGTCCAGTTGAAAGCACCAACACGATGAACTTTCCTAGCTTTGCCAGGATGCTTTCCCATGCCCACATCTACCATTAATTGTAACTGGTGGAGAATATCTTCACCAGAATATGGATCAGGAGCTTCACGAGTATCACGAATTCCATCAAACTTGTAGCTACGTTTCCACCTATGGTTCATTGGCAACCACATTCTATGACGAACATACCCAATCTTTCCATTAAGCCTTATCGATGGTGTTTGATCTTCGCATACAGGATAAGCACTATATCCCTTTGTACTCCATCCAGACAATTTCCCATATGCTGGAAAGTCATTGACGGTCCATAAAAGTGCATCATGCATCTTAAATGAAGACTTCGAATGTGCATCATATGTCCACAACCCATTATTTCAGAGATCCTTCAACTCATCAATTAGGGGCTGCATATAGACGCCAATCTCCTTTCCCGGTGCTTTAGGCCTCGGGATTAACAATGTCATCATCATGTATTCTTTTTTCATGCACATCCAAGGAGGTAGATTGTATGTGAGGAGCACCATAGGCCACGTGCTATATGATTGGCTCATAGTACCAAAGGGATTGAAACCATCACTAGCTAGCCCCAACCTCACATTACGACAATCCCTTGCAAACTCCGGATATCTAGTGTCAAAATTTACCCATGACAACCCATCAGCTGGATGACCCATAAGGTTATCTTGTCTTTTGTGTTCTTCTTTATGCCAATGCATTTTCTGAGCAATTTTAGGATTCATGAAAAGGCGTTGCAATCTTCGTTTTATAGGAAAGTATCGCAATATCTTATGAGGAATAGGCTTTCTCAAACCAGCAAACACCTTATATCTAGAGGTACCACAAGTGGGACAATGTGTCAGATGCTTGTTATCACCCCAAAATATACAACATCATATTTACATGCATGAATGCTGTGGCAACCTATGCCTAAGTCCCCTCAATACTTGTTTGACATATATAATAAGACTGGGGAAGGACACATCTCCGGTAGGTATGACATCATGTAAAAAGTTGTAGGAGCATATCAAAAGACTTGTTGCTCCACTTATTGTATACTTTCAAGTGGAGGAGCTTCACTATAAATGAGAATTAGAAAATTTACACCCTGGATAAAGCCTTTCTTGTGAGTCAGCTCTTAACCCATCTACAAAGTTAGGTGGAATATGAAAGCCATCCTCAGGGGCTGAACCATCAGCCTGATGTTCAACAAATGCCCCTAAATCTTCAAGCATCTCGTCGAGCCCACCAGTATCATCATCACCCATCCCATTTTGCTCTTCCATTGTGGGTCTCATTTCACATTCCCTATGACGAATTCTACCTCGAGGTCTAACAGGTAACTCAATAGTTGGCTCCTCACCATGATATATCCAACATTGGTAAGTTACATCTATCCCATCTATAAGCAAGTGTGCTCTAATTACATTCACTGTGTGTGAAATGTCATTTAAGCATTTCCTACATGGACAACTTATACTTGTGTGTACACCATACTTCAAGCGCAAATATGCAACAAAAAAATCAACACCTTGTTCATACTCTTCGCTTGCAATGTCATAATCATCCAACTCTTGTCCATTTTTGCTTACATAATTCAAAGGAAAATAAAAATAAGTTTCAGTTAAACAACTGAATACATCTCATATCACGTAATCACATAAAATTGGCCAACACATTTCATAACAAAATCACGTATAATAGAAAATAGCACACTACATATTTTTTTTCCTAGTTGGATCATTATGTCAATGTTTTTTAATAATTTATAAAGAACTCTATTAATATGAAATTTCATAGTCAATATGCTATGAGTATTTATGTATTTGACATTACAAAACAACACATGGAGCTTCACTTGTATGAGAAAATCACATGTTCCATAGTTAATGAATAGACTATTCATCAACCAAAAATAAAGTTTTGGATCCTTAATTGTGTTGTAGAAAAGAAATACAAATTCTAGTTTTTTTCTTAGTTTAAGAATCCAAAACACAGACATGGATAACTCTCAACCTTAGAATATGGGCTATCGCACGGAGAAGCCAAGGGAATGGCTCGGTCTGGTCATCTTGCTTGATTTAATATACAATTTGTCAGTAGTTATGAAAATAAGGACCTAATAATAGATCTTCAAAACTTAGTTAAAAACTGTTAACCTTATGTCCCTTCTATATTGTTATACAAATCATTGATATGAAACTGGATGTTTGGCTGATATAGTATCTTTTTATGAGTCAAAGCTTTGCTGCTTCTTACAAAAGTTAAAACTGGTAAAAAATCAAGTCTGATTGTTTGAAATATAAGTTGATATGAAAAAAAAGACGAATGACGTGAGGAGAGTCCAAAGACAATTCTTTCCTTATTCTTTTTCCCTAAATAAGAACAATACAAATAATGGCATGTACAGCCCATATGTGCCCGAATTACAACTTAGGAATCTTCGCTATTCTGCAGAAGCACACTTCCAAAATGAGACAGAGTCCTAATTGTTGTTAATTGAAAACAAAAAGCAACCTACACAATTGTACTTACGAATACCCTCTGATATAGGCCAACACCAACGTCAATACCTCAAATCCAACATAGACTAAATTTTTCGTATAATCATGTCTGCAATCCCCATATTACAATTAGTATCAACGCCTGTAACTCATCTAACAAAAGAGGGAGACCTAATTCGTTTGTGCACTATTCATATTTTTAAAGCATCTCCAATGAAAAATTTCACCAGGGTACTTACGAATCCCATATGAAATAATTCTGAGACATTAAAATATCATTTTACATCCGACGATCGATTAAAAAAAATGAAAAACAAATCCAGTACAGGCCATTTCTACACTTTCATATTTTAGAAATATCGTTGCTTGATTTTAGTTTATTTTTCAGCCATTACAAAATGCAACAGCATTTGTACATCCAACACACATTTCAAACTCTTTTCTTATGAAGAACACAAATGAAACTTTATCGAACATAATTATGGATGCAAGTACAGTCATTGATAGAGGAACTCATGTCTAGGAAAATAATATTTCATTAATACTTAATGCCCAGCATGAAGAATAGTATAAACTATAAAATATAAATTTTTGTAACAAGCGCCATTTGATAAATAGAAAGATAAATAGGGAGAGAGAGGTAAAGAGAACGAGAGAGATGAAAACTAACCTGTTGCCGAAGGAGAATACACTCGAGAAGAAAAGTCCTACAGAAGAGGGAGGCAGAGCAATGGAGATAAAGATAGATATATATATATATATATATATATATAGAGAGAGAGAGAGAGAGAGCGAGAGCGAGAGCAAGAGAGAGAGATCTGAAAAAGAAACTAACCTGATCAGAGAAGAAGCTTCCCGCACGTAGGAGCCGATGTGATCAACGACGACAATGGTGAAGTGTAGTAATACAATGGAATAAGGGGTGCAGGGCCAAGCGCGCGGATTGTTTTTTTTGAGAATACCAACAGTCTTTTTTTTTTTCCTTTTTGAAGTAAAGGGATATTCTTTTTGAATTAAATTTTTAATTTTTTATTTGACATGTTTGGTTACGTTTACATTTATGAAAAAGTTACAAATTAGATTAGAAGTCTACCTTATCTAAAAATTGTTTATAAGCGTTACTGATTATATATTTTAGTTAACGTCTAATAGACGTCGCTAACCCATAATGAAAAGGCGATGTTTGCATAATATGCAAACGTCGCCCTAGGTCAAAATTCTTGTAGTGTAAGCAACTCGAATATTTATATCCCCTATTAAAATATCTATAGTAATAGCTTTGTTTAGGGGTCACTACCATTACGTATCTTTATTCATATTAGCCCATTGTGATTAAGCAGAGTAATAGAGTCCATATGTTAAACTGCTTAATACAACTTCTCCAATAAGAATAAATATTATCCTGATATTGTTTCCTCTATGAGCTACCTACCAAACCACTTATGAATATCTTTAACAAAGATAGGGGGTGGTTTAAGTGCCTAACAATCATTCTGGTATTGCCTAGTAAGGTTGTTGCTTCTCAAACTAAATTCAACAACCAAACATAAAAAAAAAAAAAAATCAATTGTTAGCTGTCTTTAAGTATTAGTTCGTTTATGATGTCAATCCTAACACACAACACGTAAGTCATTGCCTCCCTCAAATAAAGCATATATCTAGGAGATAAATCAAAAGACATCTTAGAGGATAGATCACAAGATAGGCTCTCAGAGGCAAACAAGTATATGTTCAAGAGATATATCCATATAAGTATATAAACAAATTATCTACTTGTATGAAATAATCATATTAATAACTCATTTTTCTAACGAATATATATTTGAAACAACATACTTCTCTTATTATTTATAGTATAATCTAACGTATTACAATTATATTTTATCTAAGCCAATTACAAATTAATATGCTCTTATAAAATTTCACAAGTTAGATAATTAGCTAAATACAAATTATTGGACCCTAATGAATTTAATAAGCCTACATTAGTTAATAAGTCTATATTAACTTAATTTAGCTTAGTTGAATAGAATTAATCAATTCAAGTTCATTTTAACTCGGTAAAGTCAATTAAATCAAGTTGAACTTAGATCTATTAACTAAGTCTATTTTACATTTAAAATCCATGTTACATCTAATTATTTATTAAATCTATTAATACAAAAATACACTCTATAATTCAAAGTACACTTAGTATAAATATAAACCTAACTCATTTCTATTTATACAAGTACCAACATATATTATATATTATTTATTTTATTCATTATTTATTTCTTCTTTCTTTCCTTTTTTTTTTTTTTTTATACAAAGGATGGATCACACCCATGATGGAGGTTGTGATACATGTCACTTGCCTCATCATGCCCATGATCAAGGGCAACAAAAGGAGCATAGAAGATCATACCCCTGATCACAACTATGATTTAGGCCATGATTTAAACCGTGATGTGAATCACGAGTAAGATCGCGCCTTCGATATCGCTTATGATCATCCTATATATATTGGTTAGTTTGTATCAAGAGCATCATCATGCCCGTGATGGCCCTTAAATTCCAAATCTACTGCTATAATGGGCTGTGTCATGCCTATGATGGACAAGGTACTTGTTTTTCCTTTGTCCACTTTCCTAAATTTTACTTTTTTTTTATCTAGTTCTTATAGTTTCATCTTCAGCAAAACATCTCAAATTCAACAAATGAAATCATATTCTTGTCTTTATAACGCTCTTATACACATCACTTTATCATATTTTTCTCAAATCATTTTATCACATATCTAGTCTACACAAATATGTACATATTTAGGTTTTGACAAATATGCTTACATATAACTAATTTGTCCATGTCATCAGAAATTCTGCATCTATTTAATACTAATTCACCATAATCATGCTTTTACAGCGATCAATTAAAAGAAATTAGCTAAATTTACTTGTCTAGCAAAGACAAGCAATTAATTCTCCCCCATTACTACTTCCTTATATTGATGAAGCTTCTTCAAGCACACTTCCCTACTTCAATTTTAATTTCTATCTTCAATTTAAACAAAGATCTTTTTGAAATAGAGATTTGGGTTGATTATTAAGAGGAAAAAAAAAAGATAAATGAAGAGGGAGCAAGAGAGGGCAACTAGAAAAATGAAAAGAAAAGAAAAATAGGATAATGATTAGGTTTTTAGGCTTTGGATTTATGGGCTTTAGGCTGAATTGGGCTTCTTAGATAAGAATCTTTAAGAATTTGGAAAATTAAAAAGAGATAAGAGAATTTAGAGAATAAAAATTGATAAATAGAATTAGAAATTTAACGTAGGAATTGAAATGGGTAGGAATTTGATATTTACTCTAAGTTTGTGAATTTAGGACTTAGGAATTGATATTAACGATCAAGTAGTCAGCTTTGGACTTTTTAGGGATTGATGAATTGGAATTTAAACTAAAATAACTAGAAATTGAGTGGTTTATGTAGTTGAGCCTAAGAAATTGACTTCAATTTGATAATTGAAGTTTAGAGGTTTTGGAAATTTACTAAAATAGCTAAGTTGCATGTTTAAAGATTTAGGGAATAAAAAATGGAGTAAAAATTGATAGTTCGAAAGAATGGAGTAATTTGATTTGTTGGAATTTAAAGCAAATAGATAAGTTGAAAGGGTTATCTAAAATCTTTAATTTCAATTAAATTTATTTACTAATTCGGTTATGTTAATTTTTTCTAATCATACCTTATAGTTTAGTTTACTTGATTTATTTAATTAAACTATCTAAATTAAAGTTCAAAATCATCAACCTCTTATACTAAGTTATAACATTTATAACTTAGATTGGCGAAAATTTAAGGCGTTTCGTTCTTCCCTTCTTTAAAAAATTTTGTCCTCAAAATTTAGTTAACTTTTTGTTAGTAGTCAATATTTCATATTGGATTTAAACTTTATTATTCATAAACTTTTGGTCATTTAAAGACTTAATCTCTACCATGTCTTCTGATGTGCTACTTTGGTTATTTTTAGATCAATTTTTGATGTTATGTTTTACTTTTTCTAATGAAATTTTATTTTATTTTGGTAATCGTTCATATGTCTCGGGTTTATCTATTAGCATGTTTGGTTACATTGTTTCGCTTCTTTTAATTAATACACCTATTTGGTGTTTCTCGCTATTTTCATTATTGTGAAGTGTATTGGGATTTGGTATTATTTGGATTTAGAATCATTTCTTTATAAGTAACTATTTATTCATCATTTATTTCTAAATTTCATCATTTGAAAATTTTAAATGTTTCTTTCATTTTATATAATTGATACTTCATGCAATTTAGCATATATAAAACAATAGGAACTAGTTTAGCGATTTCAATCTTCCACTTACTCAACTTCACTGGACTTGGACTTAACAAAGACAACCAACAACTTGACTTAACTCAATCAACTCAACTTGACTTTAAATGACGCATTATGACATGACACCAACTGACAAAACATAAAGACTCAACAACAAATGAAGGTTGCAATTTCGGCATTCCATCCTTATCTGTATATGTATTCTAATATGAAACATATAACGTTCATATTCCTTCAATTATCAATGGTGTTATGTTTTGTAACTTTGATTACTATTGTCATCTTGTCAAGGCGTAATTAAAATATCTAATTTTCATCATTTATATGTATATCAATTTTCTTGTGACTTTGTCTCACAAGTCCTTTTTAAATCTTATATATGCTATAATTAAGTTTCTTTTTGGTGGTACATATGGGAGAGATGATTTCATTTTGGGTTTCTCTCATTATAAGGTACAGTAGTATGAATGTAATTTACTAATATTGAGTTATGAATAGAATCTTTCATGATATTGCTTTCATTTGTTATGATGTTGTTTCGTATATATGGGATCAGTGATATAGACAAGTATCCATCCATTGTTTAGAATTCCAATTTTTGGTTTTCAATTATTTTGTTTCACTACTCTGTTACTATGGACATTATTCACTTGTCTCTAGATTTTGGGAAAATTTTAGAGTAGATATAAATAATCGATTTAGAATCTCTATTTTGATAGTTCATTAGATTTTTTGTAGGTACACTAGGCATAATAGAAGACTTAGAAATGTCAAAGTCAACTTATAAATTTTGAGTATTCTTTTCATTTAATTTCTTCATTTAAGTCTACATATCATCAAATAAAATTAGAGAGTTCCTAATATAATCTATCATATTAACAAAAACAAACACAATAGTACATATCACATAACCATTAAGAATTTCTAATTTAAGATAAGGCGCAAGTCCTGGTGTTTATCTAGGTTTTGTGCTCTGCTTACATTAAGTCAAATTTTAATTAATTCTAATTATAAACAAATATCAAAATATACTATTCACAATGATACCACAAGAAATATATATGACAAAACATATATGTATATATAACACACAAAATCACACAATTATTCTATTAAAGTCAAATTACAAACAAACAACAACATATTACACTCACAAATGTATCACAAAACAAAATTTTTCAAAAGGAAATATATATGCGTGTGTCACTTAGCAAAATATATCATAAGACATATAATCATGTAAAAATTATACAATGTTTCAATTAAATTTATTTGCAAGTATCGATAGAAAGTAAATTTAAGCAATGTTAATTAATTGCGTGTGATCAATCAATGTTTTCTCAATTTTAATTAAAGCTAAGAAGACAAACAAAGCATACATCTAAGACAAAAACCCAAGTTTTTCCCCGCACTTAACTCACCTATTCTAGAATGCATCCTAATTTATAATGTTTTAGTAAATGTTCGGGATAAAAATTTGCTTTTATGCCATTTTCTATCACATCCTGAATTAGGGTCATGGTGTATCCAATCGCCGCATACGATATTTGCACATTATACGCTCAGGCTAACCTAAAAAGACTTGTTTATTGTGAATATATGCTAAACACTTTTTAGATTATGAAAACAAATGGATTTACAACAATAAAATAAACTTTTACAAAAACATTTCAAGAGCTACTCTCATGATTAGACCATCATTCATAAAGGTTACCATTCCGTTAGGTATCTCAAATAAAGAGTACCTTGTATCATAATGGAAAGACAAGGCTTGAAAGAATAATTACAGAATATGGGCTCCACAACTAGGCCATTAAAGTAATACAAGTACGAAATGGATGAAACAAGGCTTCAAACAAAACAAAACAAATGCAGCTTTAGACAAAAAAAAAAAAAATCCAGCGACTCTAACCGCTCATCTCGTCAATAAACTCCATTCAGAGCCGCCTTATACCCCATACAATCACCACTATCCAAATCAACACCTAGAAAGAAAAATAATAAGCTGAAGCCTAGTACGGTAGCAACATAGACACACACAAAATGATCGCACACACTTACTCTAGCGTGATGAAACAACCAATTAATTATATCTTGAATTTAAATTGTAGCAAAACAACAGTGGAGCACTCATACTAGCAATAAACCATAGGAATTTAGGGGTCTTGAGTAGTAGCAACTACTCAAAGAGTTAATATAAACAGCCTAAATCATTATATTCCCTATAGAAACATCTACAATAACAGCTTTGCTTAGGGGTCATTGTCGTTATGCATATTTATTCATATTATTCCATTGTGATTAAGCAGAGTAATAGGGCTCATATAATAAACTGCTTAATATAATTTCTCTTTAATATGAATAAACATTACCTTGATTTAGTTTCCTTTATCAGCTACCTGCTATGCCACTTATGAATATCTTTAACAAAGATAGGGGATAACCTAAACTCCTAACAATCGTGCTGACATCGCCTAACAAGGTTATCACTCCTTAGACCGAATTCAACAACCAAACATAATTAACAATCAATTATTAGCCGTCATTAAGTATCAATTCGTTTATGATACCTATCCTAACATACAATACACAAGTTACTACGAGGCTGATATAAAGCTTATATCAAGGATATTAGTTAGAAGATATCTCATAGGATAGATCAAAAAATAAGCTCAGCGGCAAGTAAGTATTTGTTCAAGAGATATATCCATATAAATATATAAACAAAGTATCTACTTATATGAAATACTCATATTAATTACTTATTTTTCTAGCATATATACATTTGAAACAGTATACTCCTCTCATTATTTATGGTATAATCTAACACATTACAATTATATTTTATCTAAGCCAATTACAAATTAATATGCTCTTATAAGAGTTCACTAGTTAAATTATTAGCTAAAACAAATTATTGGACTCTAATGAATTTACTAATTCCATATTAGTTAATAAGTCTATATTAACTTAATTTAGCCTAGTTGAAAAGAATTAATCAAATCAAGTTGATTTTAGCTCAGTAAAGTTCATTAAATCGACTTGAACTTAGATCTATTAACTAAGTCTATTTTATATAAAAAACCAATGTTACATCTTATTAGTTATTAAATCTATTAATACAAAAGTACACTCTATAATTCAAAGTACACTTAGTATAAACATAAAACTATGTCATTCCTATTTATACAAGTACTGACATGTATTATATATTATTTATTTTATTCATTATTTATTTCTTCTATCTTTTCTTTTCTTTTTTTTTTTTTTAATATAGGAGATGGATCACAACCATGATAGAGGCCGTGATACATATCACTGGCCTCATCATGCCCATGATTAAGGGCGACAAAAGGAGCATAAGAGATCATACCCCCAATCACGGCCGTGATGATCGTAGGTAAGATTGCACCCTCAATAATGCCCATGATCATCCCATATATAGTGGTTAATATGTATCACGAGTATCATCATGCCCATGATGACCCTTAAATTCAAAATTCGATTTTATCATGAGCCGTGTCATGCTCATGATGGATGGGGTACCAACTTTCATGTTTTTCCTTCATCCACTTTCGTAAATTTAACTTATCTAACTAGTTCTTATGGTTTCGTCTTCAGCAAAACATCTCAAAATCAACATATGAAATCATATTCCTATCTATATAACACTCTTATACAACTCATTTTATTATATTTTCTCAAATCATTTTATCAAACATCTAGTCTACACAAATATGCACCTATTTAGGTTTTGACAAATATGTAGCATATAACTAATTTATCCATGTCATCATAAATTCTACATCTTTTAATACCAGTTCACCATAATCATACTTTTACAACAATCAATTAAAAGAAAGCAACTAAACTTACTTGTCTTTTAGCAATAATCCTCCTCTACTATTGCTCCCTTATGTTGTGCCCTTAGTTTGTGGCGCTTTTTCAAGCACACTTCCTACTTTAGTCTTAATTTCTATCTTCAATTCTCTTAAAAACTTTTTGAAATAGAGATTTGGGTGATTATTGAGAGAAAAAAAAAAGGCAAAATGAAGAGGTAGAG
This sequence comes from Combretum micranthum, assembly GCA_024138025.1. Classification (NCBI taxonomy): domain Eukaryota; kingdom Viridiplantae; phylum Streptophyta; class Magnoliopsida; order Myrtales; family Combretaceae; genus Combretum; species Combretum micranthum. The sequence continues at coordinate 184,938 of JAMXBD010001577.1, forward strand.
AGCTAAAAAAATTAAAAGAAAAGAAAAGAAAAAGGTTTTTGGGCTTAGACTTTAGATTTTTGGGTTTGCGATTTTGGGTTAGGTTGAGCTTTACATTGTGAATTGGGCTTCTTAGATCTTAGATGAAAATCTTTGAGAATATGAAAATTAAAAAGAGATAAGAGAATTTGAGGGAATAAAATTGATAAATAAATTAGAAATTTAACTCAAGAATTTAAATGGGTAGGAATTCGATATTTACTTTAAGTTTGGAAATTTAGGTCTCAGGAATTGATATTTACAATCAAGTAGTTGGGTTTAGACTTTCTAGGGATTAAGGTTTTTGAATTTAAACTAAAATAACTAGACATTGAGGGGTTTATGTGGTTGAACTTAAGAAATTGACTTCGATTTGACAATCGAAGTTTAGGGTTTGGGAAATTTACTAAATAGCTAAGTTGCATGTTTAAGGATTTAGGGAATTGAAATATGGAGAAAATGGATTATAAATTGATAGTTGGAAAGAATTGAGTAATTCAATTTGTTGGAATAGAAAATTAAAGCAAATAGATAAGTTGAAAGGGTTAGCTAAAATTAGACATCGGCACGAGGCGGTTTCGAACCGCGAACCATCCTGACCCGTCCCCGGTGCTTCCGTACCTGGAAACCGCCCCGTTGAGAACGGTTATGAACCGTGGAATGACCCGTCGGAACCTGCGGGTCCTAGTGGATAGCAGTTCATTCACGCAAAACCAACGGTTTAACCCGGTCAGGAACCACTATTCCAAACCCGGCAGTTTCGACCCATGAAATATAGAAATTTAAAAAAAAAAACAAAACAAAACAAAACAAAACCAAAAATTAACATTATGTTTTCTAGTAGTAATGAGACATCAATTTATTAAAATTTTTATAATAATTTTTCAAATAATGAATTCGAAAAAGAAAACTAAACAGTAAATAAATTCAAAATTTTAATTCTCAGCTTTACGTGCACAACAAAAAGATGTTGTACATTATTCTTACTTCATGGTGGAAAAATATGTTGGAGCAGCTGCAACACTATTGGGTGTGAGAAATGACTGGCAAAAGACACCACTAACTTGCAAATGCTAAAAAAAAAAAAAAAAAAACCTGGTTCACGGTTTGAGTGGAATCGGAACCGGAACCACCAGTTCTGTGGAACTGTGAACCGCCCCTTTGGCGGTTCTGGTTCTAGTTCTGGTTCGGGTCCGAAACCGACCCGAACCATGCCGATGTCTAGCTAAAATCTCTAATTTTAATTAAATTAATTTACTAATTCGATATGTTAATTTTTTCTAATCATACCCTATAATTTAGTTTACTTTTTAATTTAATTAAACTATCTAAGTTAAATTTAAATTAAAGCTCAAAATCAATCATCTATTATATACTTAATTATAGCATTTCTAACTTAGATTGACGAAAATTTGGGCATTTTAGATAAGCCCTGCCCTAGAAAAAATTTTAGAATTGTTTATGAAGAGATATGGCATTGTATCTTTAAGTGAGTTTTAAATAGAAGATCGTTTTTGATAAGGCGTCGGAGTCAATCTTCATGAGAAGTCGAAGATTCGTCGTTTTCTTAAACGTGTCGTCTTAAAAAGTTCAAACAAATTACGAAATGTGCCTACACATTTTGCTGTGCAGTCAAAGGAATCTAACGGAGATTCAAAACATAACCCGATTCATGCGACACAATTGGCTCCAAATTAAGAGAGTTTTCAATTGTCATGGCACAGGGGTTTAAGAGCTATGTATTACTGAAGGATGAAGCATGAGGTTTCAGATCAATACGTTGTCTGAAAATAATGGACAGCCGTGATGATTTTCTCACCAGGAATGGTGTCCGTAACATGGAAAGGCTTGTTGGTAATTCTTCACATGTGCTGAACGAAAATGATGAATGCAGTGTGAAGTGCCTAGGAATTGAGGGGATGTGATTGCGTTTGTTGTTTTGAGGTGTTTTGTTTGTACATTAAAGTTGATGAATGGTTTTTGGTTTGTTATTAGTCCCATGAAAACTTTTTGGGAAATGGACTTCTATATAAGATAAAATTAGAACACTATAATTAAAGAAGAAAGGACTATAGAGAAATTATGGGCTTGTAATGCACTATGGGCTTGGGCTTGTATGTAAGATCCAAAATTCTTATAAATAAATAAAATAATATTAATTATAATAAAATAAAATAAATTATAATAAAAATATATATATAAATTAATAAAAACATATTATACTCACTTTTCATTGATTAAATCAGGCTTAATTATTTTTTATTTTATAGAAACCATAGGAATTGATACTTAAGTAAGTTTATTGTGATATTTCAGGTCTTGAAGGACTTATAATGAAAATACAAGCAAATTAGAGAAGTCTTATGCAAATTTGGAGACAAGGAACAAAGTAGGCTGGCCATTCATCAATATAAGCTGCCGACCTTCAACATGATTAACATCGGCCTTCATCAACAAGAACCAATGCTGGCTTAATTAAAGCTACACAGTCGGCCTTCAATACAAAACAGAATCAGCCTTCAAAAAACACTAGTATGCCAGCCAAAGAGAATTCAATGCCGCTGGCTTTAAGCTGGCCTTGCCCATGCATAGTATCAAAAATTTCAACACTGCTAGTTTTCATTAGAATATCAACACTAGTGTTCAATGTTTCAAATGTAAGCCGGCAAAACGTGGATTTATGCTCCTAGCTTTTAGCCAGCGTAAACCAAAGCTATCCTCAATACCACTCCAAAATTGCCAACAATTTTTTCTTGAAAATTAATTCAGACATTCAACACTGGCCATCTCAATTTCAAGGCTTTTGGCCTTTATTGTGACGGATCAAATTCCTAGTTTTGCTTACAAGAATACCCTGTCTTGCTGTGTGAGAGATTGTCTTGTAATATCAAATACTCTTAGAACCCTAGAAGGAAAATAGATATCTTTTTCATCTTTTCAATCTCTTAGACAATTGAAGACTATAGAAAGAAAAAAGAATTCATGGATATGAGTGGCTAATTCCAAATTTCTAGCCAAAGGATTGTTATAAGTTCCATTCTTCAAGAATTGTGAGATCTAACTAATTCATTATTGTTTTGTTTTTTATCTTTAGGTATTTATATATCTTCTGTATATTTTGATATTATTATCTTGCTTGATTGAAAAAAAATCGATTTAGGGCTTTTTGTTCAATTAGCAAAATAATAAATTGCCAATTAGAACATCAAATCTATAATTGTTTGATTTTTCTAATTTTTGTGGTACAATAACATGATTGATTATAAAAAAGATAATTGATTTGTGTTATGAAGATATATATTCTAGTCTAAATAGACTACATTTGTTATTTATTGGCTAGAATTTGTAATCTCTCTTATTCTCTATGCTATTGATAAATTAAACCTTAAGAGCTTGTTTAGGGCAATTTAATCAATAAGAGAAATAATCAAACAGTTTGTTTTGATTATCGAAAAAATAAGAAGAGATAAATTATTAAAACTTGTTAATAACCATAACCAATTTATCCATGATAAAGAAAAGAAATCTTTGCATCAATAACTAATTCTGTGAATTGAATTGTAATGATACCTTTGTTTAGGAACATTTTGATATTGAATTACTCTTTGAATTTCATTTCTTACTTTTGATACAAATAGTTTTCTTTGAATTTACAAAACTCCCCTCTTTTCTTCATTTAATCTTCTAATAGAAATAAATTTTACCAGTCCCTATGAATTAAACCCTGCTCATTGCTAAATACTAATTATCTAAATTTTTCAAGTAGGAATAAAATTTTGTTGGATTAGACGCCCATAAAAAATTAATAAGTTGGCATGTTAAAATGAGATAATAAATAAATAATTATAAGATGATATATCGGATGACACATGTCATGTCGTAATTGGTCTATACATCCACACCATCGACAAAGTGAACACCGTTAAATGAGGTATCAAAAATAGCCTCGAAAAGTTCAAATGGGTTTTGAGAATTCCTTGACACAATTATTTGTAAAACAATACTCGACTAAAAACTACAAACCAAAACCCTACTATAAAAGAATTAGGCTGTCACTTAAAACAAAAGAGATGCAGAGAACAGCAGCAATAAAAAATAGAATAGCAGAAGAATATCCTGGAGAATGACTGATATTTTTTTAATTCTGAACTTGAGAGAATTACAGCATTACATGACATATTTAAGTTGAAATTTACTAACTGATAGCTCCTAAAAAACTGCCACTTGAAAACAAATTCTACCGACTTTTCTGCTAAGACTACTTCAAAACTGACCAAGTCTACCATAAAAAACGGAACTGAATTATTTGACCCAGAAAACAGAAATAAAAAAAAAAGAGACAGAACTTTACTTAAGATGCACTAAGCTTTTTGACACTCCCCCTTAGTGCATGCTTAAATTTAGCAACACCAAGTGCAGCTCTAAACTCTTCGAACTTGGGCTTTCCTAATGCTTTCGTAAAAATGTCTGCAACTTGGTTATTTGTAGAGATTCCCTGCAGTTCAATTTCTTGATTCAACACCTTCTCTCGAATGTAGTGATGACGAACTTCTATATGCTTTGTTCGAGCATGAAAAATAGGATTGGAAGCAAGTTTGACAACACTTTCATTGTCACACTTAATCTGTACAGCATATTCAACTTTGCACAGCATATCTTTCATCAAACTCTTTAACCACATGCATTCTTGTGCAGCCATAGTTGCTGCCACATATTCAGCTTCAGTGCTAGATAGAGACACAACATTCTGCTTCTTGCTACACCAGGATATAACAGCTGAACCAACGTTAAAACAATAGCCTGAAGTAGAATGCCTATCATTTGCATCCCCTGCCCAATCTGCATCAGTGAATCCCTTTAGCATAAAATTCTCACATCTTTCATACATTAAACCATAATCAAGAGAACCTTTTACATATCGCAAAATTCTCTTTGCTGCATCTAAGTGAGTACTTCTTGGAGATTGCATGAATTGAGAGATCACACTGACAGAATAAGCAATTTCTGGTCTTGTGATAGTTAAATAAATTAAACTACCAACAAGTTATCGAAATTTCGTAACATCTTGCAGTAACTTTCCTTCGTATTTCATTAACTTGACATGTGGCTCCATTGGAGTTGCTTTTTCTTTCGACTCCCCCATGCTAAATCGTTGTAAAAGCTTCTTTGCATAAGTCTTTTGGGAAATGAAATATCCATCATCTGATTTTTCAATTTCCAGACCAAGAAAACAGCCAACTTCCCCAAACTTTTCATCTCAAATCGAATTGATAGATCACTTTTTAGCTTAGAAATCTCAGCTTCGTTATCTCCTGTAATAATCATATCGTCCACATACAACAAGACCAGCAAGTGCAAATTTGATTCTGACTTAACAAACAAACTAGAATCTGCATCTGAAACTTTAAAACCACAGAAGATGAAGTATTGAGCCACTTTACCATACCAAGCACGCGGTGCTTGCTTAAGGCCGTATAATGCTTTCTTGAGTCTACAAACGTAGAGAGGATGCTGATTAGAAACATAGCCCTTAGGTTGTTCCATAAATACTTCACGATCAAGATCTCCGTAAAGAAACGCATTCTTTACATCAAGCTGCCATAGCTTCCAATTTTTGAAGGCTGCCAGAGAAAAAATTATTCTCAATGTTACCATTTTCGCAACCGGGCTGAATGTTTCCTCATAATCCAACCCATAGCTTTGTGAAAATCCACGTGCGACAAGCCATGCTTTGCATTTATCAACAGTTCCATCTGGTTTTCTCTTCAAGCGATATACCCACTTGCAAGTGACAGGATCATAATTCTCTGGTTTTGGCACCAACTCCCAAGTTTGATTTTTGTTCAAAGCATCAATTTCTTCCCTCATAGCTGCCTGCCATTCTGGTTGATTTCTAGCTTCCTCATAGCTGGTTGGTTCTTCATCTATTGCTCCAATAAAGAAGCATGAAGTAGTGGAACAATTGTTGATTTTTACCTCATAATCTTTGAGGTGTTGTGGCTGTCTCTTCTCTCTTGTAGACCTCCTTCGAATTTCTTGCTCATCACCTTCTACATCTGAGGTATCAAACACTGGAAGTTCATCATCACCATCACACACAGCTTCCATGTTGTTCTCGGTAGCAGCTATAAGCTTCTCCGCTCACCATCACACACAGCTTCTTGATAATAGGATGACACTTCGTCGAAAACAACATCTCTAGAAGTGACAAATTTCTTTGTTTCTGCATCCATACATCTCCATCCTTTCCTACAAGGGTCATATCCAACAAAGATACACTTTTTCACTTTGGGTCAAGCTTGGTTCTGTTAGATTTTGGAATATGGACATAGCAAATTGAACCAAACACCCGAAAATAATTAACATTTGGCTTGACACTATATAAATTTTCAAAAGGAGACTTCTCTGTACCTGGCCATGGAGGTAAGCGATTGATTACATGGCAAGCGCACTGCATAGCTTCAGCCCAAAGCTCTCGAGGGAGATTTTTGTCATGCAACCATGAGAGACTCATAGAAATAAGATGGGCCAGTTTCCTTTCTGAAACACCATTTTGTTGAGGCGTATTTGGACATGTCATCTGTCGCGAAATTCCGTTATCATTGCAGTATGTGAAGAAGTCTTCAGACATATACTCTCCACCGTTGTCGCTTCGAAGGCATTTTATCTTCTTCCCAAATTCTTTTTCTACAGCATCTCTGAATTCAGCAAACTTTGTCAAGGTCTCACTTTTCTTTTCATAAATTTCACCCAAGTGTACCTTGAAAAATCATCTACTAACACCATGACATAACGACACCCACTGAAACTTGGTGTTTTTGTTGGTCCCATCAGATCTGTATGCACCAATTCAAGCATGGAAGATTTGCGATTTGATGAGTTTGTGAAGGGAAGACGATGCGACTTTCCAAATTGGCACCCTTGACAAACTACATCTTCATGAACATTTCGCAGCAATGGCATGCCATCCACCAACTTCTTTGAGGAAATTTTCTGCAACAGCTGATAGCCTACGTGACCCAATCGAGCGTGCCAAATTGCTGCACTTTCAGTCTGGCTTGTCCTCTTCACATAAGCTTCTCCTGCTGTCATGACAAATAAAGAACCTTTCTTCTCACCAGAGGTAACAACATCAGCAGATATATTTTTCACATTATCAAGAACTTTACATCTTTAGGCCCAAACAAAACATATTTCCCAGAATCTGTAATTTGAGAAACTGAAATTAAATTTCTCTTCAAACCTGGAACATGGAAGACGTCATTCAACTTGACTATGCTCCTGTCATCCGTTCCAATCTTCACAACCCCTTCTTTTACTACTGGATAGGCTGAATTATCTGCTGTAAAGATAACTCGCTCTCCTTTGTGTTGACGCAACTCTGAAAGTAGCTCATCGTTTCCAGTTACATGATGAGAGCAGCCTGAATCAATGATCCACTCCTCCTTGCATTTTTCACGGCTCAAGAGAGCTTGGGCAGGTGGTGATTTTGCGTCACTGCTTTCACCAACTTCTACAGTGAAGCACTGCTCCCATTTAAGTTGATCTTGTTCTTCATTTGCGCTAGCAACATTTGCTTTAGAGAGCTTTACTCTACAATTCTTCTTGATATGCCCAGGTTTACCACACCTATAACACTTAAAAGAGTTGTTATTTTGTGAGCCATCATCTGTAGCTTTTCCTGTGCTTGATCTCTTTTCATTATTTTTATGCCATGCTGATGTGTTTTTCTTATATTGCTTCCCTTTTGAGAACAGAGCAGAATCTGTATCGTAATTCTTAGCCATTTGCTTTGCTAAGGCCTCTTGATTAGAAAGCAAACTTTCTAACTCTTCAACCGAAGGTTGCTTCGCCCACCCTTGAATGGAGGTAACAAAAGGAATGTACTCCTTTTTCAATCCTCGAATGAGATATCGCCGTAACCTGCCTTCACTGATTTTCTCATCCACATCTAGTTCTGAAATTTCAGCACAAAGGCTTTTAACTCGTAAGAAATATTCAGAAATAGACATACCTCCTTGTGTTGATGATGCCAATTCATTTTCCAACAATTGCAGCCTTGCTGTATTCTTTTTGGAAAATAACCTCTCCAGCGTCTCCCATACTTCTTTTGGTGAGCTGATGTCCCGGACATGATCAATGAACTCTTTGCTAATCGAAGTTCTTAAAGCGAAGAGAGCTTTACCGCACTTAATCTTCCATTTTCTGCGTGGTTCAGAATTTTCCGGAGTGTCGGCAGGAATTTCACCATCATCTCCTGCAACTAAATCCCACAGGTCTTGGCCTTGAAGATATGCCTCCATACACATTCTCCAGTACTTGTAGTTTGTTCCTACAAGCTTATCGACACCGTATTGTGTGTTTGAACTGCCTCCTCCATTCGCAATCTCCATTTCTTTTCACAGCTTTCAATCTACTCCAACAAGACAATACCACTTGATAGACAAGAAGAAAGAAAGTGTATTTCGAAGCTTCAGCGAAGCTCTGATACCATAAAACAAAAGAGATGCAGAGAACAGCAGCAATAAAAAATAGAATAGCAGAAGAATATCCTGGAGAATGACTGATATTTATTTTTAATTCTGAACTTGAGAGAATTACAGCATTACATGACATATTTAAGCTGAAATTTACTAACTGATAGCTCCTAAAAAACTGCCACTTACTTGAAAACAAATTCTACCTGACTTTTCTGCTAAGACTACTTCAAAACTGACCAAGTCTACCATAAAAAACGGAACTGAATTATTGACCCAGAAAACAGAAATAAAAAAAAACGAGACAGAACTTTACTTAAGATGCACTAAGCTTTTTTTTTTTTTTTGACATCACTTGCACTACTAGCTACACTTTTGTGGTATTTCTCTTCTTATACTATTAACATATTGATGTCCAATAAACTAAAAATTGATAATATAAAAGAAAACAAATGCCCTTTAGAAAAAGCATAAAACTAATCAATTGTGAAAAACCTCATGAACTATAAAAAAAGGTTAATCAAATATACTTTTTGCATAAAGTAATGATTGAAATCAATAATACTTCTCATATTTGTGCCTCCATTAATCTACCAAGCATTATCCAGCAATATGTGTTAAAGTAAGAACAATTGCCAAACCAAATAATAATTGACCGGACTGATATCTTTTAAAAATTGCAAAATTTTAAATATATCACTCATAAACAACGTGTATAAGAAGCATCATGTAAAAGTATATTAACTAGATATGGCATGGAACAAACTGTAGAAGGAATAATATGTGGAAAGGAGTTGAACTAGTTCCTTTAAAAAAAAAAAACGTATCATATATGTTTAAATACAATATAATTGATATTGAGCCAAACCATGACTAAAATATAAAAATTCGAATTTCCAGAATTATCAAAAATTGGTTAAAATGTAATACATAAAAAGATATTATTACATGTTAATCATTTAAAAAAAATGCACAAATCCAAATTGCACAAAAAAAAATTACACAAATATCATCATTATATCTATATGTAATATAGCTTTTTTTTTTTTGAACGTGCGATACACAATTACACATATAATTATGTATGTATTGCACATTGGACATGCGATACACTTTTGGACTTGTATCACACATCCAATATGCGATTTTCGCATAATTATACATGTACCACTCATTGAATATGTAATATATGTACAAACCTGAATTGCACACCCTATGTGCGATATAACCACTTCTATAACTTTTGTACAACACCTCCAACATACAATACATCTATAAAATTTGTATCCCTTTTCCAACATGTGATATAGAGATGGTAATTTGATAATTTTTCATACAATTTGGATTTGTATAATTTTTTTTACAAAAATAGTAGACATATGTTTCACCCACATAAAAAAAAAAATTCCTAAGATAATTTCTTAGTAACTACTATATTCTTAAAGTTCATTGTACGGAGAAGTCCGACAAAGGCACATCTACACAACATAGTTGGTCAACAAAATAATTATTTTTGGGCCTAAAAAATCAAAATAATTACCACTAAAACGGAATATAAAAATTGTGGAGATTACTACTTGTTTTTGGTTCCTTACTTTCAGCGCCACAAAGTTTTGTATAAGTGAAAAAACATTCCTTCAATTTTTCATAATCAACATTAACACCCTAACTTCCAATGTCCTTTGCAATTGTACGATATATGCATGTCAACATGTCACACAAAGCAATAAATGTATACTGATGTTCCACAATAAATACAACATATTATTAACATTTCATTTCCTATCAATTTATTATTAACAGCAGTTATTCTTTTCCTCCAAATTTGTCTTACCTATTCAATTATCCTTTCACATCAATTCTATTAGGAAATATCAAGGAAAAGAATTGCCGATATTTGAAAATTTTAAGAAAATTTAGTTCCAATAGATAAAAAATCGGTTGGTGTATCCTGATTGTTGCTTTCTTTTAGTAAAATAAAGTAATTTTATATCTAAATTCATTCATATCTAATATTAAAATAATAACTAATCATGTTTAATTATTCAAAACTTATTTTAAAGATCTTAATAATCAATCTAATTTGTTGGTGATAAAGATAATTTCATCATTGATTTTCTCCATTTTTTTCACATTTTCTAGAAAGCTATCAATTATCAATGTTATATAGTAATAATGACTGAGGATATATCCGTAAAAGCATGCACAATCATATTGTAAAGACCCGACTCGCTAAATCCCGAGATTTAGTGTATTGAGTCTCCAATCACATATAACATTTTCACATTATATGTAAGGTTGCCCTATAATTAACAATTTATGAAAATTATTTGATTAAATCTACTAACACTTTATAAAGAATTTTTAAACAAAAGAAGATTGCTAATAAAAGCAATCTATACCTATATACATTATATACACAAAGATTAGTGTCAATATAAGACACTACAAAATTACAAGTTGTTCTTGGTACAAAAAGATAACTAAAGAGACTTTAAAATCTTTTACAGCTTAGGCTTATTTAACAAGCCTCATATACAGAGAAATATGTTTTAAACAAAAGCTTTTCGTAAAAACCAAGGGCATTCGAGTCCTACTCGTCCATGAACCTCTCAATTTCTGACACATATCCCAGATCATCATACAATTCATCTTCAATGCCTGCAATGCAGCAAAAGTGAGCTAAAGGCCTAGTACGCAATAACAAATACAAAAACGAATTGTCAACCGAACTTAGTTCTAATGAAATGCATAAATGATTAAGTCCTTATCTTGCTAAGGTTTCTTTTAACAAAGCAACAGTAAGGTATTCAAACCTCGGAATCACGCTCTAGGAATTTAGGGGTCCTGAGTAACAACAGCTGCTCAGGGGGTTGACATAAGCAGTTCGAATACTTATATCTCCTATATCTATTCCATAAAGAAATAGCTTTATTTAAGGTTCCAAAGTCGTTGCCCAACTCTACTTAAACTTAGTCTACAACATAAATCTAGTTCACAAGTTCCCATAAACTTTGAACTAAACCATGTCATTTCCTCCTAAGTTTAAGCAAACGTTATTCAGATACTAATCTCCCCATCAGCTATCCGCTTAACCATAAACAAATCGCTATTGCATCATAACGTACCATTGCATCATGGTAAAGTCATTGCATCATGACTTAGGTTAAAGCGCCTAACTAACATGTCATTACATCATGACAGGTTTGCTGCTCCTTAGACTAGATTAAACAGCGTAATAAACATCCAGTTCATCAAAGTATTAAATCGAATTGAATAAGCAAGCTATTGCATACCTGTACCCAGTAGGGTATCACTATATCCACTCGGAGGGAAATCAATTGAAGAATCTTTAACTGGAATAAGAAATATCAAAACAAATCAATAATCGAATGTAGAACATATATACAACATACAATTCTAAATTATTTATACAAAGAGATTCAATGAATTTAACACATAGCTCTAACACTTGATTCATACATAAAACATGTTTATATAACTTAGAGATTCATTAGAAGACCATATATGAAGTAAAGAAAGACAAATGAAGAAGGTTGAAATTATAAAAAATCAGGAGATACGCGGGCAATTTATACTCGCAAATTTGAGCTGAACGCTGGCAGCGTTGGAATCGTACGCTGGTGGTGTTAATGCTGGTGTTAAGAAAATCAGTTCTGTTCGTATTCAACACTAATAAAAGGCTGGCAACGTTGAAGCCCAGTGGCCAGCATATGATTTGAAAAATTGAATATTGGCTAATTTCTTCACAAATGCCGACGGCGTTACAAGCAGCGTTAAAAAAATCGATTCTAATCACATTCAACACTGCCTCTATGCCGGTGGCATTGAAGTATCAGATGCTGGTGTAAATGTAAAAACAAACTGGTCCGAAAAGTTTATGTTTCCCCCTTTTGCACTTTGCAAAATTGTAATCTAAGGCACTTTTAATCCATCTTCAAACACATATCTAGCTTCATATACTATCTTGTATCTGTATTGACTACTCCTAGCAACATTGAACATCATTTTGACACATCAAACTACTTCATTTATCTCAAATCCTCTCCTACTCTTCACCTTAAACTTAACTACTCAAAATCAACTTCAATCTTCACCAACATTTCTCACTACTTCCATAACACATATAACAAGTTCACATAATATCAAAACATAACACAATATATAAAACCATTCAAACTCATATGACATTAAAACTCATACTAACATGGATTTTATATCTATATCAAAAGAAAGAACAAACAAGGAGTTTATAGCTTGCATTAACTTACATGAAGAAGCTTTGGCTTGAAGAAAATAGTTGAATCTAAGAGCTTGTTCTTGCTAAGGGTTTAGAGTTTATGGTTTGAAGAAAGAAGAACAAAAGAAAAGTGAAAATTCGGATGGATTTTTTTGGCTGCCCAAAGAGGGTCTTTTTGATCAATTTATGGGCTCATATTTATCCTAAACTTTGACTTTTTGGGGTACATAATGGGTTAAGCTTTGTTTAGCTTAATTTGGGGTTAATTTGGACTTAATTTGAGCTTGAAAATGGGCTTAACTTATTGAAAAATTATGCTAACAAATTTTTAGACATTGCAAAAGTTGTTTTGATAATTTTTAAACATAACACATACATACTAATTCATACAAGACACAAACATTAACTATATTATACACACATTAATATACATAAAACAATAGCATTACTCTCATCACACATATACATATACATTAATAATTTACATTAATAAACATAGTATTAATTCATAACATGCTACTAACACACTTTTTATACTAACAAGAATTTACACATTGTATATCAAATCTATTTCTACACATTCATTTTTATATATCAAATTCACTTCAAACTTAATATTTAGAACTAATATTATATTTACATGAAAATTAAATTATTAAGTAAATTAGGTTATTTCACATATATCAAGAGTTTTTCCAACTTTGTACTATGTTTTGGTCATCACATGAACATGAACATAGCTACCAATGCTCTCTCATATGCAAAATTAGGTTACAAATTTTGATTATATATTGCATATCGAGTCTTTTTTTTTTTCCAAGTGACTTTTCTATTTTTTGTATAATTTGCTTTCATGCCTCTTTTATAAATAAGTTATACTTTGTTGTATTTTTTTTTTCTTTTTATTTACACACTTTTTTTTCATGGGTTTTTTCCCCCCAGAATTCTAGAGTTTTTCTGATTGTCCTCTCATATTATTCTCCATACCAATTATTAGAAACTTAGTATATGATAAATATTGTATGATGTATACAATCAAGTATCATCCGACTTATATATAATTTCATAGAAATATTCATCATATTTTATATGATTTAATCTAAAAAATATATAGTAAATTACGTTATAAGTTATATAAAAAGTCATACATTCATCATATCTGATATATTATATATATATATAATTTCTTAATGCGATAATTATACCATAATATTACATGAGTTATGCATAATACACATTATGCATGTGTATTATATACATATAAATCTTTATTTTGTAATTAGATTACTTAGTGAATGAAATGCACTGTGATTATAATTGGCATAATTAATTAAGTATATGTATTTTTGAGACTATATCTTATTCTCAATTACAACTCTTATATTTATTTGTATAAAAAATTAAACTAATCACCATTTTATAATTTGATATTTTAAGGGTCGCCTCCTTTTCATTAATGGTAGCCCACCCAGATATTTGATCCTGTATTTGTCCCTGTTAATACATTGTAATCTATCTTAACATGTCCACACTTTTCTGTACATATTGTTGAATAACCGAAAAGATCTAAATTTTCAAGGGAATCTCAAAAAGGATACGTCACATTTTATATTATTTCCACCCATATTGGTGTGAGGCTTAGGGATTGAGAAAGTTGCTGATCGCAAAGCACGCTGTCAATGGCGTGTTGTTGTCATGAGTAACCATTCTTGCATTGTTGGTAACGTTGTAGTTGTATCACGGAGAAGTAGGGATGCAATTGGAGGGGGTTTGGGACGGGTCACATAAGATCCGAATCTAAACCCAAACCTGACCCGCTTCCTAATAGGATATCCCAAACCCGCCCCGTGACCATATAGGGGTTTTTATTCAATACCTAAATCCTCCCCTACAGGGTTTGACCCTGACCCGCCCTACCCCGCCCCGCCTCTCGACCAGCCTTATTTTTTTTCCCTTTTAACTCTTAGTTAAATTCAATTGCATCTTCCAACAAAATATTAGATGGTAGGTCGGCAACTAGACTTCAGTATGGTCTAAATTGTGTTAGGCTAGTTACAGCACACTCGTCAATTCATAGGCTCATAGAACTAGCTATTTTATTTGTTAAAACAACAAAAATTAATAATATTGTAAAAATAACTTTTTAAGAGATAGAATTAAAAATTAGAAAAAAAGACAAAATAAAGTTAAAACTATTAACAACCATTCTTAAACACAAAAATTAGTAGTTTTTTTTTTAAACTTCAAACTTAATTTTTTAAATTGTTTATAATATGACGGGCTCGGGCTACCCATTAGGTTTTTTTTAATGACCCGAACCCGAACCCGAAACCCTATAGGGTCGGCATGTAATTTCCCAAACCCATCCCGCGATCCTATAGGGTTTTTAACTGTTCAGGCAGGCCGGGTATCCTATAATGACCCGCTTCGGTTACATCCCTATGGAGAAAAGAGAGAATGGGTGAAGAGAAAAAGAAACGTAATGTTATCAAAAGAGGATTAATTATGTGAGTGAAGAAGAGAAAAGAAAGCAGAAAAAAGAAATGAGTTTCCAAGAGTGAGAATTATTTCACTTGAGGAGAGAGAAGTTGAAGAAGAAAGTGACATCTAGGTAGTGTCTGGTTATAAGAATTATACAAAATAAGTAAAGCAGGATAGTACAATCATCTAGTACCATATTCAGATTGCACAGTATTTACTAGTACTAAACAAAATTTTTATCAAGTAATTTTATTTTATTTTGTTTTGTTCTATTATTTTTATACCATGAACCATAAGAGATAAAAACTTTAATTTTTGTCCAGTCTTCTCATGGAGAGAGTTTTGTCCGGTTCTAAATATATCTTGTAAATCAAATATGATATAATAATCTTTATCCAGTCTAGTACCATGACAAAACTGTACAACTAAACGTTACCCTTATCTATTAAAATCCATATAAAAATTTTTTTGAGGCAAACAAACTAATACCTGCTTGATATATAGTGATAGATTATTATTATTGTTGTTGTTATTATTATTATTATTATTGTTATAGAAAAAATTACAAATAAAAAAAATGTAGGCAGGTTTCAAGAAATCTAGAAATAACACCACAATCAAAATCTGCAAGATGAATCCACAAAAGCGGACATTTTGGGACAATTTTTTGGCTAAAAATTGCAAAGAACAAGCCAACACACCTGAAAAGAAGAGAGCAATGTTAGAAAACATGAATTTCCACCAAAACTCCTGAATACAGCCCAAATGTAGAAGAGGTTTCTGGCGCTCGAGTAACCCCTAAAGATGTAGAAAAGGATTCAGGCCTCTTGAAACTCAATTTTCCCCCCTCTTTTTACCAGTTCTTGAAACTTAGTTAAGAGACACGCCCTCTAGTGCACACATCAATAGCACAAATATTGCCACAAAGCGATTAATCAATCCTCTAGTCAAGGCTATAAGCAACACAACGCACCCAATTCTCACAGCATTGCTTTTCTTTTCTTGTCTAAGCTACTATGAAGGAGTTCCCGCCTCCTTTCGAAGGATCACCTTAATTGCCATTTAGCTGCTTTCTATCCTTATTAGCATCAACTAGCACGCCGCACCAAATAAACTCCCGGCTAACTTCAAGCTAAAGTAACTAGGCACAATAAATCTGCCATAATCTGACAAAAAACCTACCATAATCCAATAAAATTTACTAGAATACAGTGAAGTTACCACGTCCTAATTTTATATCATGAATTCATGAAGTGGCCCTTCCATTCCCAACTGAATACATGGATTGACAATCCACCGAAGCTCCAATCCCGGATGCCAGCTTTACCAACATGAAGGTCCACTCTGATATTTCAATCTTCTTGATCTAGCCCCAAATCCTTGATTAAGGTCACTAGAGAAGTTACTATTCCATAGATTAGAGATAAATTCAACTGAAATTGAGCTTAGAAAAGGATTAACATAACAATTCCTCTAAGGAGCTTGAATTTTATATTCTAAGCCACTTAAATCAACTTTGAGGGATTGATTTAGCCTAATCAGGAGAGAGAGATAAGAATCCAGAGGGAGAAATTACGCATCGAAGACGAGTGAGCTGTCGAGTAAGAGAGGGAAAGAGGAAAATAATGACTGGTGTTTAGTGGTAATTTAAAATAAATGATATTTCTTTACTATCTTTTATGGAAATTTGGTAATGTGACTTTCAAAAAATTTAGTTTGACTTTAAAATTTCCTTTGGATTACACTCATAATTCTTTTTTTTTCTTTTTCTTTTATTTCGTTTTTTCCTAACTAGTGTGCATGGGAGCAGAAAAGTAATGTAATCGCATTAGGTTCTGTTCTAAAAATATTTATTTTTTATTTATACTTGATTTGCATTTATATTATTTATATATGATCTATATGATATGTTTAACCAGTATTTATTATTCACAAATAATCTGGTTCAAATAAACGTGCAACAGTTGACAAACCGACACCTGAACCAAATATGCAAACCCATGCATAATGCCACCATGTCATTGACTTTCGATGTTTAAGCACAGTACGTTTTTTTATCTCAGCTTTATTTATTTATTTTTAATCGATTTTATGCTCTAAATTAATTTTGAGCAAGAAAATAGATCAAGTTCAATGGTTCCCCAAAATTTTCTTTTACGGCTTGAGCAAAGGATAAATTCAGTATGCATAAAAAAATAAAATTATGACATTGAATTAATTTGACTAAATTTTGACCTTAATATCCGTCTGGATTAAATTTTACATAAATCGATAAATTCAAGCGCAAATGAAACGTGGTTTGATGTTACAGATTTTTTTTTTCCATGTTTTTACGCTATGTTTGACAATCCCATGTAAAATAGAAACAAGGAGAAATAAGTGGGAAAAAAAAAAAAAAAGAGAGGTTTTATTTTTGTTTGGACTATTGTCATGAAAACAGAAAGAAATCAAATCAAATCAAATGAAATATTATTGTCGATACACTAAAATATCTAATATTTTATAATGTTTGTTTTGTTTTTAGGGGTATCTATGTAATTTTATATTAGTACTCTTCATTTTTCTTACTTTCTCCTAAAAGTGGATAAAAATCAATAGTATAAGATTTCTACCAATTTTTTCCCATTTCTCTTCTTTGTACTTATATTTGAAATATTCAAGCGTGAATTTTTGGTTTAAAAGAAAATATTGATCTTAAGTAAATTGATACCTTCCTTTACCCAAAAATCCAGATCCTACAGCATCACATACTAATATTTCAACTTTAAAAATCGAATAAGCATTACTCTAGATGTCCTCTCATATTTGCAGTAAGATTTATAGTCATTATAAGAATATAATTCATTTTTTATGAATCCGTGTTGTGGGCCTGTAAAAACTATCCAAATAAATTTCCTTTGTGTCACCTGAATTTTATTTTTGGCAAGATAGATTCCGATTCTCTACCATTCCCAAGCTCGTGAGGGGAATGGAGATACCTCATAAAACAGATTAAATTTCTTTCAAGTATACAACTCAAAATTATTTCTTGGTTAGCATCTAATAAAATATTTATTTAAACAAGGTTTAATTAAAAGCAATTATTAAAATGCAGTAGTAAAAGTATATGTATAATAGGACATACAAAGATGCTATACATCATCATATACAGCGTATTATTGATATGATATACACTGGCATATCACAACACAAAGATGCGATATCCATCTTTATATTATACTTGAAAATTACGATGTACATGTACATATACGGCAATTTACATCCACAATAAAAAAACAACAATTAAATTTTAAATCGTGATTTACAACCGCAATTTATTTATTAATATTTATATCATATTTTATGAATGCAATTTGCGATGTGTTGTAATAATTAATTTTGCCAAACTTTTTCGTTGATAATTTCTTTTTTTTTATAGCAACGATAGCCTGCGTTAAACTCTATACAATTCTATCTCAAATTTATAAAAGGTCTAAAACCAATACAAACCAATGTAGTGATGATCAATTGACAGTCACAAAAAATACCAACCGAAAATTAAAAAAAAAAAAAATCAATGTTAGTGGTTATCAATTGACATTTTTCCATATTTAGTAAGCCTAAAATTTTGGGCACTCTGCCACATGCCAATCAATTTGTCAAATGAGCCCAAGACAGACAGATCTACCAAAATTTATCAAGAAAACACAAAATGCAGTCTACCACCCTTTCTTGTTGCTTCTCCTTTTATTGAGCATTCCCTTAAAAGATTTTTCTGAACGATTAAATACTCTATTCAGCGTTGACATCACCAACAGTGTAAAATGTAGTTCAAACAAGTTGTAGATATTAATACTTCTGATAAGCTACAAATACAGTTCAAATATAAATTCATTACCGATAGAAATCGCAACCACAGCTCAACCATAACAGAAATGTTTAAAAGCTTAACACTTTTTCTAGACGAACGTGTTAAGAGCATGACAGCAAAATTCTCGACCAATTTTGTTTGGTCCATTTATCACGTCATAAACAAGAACGAAGATGCTTAAGGAGTTGTACATTTTTGAGATGAAAATGAAACCGGTTGACTTGTCGGAAGCACGACCCGATATCATTGTAATGTTGCTGATCATTCATCATTGATTTGAGTATGTGACGGGGTCTGAAGTATGTCTTCAATAGGAAGAAATCCAATCGACTTTGTGAAGGATAGCACAATTGGGTTTTTGACACATTTTATAACCCAAAACTTTAAGATAATGGGTTAATGGGTCTTTCCTCTTACAAACTCTTCACACAAGTCTCATATTTTTCACATAGGATTCTGACGCAGCGGAATAAAAAGGAAACAATCGCAAGACGTTGATTCGCGCACGAATACCGGCTTGTGATCTTCAAATATCTATTGATTCTGAGAATACCTAGATATTTGGCATCAAAAGTCGAAATCTACACAAGATTACGAAATTTGGGATAAAGAGAGAACACTCTCGAAGAAAATTCATTCAAAATAACATATTCTCTCATATGCCATAGGGCTTACATATATATAGGCAAGCTTGAAAGTTGCCATAACTGAAAAATGACTAAAACCTATTAAATAATATAAAAAACATTCAAAAGGAAAAACTAAAACTGACATCCTATTAAAAGATATTAAATCTTATGAAACCGACATCCTATTAAAAAACATTAAATCATATTAAAAATCCTACTAAATGATACTAAAAATTATTCTTTAGAAATATTAAATGATATTCTAAAGGCATTGACCACATTATTAATTACGAATTTGAGAAACCCAAAAGACATGTAAAGTATGCCGCTCCAACATTGGCAGTGTAGGATTTTTCGTCTCTTCATCCTATGCTGCATCATCCTCTCCAAGCTGGACAAAATTCGACCTCGAATTTTAATCATGTTATGCAGTAAGTCCTCAACTTGTCTCCTCAACCCTTCATGTTTTGTAGGGCTCATTTGATGACGACAACAATTTGGAAGGGTTGCACTTAGTTCAAGATCAATTTGGTGTTGAATGTCTCTCAATAGGGGTAACCCATCTGGCAACTCTTCAAAAAACATATCCTGGAGCTCCTTTACAACCACAGTTGCAAACTCAGATATTGTTACCTCCTGAGTAACCTCCTTGTCCACTAAAGCAAATATCGCCTTAGATTTCTGTTCAGCAATATGAAAATCAAAATTTGGTTCACCATTGCCTATAGGCTGAAAAATATCTTTTTCCAAAAATTCTTCCTCTTCATACTCCTCATCAAAAATAGGTTTTCCATCTCCCTTAGCCTTAAGCACATCATCATATTTTGTGAAAAATTCTTCTTCATCATTCTCAATGTCAAAGACAGGTCCTCCATCACACACAGCTTCAAACATAGGTTCATTATCCTCATAAGTGTCAAATATTGGTTCTCCATCATAGTTGTCCACATCAATAGAAGAGAAATCATTATCAAATTTCAGGATTTTTGTGTTCATCCCTAATTCTCTACAACTACTATCTTCCTTAACAAAAGAGGAGTCATCATTCGATTCCTGATAACCTACATCAGGTATTAAATCAAAATTAGGCACTAGATTAGGATTAGGGTTTCTAACTTTATTTCGATTCACCAAAAGTGCTTCTATCCTTTCTGTGACCTGATCCACCATACGACTCAAGCACCAATCGACTTTCTGCTCGATTCGTCGACCTAGGTCATCACGACCATAGATTTCATTTGTACGTCGCTGGTTGACTTGTTTGCGAGGCGCCATGATATTCCAAGAGCGAACGCGGCTCTGATACCAACTGACGCAGCGGAATAAAAGGGAAACAATTGCAAGACGTTGATTCGCACACGAATACCGGCTTGTGATCTTCATATCTATTGATTCTGAGAATACCTAGATATTTGGCATCAAAAGTCGAAATCTACACAAGATTACGAAATTTGGGATAAAGAGAGAACACTCTCAAAGAAAATTCATTCAAAATAACATATTCTCTCATATGCCATAGGGCTTACATATATATAGGCAAGCTTGAAAGTTGCCATAACTGAAAAATGACTAAAACCTATTAAATAATATAAAAAACATTCAAAAGGAAAAACTAAAACTGACATCCTATTAAAAGACATTAAATCTTATGAAACCGACATCCTATTAAAAAACATTAAATCATATTAAAAATCCTACTAAATGATACTAAAAATTATTCTTTAGAAATATTAAATGATATTCTAAAGGCATTGACCACATTATTAATTACGAATTTGAGAAACCTAAAAGACATGTAAAGTATGCCGCTCCAACATCGGCAGTGTAGATTTTTCGTCTCTTCATCCTATGCTGCATCATCTCACACTTGTACCCTAACAATCTCCCCCTCAAGTGTGAGTCTCCACAATGGGATAGGCCATACTCCCCCTCAACAAGAACTTGTCGAACTGACTCCACTAAACCCGCTTTGTGAGTGGTCCTACTTACTCACTATTGGTTTCATAGACGAGTCATACCATAAAGCTCTTCTTTCCACATGATGGGCCAACCATGGGAGATTTTCAGTCGAACTATCGGCTCTGATACCAATTGATAGGGTCTGGAGTATGCCTTCAATGGGGAGAAATCCAATAAGCTTTGTGAAGGATAACACAATTGGGCTTTTGACAATGGGTCTTCCCTCTTATATATAAACTCTTCACACAAGTCTCATATTTCCCATATGTAATTCTCACACTTGCACCCTAACAGTATGATTATGAGCCAATTCGTTTTAATTCAACTACCACGTCCTAATTGAAAATAATTAATTTTTGTAAAAGATCAGGCATGAAAAATTAAATTGTCTCAAATAATTTTAAACAATAACATTGATTAGTTATTATTTTTAATTGAATACTAATTTTTAATACAATAAAAATTTTTAGTTTGAATTCTTTTTTATAACAATCAAAATAATATTTATTCAACAAGATTTCGTACCAAGTTTTTGGATCTACGTATAGCAACAATGCAGCCTCAAATAAAGATAAGTTAGTTACTCAAAAATGCTTATTGGCAATGTGGTTTCATGATGTAGACTCCAATGTAGGAAGCATCAGCATATGCATACACCAATTCACTTTGAATTAGTGTACCTTTTCACTCTCAATAAGAATTTTCTAAGAGCCGGGCAACAAGAAGGGGATTCTCCACATGGACAGCATGTCCACTGTCAGGAACTTCAATGATATCAGAGGCACCACTCGATGAGTCACTGTCGTGCTCTTTGCCACTGCAAATTTCCTTGTACATCTGCTGAGCAATTGCAGTGAACTTCCTGTCTCTATTACAAACGATAAGTAAAATGAGTGATCTAAAATGCTTCAAATCTTCCCACAATAACCTGATATGCCAAGATACAGAAATTTCAGAAATGAACATACAATGACTATTTCCAGGGATCATTGAGGTTATGCTAAGAAAGATCAACTTAACAGACTAAAACCGGGAACTCTTACTGTCACAAGCTAGAAATTTTCAACTCAACAAAGCTGTTGACATCCTGCTTCTTTAGGTCATCACACAAACGGAAACACGTGGCAACTTTCTGTAGAAACTCAGCTTTTTCATCCTTTCTTGATTGAAAGATGAATGTTGTGAACTAACACTAAGAGAAGAAAAGATAACAAAGAAGGATATTTTGAAGGAGTTTACGGTTGTCTTGCAACACTTAAATCTGATAAAGTTTTGGCAAGACTTCGTACATCAATATGCCACAGATGAAATGTGAGGATCTGATTATATTGGGGATGGTTTCTCAAACTGCATAGAAAACAATATCTCTAAGGTGATTTTACACGACTATAACCTGCACAAAAGAATTAATTTGTACAGAAATTGGACAAGGATCACCTCTTCCACAACTGGCCAGAGTATCAGGATTCCACCAATCTTCATTTCAACATTTAATTTCTATGTCATTACAAATGTGAAAATCCCAAACAAAAGAGAAGCCTAACTGCCGAGACCACATTTATACCTGATTAACGAATTTCATGGCCATGTACAATGCTATCCGTGCTCCCATTGAGTATCCCACAAGAATAACTTTTTTGCATGTCATTTGCAGGAGAAATTTGCATAGTGGATCTGCAAAAACTTTAATGCACAATCTTTGTCCCTGAACTCTTTTATCTCTTCCTTTTTTCAAGTTTGGAGTCCCCATGGCCTGGAAGATTGACAGAGATGCATCTTGCCAATCCAGAAAATGTCTTCATTATGGTAAGCCATTCATCAGCATATCCAAGAACCATGGAGAAACAGGAGTACATTATCCTACAAAAGCGTAAGACACTTCAGATGAAGGATATGATAAGCAACACTATTTTAAGTACATCTCTTATTCAATGAAGATTCATATGGTGAAACACTGTTTAATAGAATAACTCTGCAATAGTGCAATATTCTTGACAGCCAGATGAAGTTAGGAAAAAAGAGAAGTAAACAGGGAAATGACAACATGATGACAGACTCAAACAAAGATCCTAATTCAAATAATTATCGGAGAAAAATATGGAAAGATCCTAAGGAAAATAAATGCCATCTCTCTTGAAAGTTAAGCAGTCTGCACTTACACTTTTTTCTCCAACTTCTAGCACTTTGATGGAGTAAGAGACATCCTCTAAATCTACAATCACATCATACTTAGATACTTCCTCATCTGAGGATTGTTTAATTATGACATGTTCATTAAGCCGGCATCTCTGAAGTAGCCTATTATCATCATAAATAGACGCTTCTATGAAACCACTGGCTGCAGAACGACAAATCTTCAGAGGTTCACTTGCCACATCTTCCTTAAGCCACTGGTAGGTCCCAAGACCATGTGCTATGGTTCCCTTCATTTCATTATTCATTACCTCGGGCAACATGGCATGGTATAAATCAAGATAACTGGAGAACATCACATATGCAGATAGACCTATTCCACTTTCAAATATGGAGCTTACAACAGCCATCTTTCCATGATGCCAAGCCCATCAAGCAACAACAGCAGATTGTTCAAATACACCAAGCAGACTTGGTTTGATTATCTGATAGACAAACGAATCAAATTAAATTACAGTTGAGAGAAGTTCATGCTGAGAAATTGAAACACAAAGCACCACACTCTTCATGCAACTAAACAAACATGCACTATTTTGTGCAGAATAAGGTCCTTCTATATTATTATGGGTCAAAATTCAGAGCAACAAAACAAAAACATACCTTACAAGAAAGAAGTATCAAAACCAGTAAACTTTTATAAGGAGATTACAGTGTTATACATGTAGATCTATGAAGTTTCAGTAATGTCCTTTCAAGTAACCTTTGTGGTGTTTTGGGTAGTCTTTCATGCTGAAAGAGCTTAAAAGAAGAATGAACATGGCAAAAGGAAAGGTAAAGATAGACAGATATTATTTACAATTTTGGCTGCAAAACACACCATAATTGTGAGAACTAATAGAAAGCTATTGACAGTATATTGCAAAACTTGACCACTCAGATTCAATTTTAGCTTAAAATATTAAATGGCAATTCATACAAAGAGACATTACTGCAAAAATAATATTATGCCATGTAGATAAAAACTAGACTAGGAGAACCAGTGTTAATTTTTTCACTTACAACAGCAGTTATTCCAGGTGGCTAAAACTCATCAGCATTTTCAAACGATCTTCTTGGCAAAGATCAACAGTTTCATCTAGTGCAACAGGTATGCCACTCACTTCACAGAACTTCATAATATCATTTACATCTTGAACAGGTTCCTGAAATGGAAAAACAATTAAAAAGATATGAATTATATCATTTCAAAACTCACTTATGGAATTCCAATTTTATATTATGAAAATTAGCAATTTTCTAGCCGGATCAGTCCAACGGCAAAATAAATATTGAAAAAAAAAAAACCTCTGATCTGTTTTGAACAGAAAATGCCTAACCATTTCCCACTTGCATCTGTAAAGCATGAGATTATGATAACCAAGTAATCTCAAAACCTTTATTGATAACTATGTGACACATCACTGAACGTTATAAACCGGAAAAAACGACAAAGCATTGATGGTCTGAATTTGTGACCTTTTCCTCCTACATCATCCAAGTACTGATATATCCCCATAAATATTGATAAGTAATATATGAAAAATCAGGTCGAATCTTTCAGTTTAAGTTTTCAGTTCAAATGGTTATGGATTCAACTAAATCACAAATACCGAGGCAGCATGTCAAAAGAGGAAATCCCTTTGTAGCTTAGTATTTAGGCCATAATGATATGTGTTGCAGGAACATTTGATTTGAAAATACTCGGCATGCACCTTGCTAAAAGGAAGCTTCTACAATCTAAAATTGTTTTCTTGTGATTTTTCATGTCAAGGAATGATCTCCTTCGAAATAAAGTAACTTCCTACTGAAAGTGACTCAAACCAGTAGCCTTGTATAAGTTGCTACTAGTAAAATCAATAAACTTATTCTCATAGAAATACAATCTGCAATTAAAAGAAGCTAGCCATTATTGTGCACCTCTTGACCTTTCATATCTCAATATACTACAAGCCACAGTTTCTAATGCAAGAGGCAAATTGAAGGGCTTCCTCATAAGTCCATTTCTTATTGGCATCAGCATGGAGTTCAATTTGGTTACCGATCTTCTTTTTTTTTCTTGTATATGTGCAGCATCTAGAAGGGGATCTCCACGACAGGCAACCTGTAAGATCAACAAATTATCATCGTCTACAGTGAATTTTCAGATATCCTCACCAGAGAATATACAGAAAAATTTTCATATTTTTTAATAACTATAAAATAATCAGAGAAATGCTAGTTGTAATAGTGACCAACTTTCAGCTTTATAGCACTAAATCCCTCCTCAACAAGATCTGCAGCGACCCAAGCAACCTCTTCCAGAGTTCCACGAGGATCAAGTAGTACACAAATCTGAACTCCTGGTGACTTACTAGATATTGTCCCCCCTCCTTGGAAATAGATGTTCAGCAAATTGGTATAAAGTGCTCGTGCAATGGCATTGAGAATAGCCATTTCTAAACCACATCTAACACTTGGGAAGATCGAAGATGGCTGTACACAATGACAAGATCATAAGAAAAAACCTCCACTATGTTCCAATGTAGAAAACAGTTTAATTCCAAAATCCATTTTGATAAATTGCTAAGGATTACATGGGAACCTAATTTATATACCAGGAGACGCAATTCATTCATTCTATGTCCAGGAAGAAAATGCATCTTTCATGAGCGGGAACAAATTAGATATTTTCACTCCTCTAATCACATGACAAAACAAAGTTGCATTTCTGCATCTGTCAGGTTCTCTTCATGCATTTCAAGAGGTGCAACCTGTCAAAGAGAACAAAAGTTATATCCCTGAAAGGTAGTAGACAGAAAAAGAACCAGCCTTGAAGAGAAATAGTCAGAAAGCAAATCAAGGAAAGAACTAACCTTTGCTTGGAGAATTGCATTTGTGTCGAAAAGGTAAAACTGGCTTGCACAAGAGTAACCATGAAGCCAAGGCACATGGAACCCAACTCTACTCTCCAAGCAATAGACATAGCTTGTTTTAAACACAGCCAACTTAGCCACCAAGCACTAATTTACCTATTTTCTCCCACACAACCTTCGCACCACAACGAAACATTCAGACATCTCTCTGGTTGCAATTTATCCAGGTAAACCGACTTGCTTAGATGGTAATGCTTTTTGATTTTGGTAATATTGCATGAAGATATTGGAAGAACCTCACCAATACCAAGGCTTCCATCTTCCAAAGTCAAATACAACATAAAGCCTTCTCTATAATAAAATTTATCATCATGATGAGTTGAACTGGAAGTGGGGGCAGCCTTCAATGGAATTCTGCCAGAGAGAAGTCCCCCACTATATACACAGCATGTGACAGCCAATACAAGATAGCAAGAAAATATGCCGATACAAAAACAAGTGGAGGCTGCACCTGGAGCGGCATATTTCAGAAGCAACTGCAAAGCTTCTTCAGTCACTTGGGAAGCAGATCCTCTTAGATTACTGAGAATATGAAATCTCATAAATCACATGTATAGAGAAAGGGGGCAGGAACACAAAAAAAAAAAAGATAAAATAAAAATAAATAAATTAATTAATTAAAAATAAAACAGAGGAAGCAAGCAGCATCAGTGTTTAACAACCTATGGATCATGGTATTTGTGTCTCTGCATCTGTCAACCTCAATGAGATAGTCCATCCCGTCATTCTGAGATGTGTAAAATGCTTTTTCAAGATCCTCCTTCGCATGCACCTCAACATGCTTCACACTGTATGCCATGCAGATATTTCTTACTTGAAAAGGAAGATGTGATTGGACAAAAAAATGCAGAGGATAAAACGAGAATTCTGGACAAAAACAAGACAAACCACTTTCCACCAACTTAAACTTTTAGATACGTCGATCGAACTTTAATAAGGCATTGGCAAGAAGCAACAAAGTTGAATCACTGCATTATTATCTCACCACCTATTTAATATTTTCCTACTAGATGGCCTTCAATTGATGCCCCATCCCACATGAGAGAGTATAAATAAATGTAAGCACCAACAATACCTATCCCTTCATTATCTTGGAAATAGAGATGTAACAAACTAAAAGCATATGATATATGTACTCCAACTTAAGGGGAAGTGTTGAGAGGATTTAGTTTTAATATTCATGTATAAATTTATAATTTTATACATATATTATATAATGTGATATCGTGTTAAGGTTGTAATAGACACTAACGCTTCAGACTTTATCATGCATGCAGCCATCTATTTTGGACTAGTGTTCTTTTTCACTTTTAATAAGAAAATTCTTAGAGCGTAGGTAATAGGAAGGGGATTCTCCATGTAGACATCATGTCCATTGTCAGGAACATTAATGATCCCACAAGAATGTTTCTGTGAGTCTCTGTTTTCTTCTCTCTACCACTACGAATTTTTGTGCACATCTAATAAGTAATTGTAGTAAACTTCCTATTTTTTTTTTTCCAACTACAAGTAAAATTGGCATTTTGTACTGTTTCAGATCTTCG
Organism: Combretum micranthum; assembly: GCA_024138025.1. Lineage (NCBI taxonomy): Eukaryota > Viridiplantae > Streptophyta > Magnoliopsida > Myrtales > Combretaceae > Combretum > Combretum micranthum. The sequence goes on from JAMXBD010001577.1 coordinate 213,241, forward strand.
GCTTTGGTTCGTGAATAGTGCACTTTTAAAAGAAAAGTACGAAAATAGGGTGGGTAGAAAGAAAATACAGGAGAGGAGGTGAGGGAGGCATTGTCACTGACATCGCCTTTGAGCATATGAAGAAGACACCATCATTGACAGCGCTTTTAAGGTCAACTGTGACAAAAGGCGCTCTTAGTAAGGGCGCCTTCAATGGCTGTTTTAAGGGCGCCTTCTTTCCCCCACCCAAAGGTGCCATTTTTATTTTTTTTTAGCACAACCTTAGGTTTTATTGACTAATGATTCTAAGACATAAGCACCCATTTGAGAAAACAGTCACAACTTCACTTATCTTGTAATTTCATAAATGCTTTTTTTAATTTTTTCTTTTAAGTTTCCATGATTCAAATGACTTCAATGCTTTCAGCAAGTATAATCACTATCCTGGTACTCTGCCCTGCTGCAGATGACTGCATCCTTGTGTCCAAGTTATATTGGCAACTCTCAAGCTTTGACTTTGTTAGCTGGTAGTGTCAATACATTTGAAACACATGCACCGTATATGATTTATTATTTCTAAAGTACTTACCTTAAGATAAGATAAAAAGTCCAAGATACATGGCTCCACCAAGAAATGCAAATGAGATCAGGCCCCTGCATGAGTTGAGAAGAAAGATAGAATCAATTATAGTATATCAGCTACTCAAGATTTTTTCTATGTACAGCACAGAAGTATACTGGCGTTTGGGTGGGGAAAAGAAGACGCTGTTAGAAACGGTGCCCTTAGAACAACCATTGAAGGCACCGTTACTAAGGGTGCCTTTTGTCAAGATCAAGCCTAAAGGCACCAACAATGATGATGCCTTCTTCACAAGCTTAAAGGCGCTATAAATGACAATGCTTCCCTTACCCTCTCCTGTATTTTCTTTCTACCCAACCCTATTTTCATAGTTTTTTTTAAGTGCACTATTCACGAACCAAAACCTCAAATCTTCCTACAATGGCCTAATATGACAAGATACAGAAATTTTAACTCATGCCTTTCTTTGCAAATAAAACAACATATAATATTTGCAGGGACCCCAAAAGTTATGCAAGTAGAATAACTCAACACATTAGAAGCGGGGTTTTGTTTCGGTCATAAGCTGGAAATTTTTCAACTCAGTGAAAGCTCTTGAAATTCCCTTAGCCTTAGGTTAACAAATGATTGGTAATATGTTAACAACTTATTGTAGAAACTCAGCCTTTTCATCTCTTCAATGAAGGATGTATGGAAGGCAATAATACTAAAAGAAGAAAATATGAATTAAAAAAGGATTTTGGAAGAAATCACAGTTGTCATGCAGCGCTTAAATTGGATAGAGTTATAGCAAGACCTTATACATTACTGTACCACGAATCTTTAAGTAATTTTACACAAAGTAATCTTCACAAAAGAATTAATGTATACAAAATTTAAACTAGGATCACCTCTTCCACAACTAGCCAGATTCTCAAGACTCCACAAAGAGCTGCAAGCAATGGGATACGACCTCTGTACTCTTGAATCATCTGTTGCCTTGCAAATTTCTCTTTTAGAGTCATCTTTTAAGCCCAGTCTTCTAGATACTAGCACAACTCCGTAATTCTTCGTTTCAATATTTTGTTTCTTTATTATTACAAATGTGTTAATCCCAAACAAAAAAGATGCCTAACTCCCTATATCACATGCATACTTGACTAGCAAATTTCATGGCCATGTACAATGCTATTCATGCTCCCATTGATTATCCCACAAGAGTAATCTTTTTTGTTAATGTCATTTTCTAGAGAAATTTGCATAATATATCCACAACAACTATGATAGACAATCCCTATTCTTGAATCCTTTCATCTCTTGTTTCCTCAAGTTCTAAGCCCCCATGGCTTGGAAGACCAATAGAGATGAATCTTGCAAATCCATAAATCATCTTCATTATGGCAAGCCATTCTTTAGCAGATCCAAGAAAACCATAGAGAAAGAGGAGTACATTATCTTGCAGAAATGTTAGATCGTTCAGATGATGGAGTATATGATAGTAAGCAATGTTTTGAGTACATCTTTTGATTAATGAGGCATCATTAGGTGGACCACTGTTCAATAAATGGAAGCATACAATTGTAAACCCCTAGTTTTTACGATAATTTTAAGCTTAAATCTTAAATCGAAAAGTCAATTGGGAACCCCAAGTAAGCAATTCCCCATTAAAATGTAATAGTTTAGATCCGGCATTCCCGTATTTTTTTCAACTCTAGAAGAATAAATAGGAGTCATGTGTGTTGTATAGTGTATAATTATATACGAAAATTTAAAAATATCATATTAGATAAAATTCGACTTATTTCGAGCCCGATTGGATACAGTCCTCGAAAAGCATGTCTCGGGGCTCGAGAATTTAAAAATATTTTATTAATACCATTAGGTTCTTAATTTTATAAGGATTTCAAAAATATCAGTTTTATAATTTTTTGATAACTAAAAATATCTGATATTGCAATTATACGCGAATTTTCTTACTACCGGTATTAACTTTTGTCTCCTACATTATTTTATACTATTCATTATATAATACTACTCTACATTATTTAATGCCTATACTTTATTACCATTGGACCTTATTTTTTTTACCATTCATCTATTTTTACTTTTTACATTTCCATATCTCTTTTCTTACATCAACCACTCATATTACATCTCTTAATCATCAAAACAATTAAAGAAATAAATTTTGTTTCCCTTCTCCTTTACAATGGCCGATGCTACTATATATATTATATTTATTTTTTTCTTTTGATTTAATTTGATTCCACACCAACTTCACTTCCATTCTTCTATGAATACCACCTCCTCCCTTCATTTCTTACACCACTCTTCCAACATAAAGTTACCATGCCAAAAATACTCTCTCAAACACTTGCTCTAAATTCTCTCTTTTACTGCCAAAAAACCTTCTTTACATTTTCAAACAAATCCTCTCCAAACACTATATGCTTTACCAAAATTAAAATCTTTCTTCTCCATTTCTCTTACAAATTCTTTAAGGTAATATTCTTATTTCATTTATACAACCATATCATGTAACTTAATATGACCATGGTGGTGTTTCCTAAACTTTAATGTGATGGAAATAACACTATGTTCATATTATGTTCTTGTTCATGGAGATATCTTTTCTATCTTATTATATTATGTTGTTTTATGTCGTTGTTTAGTTGCTACTCTTGTTAGATTTAAATATCTATTTTTTGCATTCGTTTTAATTTATAATCGGAACGGAATTTATTCTTTGTCCTAGGAGCCTTGACTCCTAATGCATGACATATATGATAATACTTGACTATATTGTTGATCTTGTTTAAATTGTTATTTTCGCTTTCGTTTTTAATTTATAATCAAGACAGAATTTATTCTTTATCCCGACAGCCTTGATGAAGCTAAGACTCCCAATACTTGATTTTATTATTATAATTTCTCTTATTTGTTATTTTGTGTGTACCATGTTATGATATATGCGTGTACTCATATTATTGCAAGATTCATAGTGTTGATCGAATAATAAGAGATGTCTTATTTTACAAAGAACAAAACAAATATTATCATCAAGAAAAAGGAATACTAAATTTAAAGTTTTTCCTTAACAAGCAACGCAATTTTCGACTAAAACAAACCTACCATGAGATGATAGTTTATGCCTTGTCAAATTTTTTCATGATTCATCTAAGAAAATTATGACTTGTCTTTTAAACTAAAGGAGGATTATTTAACTTCGATAACCTCTTTTCATAAAGTATCTTAAAAATATACTTTATGAAAATCTATAACCACTAAGAACTCACAAGTTTTTAAACTTAGATAAAAGGCGATTTATGGTCCAAATGTGAGAATAGTTTTGAAAGAAAGATCTAAGGATCATTTTGTAATCATCATAAAGGTAAATGAATGAGAATAAAAATGAAATCTTTTAAGATGAATCCACATTCTAAACTATAATTCAAAAACTTTTCGAAGTAGAAAACACGATTTTTCCAACCATCAAGGGACATTGTCTTGATAAAAATTAAAAATTAGACAATAACACTTGAATCATGTGTTTAATATGAGTTTATTTATGTAGAAATAAAGTTTCTCAAGTTATATTGATAACTAAGTATTTATCAAAAGGTTTTCAATGAGGAAAGCTTCGAAATTGTTTGTTTTGAAGATTGGAATTTTCGTAATGATTTTGTGATAGTTTAGTTTTCAACCAAAACAACCATATATGATGAAAACAACCTTAGAAATGGATAGATATTTTCCAATAGGTAGAAATTGGTATATAATATGTGAAATTCCGAGCTAAAATGAGAAAGTTATGGATATTTTAAGTTGAAATATCCTTCAATACGAAATTTGATGAACTTAGTAAATTAGTTGACAAATTTCTTTATAACTTCCAAGAAATGCTCATTATGGGTATTTCTTTTGTTTAAATAACAAGGAAGACGAATTTCCATACCCTGAGAACTACTTTGATTAAGGAGATTCGCCATGGCCTAATGAGTTCATTATTTAAAATTTGTGCTTATGATTTTGTTTGTAAAATAGTGGCATTAAACTTAGAAAAAGATAAAATTGAAAATGTGCATGTGAATTATCCTTCAATGAACGCATGTTAAGTATATCGAAATGGAAATTGAGTATAATTTATGATTGTTTAGCTAAATTTTGATGTGTCTAAAATTGCTATGATCACCTTCAATGAATCAACTAATATGTCATGATATTATAAATAAATTGTACATGCATACCATGATTGCGTCACACTACATTGGTTATTATACGTTTGGTGGGACAAATATATAATAACTAGGTGGTAGTAGCTGTAATTCTATTTGGAGGTGGAGTAGGCACTAGTATTAACTATAATTTTTATGGTGGTATAGGCACTTGAAATAACTATAAAGGTTTGATTTTAAAACTATGGTTGTATGGGCCTGTAACACCTAATTCTGAATAGAAGGCCCAAATCCATTCGACATATGATCCTTGGAAAATCATATGAATTGTTTGCTCACGTGCTTGTGCATTTCATATGCTTACCTAAATAACTTGTTATGCTTTCAAATTGTTGAGTACTTGTTTTTTGTAATGAATCTCACTAAGCCCGTTAGCTTACTCCTTTATAGTTATCTTTTGCAGCACACCTACTTGTGGCTTTAACCATGAGGTTATTTTACTCAGGTACTACTTTTTGGGATAATAAGCTCTTTGGAGAAGATAGATCTTAGTTGTAGGCATTAGCTTCTAGTTGAATTTTCCTTATGTGTATTTATTAAAGACATTACTACCATACAATAGAAATCTTATTTTGATGGGGGTATGCTCCTTAGAATTATGTAAAAACTTAAAACTATATTTATCGTTGTGATTTCCATTCTTAATTGTTTATGTATGCCTTCTTAAGTAACTCGTTGCAAAGATTCGTCCTCTATAGTGGTGAAAGTACGCCTTACATTCAGTGTGTAAACTTATGGGATAATTAAGGTTATCATACTTAAGTTTAAATATTGAATGTGACGGGCTGTCACATTTAGGGTACCATTTGGTGTGACAACAATTTCTTTAGGGTAGTTTCATATAAGTACTAATATAATGCTTTATTATATTCATGAAGAATAAGGAGACATGTACAACTTTCTCAAAAGCCAAGTTAAGTGAAAACGTAAACAAGGATGTGACAATATGATGATGGACTTTAAACAAAGAACCTAATGCAAAACCCCATAAATGCCATCTCTCTTGAAAGTTAAGCGTTCCATCTCCTCCAACTTCTAGCACTTTGATGGAGTAAGACACATCCTTTAAATCCACAATCAGACCATATTTAGATACTTCCTTGTTGTGGATTGTTTAATTATGACATGTTCGTTAAGTTGGCATCTCTGGAGTAGCCTACTAGAATCATTTGTAAATGCTTCTATGAAACGACCATTTGTAAGAGACACAGATCTTCAAGTTGATACAACTGAATGAACATGAACTATTCCTTACAGAATAATGTCCTTTTATGTCAATACCATTGTGAATCAAAATCCATAGTAGTGAAATCAAAACATACTTTACAAGAAAAAGTAATCAGTAAATCTTTATTAGATTATACTATGTTTCTCAAGTAGATTCGCGAAGTTTCACTAACATCTTTTCAAATAAGCTTCATAGAGTTAAGGAAAATAGACATGGCAACGAAGAGAAATAGATTTTATTTACAATTTCACTATTGAATGCACAGCATAGTTGTAAAAAGTAATAAAAGCTTTTGGCAGTATTTTGCTTTACTTGATCACTCATAAATATAGTTTTAGCATAAAAAATTATATGGAAATTAATGCAATAACATAATACATGCACCCACTAGGAGATCTAGTGACAAATGTCACTTACAACGGCAGCTGTAGCAGGGCAGCTAAAATTCATCAGCTTCTAGGAGGATCTTCTCTGCAAAGATCAACAATTTTATCTGGTGCAACTGGAATGCCACTCTCTTGGCAGAGCTATATAATATCATTTGCATCTTGAACAGGTTTTAAAGTAGAAAAACATTTGAAAAGGTACAAATTACATCATTTCATGATTAAGAACCCAATTTCATAATAAGAAAAATAAAAATTTAGCAATTTTGATCCAGATCATCAATGGTAAAATCTACCAAATCATCTGATGATATGTTTTCAACAGAAAATGCATGACCCCTTCCCACTTGCATTTGCAAAATATAAGATGATGAAAGCCAACTATTCTCAAAACTTTTGACTTATAATCGAATGACTTAGGCCCTCGTTCTCATGTATAGACACATTAGTGAACCTTATTATAGAATTGTGTGATGGACCTTAGTTGATCTCAGGCCACATCAAAACTCCCCATTTTAGGGCTTCTATGTGATGACCCCTTAGTCAATGTTTAAGCTTGGCTGGTTGTTTGGGATGGGAGGGAGTACAAATATGAAAATCATGTCATGTTTACAACTTTAAGCTTTTAATCTAATGGCTTTGGGTCTAAATCTAACAAATATTTTTGAAGACATCTTTTAAACAACTCCTATAATTAAATCTATAGCCAAGCATTAATTTTATCAAACTAGGAAGAGTGTCATGAACACCTCTACTAGGTTGATTGACTAGCCCCCAGCACCTGTATGTTCATAAATGCATATTACATGGTGTAAATTAGTAACCACCACGGTCATTCAAGGTAAACTAGTCATCACATTAGAAAAGCAAAACAAATAAGGTTCAAAGGCTGCCCAATTAACAAAGCAGCAGATTAGCCCATCCAACAATGATAGGCATTCGCATTCTGACTTTCCAATTAGCATAAACCGTGGATTTAGAACCTGATGGACTAGGCTAGCACATAAATTCTGCATTCAGATCCATTAACTAACCAACTTAGCATACTAAAGTGTGTCTTGCCAAAATTCAAGATAATAATGTTGCAGAGACAGTTGGTATGGAGCAAAATATTCCAGAATAATAGAAGACAGAGCTTAGGCAAAAGAAGATAAAAAATGAAGACAATCCAAAAAGGTACATTAGCCAAAAGAACAATTTACGAATCATTTCCTTATTCTATTAGGTAAATTATGTAAAAAAGCTCAACAGAACTATTGCCTTAACACTCATTGAATTATAGCTTTTTAGAATAATTTACTTGACTATCCAGGAAACTCACAGCAGGAAGAAGGTTTGATACTGCATTGCTCGCGAACTACGTGTCTATGAGAACCTCTTGCATAAGTAACTGCATGATATGCAAGTGAACACTACCCATAAGAACAAAAGGAGACAATTTCGATCTTGTAGCAATACAAAGGTATTGGATGAAGAATAGTTAGACAGTATAAACCAATATGTAAATTGATTAACTTATGAAAAATTGATCTTACCATTAAGCAAAGGTGACAGCACTTTCCGAAAAAGAGAAACCTATAGAGCATTTTTATTGGGAAGGCTATGCAGAATAAGTCCTTTTGGTAGTAGGATCAAGCTATGATCACACGATTTAGTAGTTTGAATATAGAGTTAGCCCTCCATAGTTTCATGTATAGGCATCAAACTTAAAATGAAGAAGGAAAGGATTGAAAAGTCTACATTTGTATTTCAGCTTTTTCTTTTCAAATTTAAATCATTGGCAGAAAAAAAGTGTTAGAGTACTTGAAAAAATTAAAAAACACCAGTAAATGAAAGTCCCGACCTTCCTCAATGAGAGAAATGGATCATGGGTATTTAATCTAAGTAGAGCTACAGAGGCATACCGTATTTCTAGAAATGGCAGCATTTTGTGAAAGCCTAACAAAAAAATGTGAGCAAGATGAAGACCTGTTCTACAAGAAATATGAGGTGAAAAATACAATTTACAACCGTTTCTAGACTTGCAATGTTAAAAATCTTGAGAGCAAATATGAAGTATGAATATGTACCAAAATAAAAGGATTCTAGCTCCATGCGATCAACGAGAGAAGTTGGTGCTTTAACAGGAGTAGCATAGCTATAGACGTATGGTAGTGATTTAAAGCTGAATTACACTAAAAGTATCGACGTTTGGAGCAAATTCATTTTATATATCAGCGTTTTAAAATAGGAATCAACATTTTGTAAAGCGAGTAAAATGAGATATCAATATTTTGCAAAATTCATTTGAAGCATCAACATTTGGATTAGTTTTCCGTAACAGTCAATCATAGATACCTTATTTGACTAATTTTGTAAAACTTTGATACTTCTTTTTAACCACTCAAAACATTGATATCTTTTGACGTAATTTATCTTATTTTAAAGTGATAGATACAACAAAGAGTAAGTTAACATGATACTACATAAATGGCAGCTTCAATGCTTATACAGAAAAAGCTGGCACATATAGGGTTAAATGGAGTCTTAAAACTAAACTTATATTCTCAAAGGCATCATTTAAACATGACAAAGCTAAGAAGAGGCTAGGAAAATAAAGTTTAGATACTTAAACAAGTTGAGCTAGAGCTTTGATTTAGGCTAGTGAGTTGGTTCATAAACAAACTCGTCAGTAAATTTATGAATTTTATATGCATGATATACTTTATATAATTATATAATTAAAACACAAAAGCTAATTTTTATTTAATATTTATGTATATATATTTGTAGCAACAGTTATAGTACTATATTGTTTTTGTTTGAAAAAAAATTAGAAAACAGTTTATCTAAATTAGTCGAGCTCAGTTTAAATGTTAAGCTTGATAAAAGCTCCGTAGGCTCGATAAACAACTCAGCTTGGCTCAAACTCAATTCATAAACGACCTGAGTCCAAGCTTAAATTTCAAACTCGATAAAAAGTCGAACTCGAACTCGTGCTATATAAAGCTCCATTTGGAAGCATGCAAACTTGCCTGGACAACCAGAACAATGCTACCGTATTGTAATAACAAACTGAAAGATCTGGAGAGCCAATAATGATGATCACACAATCATCCGTCCAAGTAACTTCTGTACCAATGACAAGAATATGTCAATAGAAAAATGCTCCTCCAAATATGCAAAGAAAAATTTCACTGCATACCGTAATAGCTATTCATAGGTTTAAGTAAAGAATCGTTATTCAATGTTCTTTTTTTTTAATAGAGATTCCTTATGGAATAGCTATTATAGTCAACCATATACCGTAATAGCTATTCATAAAGAATAAAATTATAATATAATTACGATTATAGTAAAGTAAATAGGTAGTTAGTGAAATTATTATTAGATTTTACAAATATTAGTAAAGTTTCATTGTTTCTCCGAAACAAAGGAGTTTCATAAAACCTACAAAAGGTTTCACTGCATACCATCATCGCTGCTAAAATAGAAACATCCCCATGCTCTGTAGCTTAATTTGACCATATAATTACATAAATATCAAAGCTAGTGCTGTTTATTAGTGAAGATGGACGTGAACAACCATTATAACAGTGTGGGATTTGATTCAACCAAAAGGAGACAGGGTAATGAAACATAACCAAAGAAATAATTGACATAACTGATTTCATCGGAAGGCAAAGTTACCTAAGGAATGAAACAGTAACGTGACCTGCCTCATTGATAATGATATCATGTCAAAATTGACATTCACGAAAATACAAACAAATAAAATAATGCCTGGACGTGGATACAATCAAATAAAATAAGATTAAACCTAAATCGTTTAGAACTTAAGATGGTGGAGCCTTTTATCTTTGATGGTGGTTGGCTTGGCCTAGACTTGAACATGGATACAAGCAGATAAAATAATACCCAGACCCTATTTCCCTCCAATAATATTTTATAATAATTATATATATGTATGAAACTTAGATTACTTATTTATCAAAAAAAAAAAAAAAAAAAAAAAGATTGATCATGTTTGTGAATAGGCAAAAATATAGATATGATTTTATAATTATCCCAAAATAATATCCAGAACATTTAGATTCTACTCTTACATCAAGAAAACTAGAATAAAATAGAATAGAAAAAATGTTTGAAAACACAGAAGCAACACTTGAATTAAATGGAAAGGAAAAGTCAGTGGCCTTATAGCCTAATGTCATTTTCCCAAGTCTCTCAAATAAAAAGTACCAAGTTCGATTTCTTCCTTCTCATTGTAATGGCAAAAAAAAAAAAAAAAAAAAAAAAAAAAGAAGAAAGAAAGTGCCATTATGTTCGGATTTGGTGGTATAAAATAGATGAAAATAAGGCTTCTTTTCTAAATATTAGAGATGGGTTCATACTTTAAAGGATAAATGTTAAATTTATTAGCTGAAATACATATGAAATTTCAATTTACCACCTAAATTTTGAAGTGATAAATTTAATATTCAATCAAACTTCTTTTGACTATTTTTACTATCTCTTTAATACTGTTTGCTTTATTTGTAGATGTAAAAGAGGTGGTATATCATTGAATTTTTACTAATGCTCCTAATGCTATCTAAGACTAATCAACTACTTCTTCTATGCGAAGAAACAAAATAAATGATGTCAATGAGATAGTAAAAATAATTATGAAAACTTTGATTTGGTATTCAAATCACCATTTCAAAATTAAGGTGTCAAATTTAATTTTTGTGCAAAATTGGTACCAAATTTGATATTTTCTCTTATTTAAAATATAGAAAAGCTCCCTTGTGGTTCAAAAAGAGATCGAAAAGAGAGAACAGCTAGTGGGTGTCTTTAATTGGCATATTAATTGCTCAAAAAGCAACCAACTCATATTGCTTTTCAAATTTATGAGGAGGTGGTAGGTCTTCAGCGAGAGAAAATATAGGAAGAGTTGCCTCTGGAACTATTGTAAAAAAAAAATCCTTAAGAAATGTTTTGGAATTGAGGTGTGCATGAAATTCACTATATATAGTAAGATGTGGCTTAACAAAATCTATAATTTTCTTTCATATGTAGTTGGCAAAGAAGTGTTTTTGCACTCAGTTTCTGGATATATTTTACAATTGGATTGGAAGAAGATTCCACAAACGATTAGTCTAAACTTACATAACTCAGGAGCTTATCCTTTCTAATTTAAATGTTTTTCCTTAACTGCTTCCATCAGCTTGTAATTCCATCCTCGGTTTTCATTGTTTTATGTATTCTTTTAATAATCTCATAAAGCGATAATAGAAGATGTAGAATTAAACCCCAATTGAGCACTGTTATTCAAATATTACAGAAAGCCGTGTCATGGAAACCACTGCCCTAAAAGCGAAATTCCGACACAATCGTGGTGCAACTGATAACGCCGTTCGCTCCCCAAGGTTAACACAGCCACCCCAGTCGCACGTGCACTCGTGAGATGGAGCTGGAATAACAACTATAATTGCCCAGAAAAAATGAGAAGAAGAAGAAGAATATTTTTTTTTTATTCAAAATTATCTCTCCTTCTGCAAGCAAAAGTAATATATATAAAAACTGCCTTTGAAAACGTAACTAACAAAAAAATATATCTTTTGAGAAAAATTAGGGCACAATGAGGAGATCGTGCCTTTCAAATTGGAAAAATAACTGCTTGCGTTTTTGAATGATTCAAAAACACGTTTCTTTATTGGACCAATTCAAACATGTTTTGTCAACAAAAATCAAATTCAAAGAAATTTTCTCTAAAAAGATTGAAAGAGTGGAAGCCCAGCCCAGCCCGATCCCAGGCCGAGCCGGCGACACGTGCGTGTGGTGATTTTTTCAAAACCCACTCATGCACTCTTTTGAAACCATATAGAAGGAGAGCTTATTATAAACACAACAAAACTTAGTTTTCCAAGCAATGTGGGATAATGCTTGAAAAGCATATAGTCATTCCCAACAATCCCCCACGAATGACTATACACATTTTCTGGGCAAAGGAAGGAATTTTATTTACTTAAGCATTAATATCCTTCGATTGAATTAATGCATAGTGAAATGAGGCAACAACTTTACTAATGAAAGTGAAATAAATCTTGAACTTTCAAAAGCTCAAGTTGAGACCCCCACAACACATATCAACTCCTTGATGTTGCTATTCCGTGATAATATAAAAGCGCTATTAAAGGCCCTGCGCATACACCTTTGTATTCTATGAGTGCTCTAGAAAGAAAATCCTATATTCCTTCATAGAAGGCGCCCACCTTCACATTCATTTAAATGGTAACTTCATCAAGTCTATCACATTATAGACCACTCAATAAACAGCTATAAGTCACTAAGTCCATTACTCATTCTTCATCACAATTATCCATCAAGTCCTTTCTAGAACCACCCAAACACAGCTATGATTAAGCACTACCACAAATATAGATGGACTGTAGTGTACCACATAATATTCAACCAAAGTTTAAGTCCCATTCCCTTGGAAACTCTTGAATAACTCTCCTAGTTAATCCTTTCGTTAAAGGATCTGCCAGGTTTCTTTTGATCTCACAAACTCTAAGAAATTACACATTCCTTAAGAGTTGTTTAACCGCACCATGCCTAATGCGAATATGTCTTCTTTTGCCATTATAACACATAATTTTTGGCAACTCCAATAGCTGCTTGTGAATCACAGTGCAATGAGATTGGAACAGAAGACCCCCACAGTGGAATGTCACCTAGTAAGTTTTTCAACCACTCACTTCTTACCACCATTCAAGAGTAATGAACTCAGATTCCATAGTAGACGAGCAATACAAGTCTGTTTGGATGATTTCCATGAAATAGCTCCTCCACCTAAGTGAACACATATCCACCAAGTAGAACTCACTTCATCATTAATTTGCACCCAGTGGCATCACAAAACCTTCTAAAACAGCAGGAAAATTGTTAAAATGCAAACACAAATTCATGGTTCCTTTAAGATATTTTAGTAATCGACGAAGTGCATTCCAATGTTCATTGTTAGGATTATGGTTGTATCTACTGAGTCTACTTACAGCATAAGCAATATCAGGCCTTGTATATTCATGAGATACATAACATTTATAATCTTAGCATATTCAGCTTGTGAAACACTATCACCATTATTCTTTTTAAGACTTATGCTAGGATCATAAGGAGTTCTCACAGGCATTTCATCAAAACATTCAAATTTCTTAAGTATCTTTTCAATGTAGTGTGATTGACACAATGAAAGCCATTTTCAGTTTTTTATTTTAATACCAAGAATAAGATCAGCCTCCCCTAAATCTTTCATGTCAAAATGAGAAGACAAAAACATCTTGGATCGTTAATCACTTCCAAGTTAGAACCAAAAATGAGCATGTCATCAACATATAAACATATAATCACACAATCAAAATCAAACAATTTTGAGTAAACACAAGAATCAGACGCATTCACAACATATCCATTGTTTACTAAAGTACGATCAAATTTCTCATACCATTGTTTGGGTGCCTGTTTAAGACCATAGAGAGATTTTCTGAGCTTGCATACCTTGTTCTCTTGCCCAGTAACTACCAACCCTTCTGGTTGTTCCATGTAAATTTTTCCTATGTCTCCATTGAGAAAGGTCGTCTTCGCATCATCTGATGAATCATCAAGCCTCGAATAGTGAAAGAGCAATCAAGATCTAATGGTAGTATTTTAGTCACAGGAGAATAGGTATCAAAATAATCAATACCTTTCTTTAAGTGTACCACTACTAGTCTAGCCTTGAATTTTTCTATTGACTCATCTGGTCTAATTTTCCTTTTAAAGATTCATTTGCATCTAATAGGTTTACTACCCACAGGTAAATCAACCAATCCCAATTATGATTTCATGATAGAGTCTAGTCACTTTTAATAGCTTCTTTCCAAAAACTAGGGTCTATAGAGGTTAATGCCTCTTTATAGGATTTAGGATCATCATCAATTAAGAACAAGAAACAAATTGTTCATTGATTTTATCAGAATTTTCAGCTAGAAAGGCAGTTAAAAAATCAGGCCCGAAACTATTCTCGTCTCTTTCTTACTCCTTTTAGGTTCAATCACATGTTCATTTGAAGCAGATTCATTTATCAAATCATTCCTTGAAGGAGCAGCATGATCAACAATAGTTTTATTAAGAGGAAATACAAGTTCAAAGAATTCAACATCTCTAGATTCAAATCGAATTATCATTCAAACACATGAATACTGTATGCAGCACTGTTTTTGCATAGCCAATAAATCACAGTCAAAGGTCTTAGGCCCAATATTAGTTTTCTTAAAATCTAGATATGCAACTTTAGCTAAACAACCCCAAACTTTTAAATAGTTCAAGTTAGGTGCAAGCCTTTCCATAATTCATAAGGAGTTTTATCCAGTTTCTTGTGAGGAACCCTGTTCAAAATATAACATGCAGACAAAACAGCTTCCCCCCACATGTTGTCAGGCATACTAGAATTTAACATAGCATTCATCAATTCTTTTAGTGTTCTATTTTTCCGTTCAGCTATGCCATTTTGTTGAGGTGTATAAGGAGCACTGGTTTCATGTATAATACCATTTTCATCACAAAATTCTTTAAGAAAATTCGTACTATTCACCACCTCTATCAGACTTAAGCCTTTTAATCCTTTTATCCAGTTGATTTTCTACTTCAGCTTTATATTTTTTAAAAACATTTGAGAAGCCTCATCCTTTGACTTTAACAAATAAACTTTTGTATATCTGGAAAAGTCATCTACAAAAGAGATATATATTTTTTGCCACCTTTACTCATTGTGTTTTTAAAATCAGCCAAGTCAGAATGAATCAATTCAAGTAATTCAATGCTTCTTGATGTGACATGTTTAAAAGGTTTCTTTGCAAATTTTGCTTCAACACAAACAGTACATTTGGAGCATTCATTCTCATCAGACGCATTTATAAGATGCATATTTTTCAGTCTTTTGATTGAACCAAAATTCACATGTCCTAACCTATCATGCCACAAATTAACAGACTCAACAATATAAGCAAAACCAGAGTTACTTCCATTAGCAATAACAGAAACAATGTTCAAGACAAACAGTCCATCAGACAAATATCCCTTGCCCACAAAATCCCCATTCTTAGCTAAATGACCTTATCACCTTCATATACAAGTTTCAGTCCAGCCTTATTAAGTAAACTACCAGAAACTAAGTTCCTACAAAGGGAAGGAACATACAGCACATCATTCAAAGCAAAAGTTTTTCCAGAGGTAAGTTTCAAAAGAATTTTTCCTTTACCGAGAACTCCAGCAGTGGCTGAATTGCCCATGTAAACACATTCACCATCTGCTGCATACTAGAATTCCTGGAACAGGTCCTTGTTGGAGAAAATGCCTAGTGGCGTATCAAGTAGCCAGTCAACCGGTTTTCCAGCAGGTTTGCCTCCACCACACAGCAACAATGATTTCATCCGTTTCAACAACATTGACTTGCGGGCAGATTTGTTATCAGGCTTACTGTCTGGTTTCTGATCCTTCCTCTGGTAGCACTGGTACGCCTTGTGGCCTAGTTTTCCACAGCAGTAACAATGTAGTTTATCTTTCTGGATTTTTCCATTATTGCCTTTGAACTTTTTCTGGTATCTACCTTTTTGGAATTTCTTTCTTTTGTTTTTGAACCTGTCTTTAGGAGCAGTAGAAGATTCAACTGAATTAGCCTTAACAGAAACTGAAGAAACAGAATTTTGCTTATCTTTCAAACGATTAGCCTCCTCAGTTTTCATGTGACTGATCAGCTCCTAGAGTGGCAGGTCCTTTTTTTGTGTTTGAGATGGTTCCTGTAATCGCTCCAGGAAGGTGGAAATTTCTCGAGTAGAACATTAGCCTGCAGGACATCACACATTTTCATACCTTCGCTCAACACATCTGTAACCAGGTTTTCATATTCATGAATCTGGTCCATGATAGGCTTGTCATCAACCATCTGGAACTGCATCCATTTGCCGACCACGTATTTCTTCCTCCCACATCATCAGCACCATACCTTGTTTCTAAGGTATCCCAGATTGTCTTCGCATATTTTTGTTTGACGAAGATGTCGAAGAGAGCATTCGTCATGTGATTGAGAAGGTGACTTCTGACAGTTTTGTTGTCCTTCTCGAATTTCGCCTTAGCCTCACCATCAGCCTTCTTTGTTTTGTCAGTTGGAGGCGTAGCGAGAGGAGAAGTAGGAACAGCAGGTTCGAGTTGATTATCAGGAATGCCAGTGAAAAGAATGTAATCAACCTCAAGCTATTCGAAGAAGATCATAAGCTTCTGGGACTAATGCTTGTAATTGATTCCATCCAGGGGTTCAAGTTTGGAGAGATCAGGCAGTGACTTAGGAATAGAATTAGCCATCATTGATGAGAAAGCAGTAGAGAGATTTCGCTTTCAGATTGTTATTAAAATATTAAAGAAAGCTGTGTCGTGGAAACCACTGCCCTGAAAGCGAAATTCTGGCACGACCGTGGTGCAATCGATAACGCCGTTTGCTCCCTAAGGTTAACACAGCCACCCCAGTCGCACGTGCACTCGTGAGATGGAGCTGGAATAACAATTACAATTGCCCAGAAAAAACGAGAAGAAGAAGAAGAATATTTTTTTTTTTATTCAAAATTATCTCTCCTTCTGCAAGCAAAGCAGTATATATAAAAACTGCCTTGAAAACGTAACCAACAAAAAAAATATCTTTGAGAAAAATCAGGACACAATGAGGAGATCGTGCCTTTTAAATTGGAAAATAACTGCTTGCGTTTTTGAATGATTCAAAAACACGTTTCTTTGTTGGACCAATTCAAACACGTTTTGTCAACAAAAATCAAATTCAAAGAAATTTTCTCTAAAAAGATTGAAAGAGTGGAAGCCCAACCTAGTCCCGGGCTGGGCCGACGGCGCGCGCGTGTGGTGATTTTTTCAAAACCCCCTCATGCACTCTTTTGAAACCATATAGAAGGAGAGTTTATTATAAACATAACAAAACTTAGTTTTCCAAGCAATGTGGGATAATGCTTGAAAAGCATATAGTCATTCCCAACAAGCACATCTGTATGTGCTTCTTATAAGTCATGAAGTTGTGTTGAATTGCTAAATTTGGATTAGGAATCCTTGTATTCAAGTTTTCGAAAAGCAATATATGTGTACAAATATATACATATATGTATGTATTTATGTTTTTTCTAGATCTTACTATTGATGCTACATCGTTGGTCGAAATGGTAGGGTTTGGGAAACGATACAATTGATGGATAATGATCATATGTCAAAATAAACATTCAAGAAACCATAAGCTTTTATATAGGTGTTCGATCATTTATTATTAAGATTAGCATCATAATCATCTCATCTGAAAGTATAAACTTATAAATATGACATGTGCTATTATATTTATTATATAGTACTTCTCCTCACTCATTTATTATTCCGTTCCATTCCTCCTTTTTCCTTACTTTTCTATGAGGTAATCCTCTCATCTCTCCCTCTCTTTTTCCTGATATTGTTTTATTTTTATAAACAACAACCGAACCGAATTGAGAAAAGTGAGATATTCTTTGTATTTTTCACATGTAATTACCTTTTTTTTTTTTTGGCTGCATTCAGACTGTTTTATACTTTGTTATATTTCATCTGACGTTTTGGTTTTTTATGGTTTTGGTCTGATGAGGTGGCCCCTACAATAAGCTGTTAGTCAATAACCAAAAATCGCTGACTTGGCGGTGGACTTGGGGGCTTACCGTACCATCTCTCCTTGCGACAATATAATTTTATTGTGCTAAATTATTAGAAAAAATCTTCCTCCATTATTCTACTACTATTATTCTTGATATAAATCTAAATAAATACTAATAATATTTACACAGTATTACTAAATATAAATTTTTTTTTTATCATACATGGAGTAGGTTGAGAATTTACTATTCTTATGATATTGTTTTATATGTGTTCCAGTAAATAAGTATATGACATATGTAAAATGTAAAAATAATTTTTTTAAATAATATAAATAATATTTATCATTTCAAGATATATGTGAAATAGCCATACTTGCCACAGAAATAAGATAGCATCACGGCAAAGCAATGTGTTTCGAATAGTCGACCATGCTTCTGGAAGCAAGTCTCTTGTTTATGAACTCAAGCATAGAACTTGGGGGCTTAGCCTGCCATCTCTCCTTGCGACAATATAATTTTATTGTGCTAAATTATTAAAACAAATCTTCCTCCATTATTCTACTACTATTATTATTGATATAAATCTAAGTAAATACTAATAATATTTACACAGTATTACTAAATATAAAATTTTTTTTATCATACATGGAGTAGGTGAGAATTTACTGTTCTTATGATATTGTTTTATATGTGTTTCAGTAAATAAGTATATGACATATGTAAAATGTAAAAATAATTTTTTACAATAATATAAATAATGTTTATCATTTCAAGTTATATGTGAAATAGCGATACTTGCCACAGAAATATGATAGCATCACGGCAAAGCAGATGTGTTTCGAATAGTCCATGCTTCTGGAAGAAGTTCTCGTGTTTATGAACTCAAGCATAGAACTTGGGGGCTTAGCTGCCATATCTCCTTGCGACAATATAATTTTGTTGTGCTTAATTATTAAAACAAATCTTCCTCCATTATTCTACTACTATTATTATTGATATAAATCTAAATAAATACTAATAATATTTACACAGTATTACTAAATATAAAATTTTTTGATTATACATGGGGTAGGTTGAGAATTTACTGTTCTTATGATATTGTTTTATATGTGTTTCAGTAAATAAGTATGTGACATATGTAAAATGTAAAAATAATTTTTTTAAATAATATAAATAATATTTATCATTTCAAGATATATGTGAAATAGCCATACTTGCCACAGAAATAAGATAGCATCACGGCAAAGCAGATGTGTTTCGAATAGTCGACCATGCTTCTGGAAGCAAGTTCTCTTGTTTATGAACTCAAGCATAGAACTTGGGGGCTTAGCCTGCCATCTCTCCTTGCGACAATATAATTTTATTGTGCTAAATTATTAAAACAAATCTTCCTCCATTATTCTACTACTATTATTATTGATATAAATCTAAGTAAATACTAATAATATTTACACAGTATTACTAAATATAAAATTTTTTTTATCATACATGGAGTAGGTTGAGAATTTACTGTTCTTATGATATTGTTTTATATGTGTTTCAGTAAATAAGTATATGACATATGTAAAATGTAAAAATAATTTTTTTAAATAATATAAATAATGTTTATCATTTCAAGTTATATGTGAAATAGCGATACTTGCCACAGAAATATGATAGCATCACGGCAAAGCAGATGTGTTTCGAATAGCCCATGCTTCTGGAAGAAGTTCTCGTGTTTATGAACTCAAGCATAGAACTTGGGGGCTTAGCCTGCCATATCTCCTTGCGACAATATAATTTTATTGTGCTTAATTATTAAAACAAATCTTCCTCCATTATTCTACTACTATTATTATTGATATAAATCTAAATAAATACTAATAATATTTACACAGTATTACTAAATATAAAATTTTTTTATCATACATGGGGTAGGTTGAGAATTTACTGTTCTTATGATATTGTTTTATATGTGTTTCAGTAAATAAGTATGTGGCATATGTAAAATGTAAAAATATTTTTTTAAATAATATAAATAATATTTATCATTTCAAGATATATGTGAAATAGTCATTACTTGCCCCAGAAATAAGATAGCACCATGGCAAAGCAGATGTGTTTCGCATGGACCATGCTTCTGGAAGCAAGTTCTCTTGTTTAGGAACTCGAGCATCATCTGTTCCGCTTTCGACTCTCCCTCTCCCTCTCTTTCACTGATACGAACAGATCTTCCTCCATGTCCACTGCTTGCTTCAAGCATCAATTTCTTCATGCGATTTGCTAAATTTTTTATCAAAATTCAAAAACTTGTACGAACCACACACTCACACATACACTCCAATATGTAAGATATTTTCGACCGTATAATTCCATATATTTCAGGAAGAGGTAACCTAGTGTTGCTGGAGCTCTCTTCATCGATCATTGAGAATAGTTCTGGCGAAATAAAACTTTTAACTCTATAAACGAACGAATGAACGAACAAAAACGAAAACGCTACGTGCATTAAAAATTGGAAAATCACAATCATCACTATAACTAACAATAAGAGTGTCTTTTATGATTAAAAAGAAAAAGAAAAAAACAATAATAGGACAGAGACATAGTAGCTAGCTGGTGGCTAGTGACTATGATCTTTTGAGAAATTCAATCATCAAACTGTATCCAATGGGTAGACAAATGGCGGCGCAAAACAACCAGGCGATCGATTGCTCTGTTGACGTAAAGAAGGAGCAAGACAATCCACTGACGGCAACAAAGACTGAGGCAATTCCAATCATCTCCATAGTCCTTGCTATTCTAGGAAGCAATTTTCTTAACAGTAAGGCATTCCAAATCGCTGCCATACCAAGGAGGAGTGTGGCCGCAACCCAATCACCTTTCACATCCGTAAGTTCCTTGTATTTGCTAAATACAGCTGCAGAAAAAGCTAAAACTGCCTTTCCTAGTTCTTGATCGGCAATCTGCTCCCAGATTGGATTGGCTGCATTAGGCGGTGCGCGGACATGGATGGAATCTCGGATGCCAGGGACCAAGGATGGTGGCAAACCAGACTCTACATCACGATCATGGCTTGGTTGCTCTGCCGGGTTTTGGACAGCTGGTATGTCACCGGATGATAGCTGTGAACCCTCCGATTGTGGTGATGGGACACCACTTTCCAGAATATCAAATTGTGGTGGCGGACCCTCAGTTGGTTTTTCTGGTGCATCATGTGGGTGGCGGACATGGCGGTCTTGGTTGATCATGTCTTTGGATGATGATAGTGGCAGAACTGTCATGATGGCCAAAAGAGAGAAGAAGTGGGAAGAAGAGGGTCGAGTAGATGGATGAAAAATGGGAGCATTAGGGCAATTTATATGCATTGAGCAGCAAAAAGGAAAAGGGAATATACCAATTCCTTTTCCGTTTTCATGTTCAATCTTAAAGAGTTTAATAGGTGCATTCTTTTTTTTTTTTTTTTAATCTAGGGGTTAGGGTTAGAGAAGAAGATGATGATGTTGGGGTAGACGGGAGAGAGAGAGAGAAGAGAGAAAGAAAAAAATAAAGTCAAACTTGGTCAAATGTTGCTAGCTAGGGAAAAAAAACATTATTTTAATCGTTTTCCTTTGACACATCAAAGTTTAGACAAAAAAATGGACGGATTCCGTATAAATATACTTTCGGTGGAACTTTTAAAAAGTTGATGTACTTTCTTGGTACGAAATGTTTTTTAGGTACTATTTTATTACAAATGAAAAAGTTTAAGTATCGTGAATAAAATTTACCTAAAATAAATTTGTATGGACAATATGGCCATGCCTTTTGATGCTTTACGTGGCACATCATGTAATAGGGAAATATAACAATTTATATTATGCATATATAATCTATAAATTCTAAACACATCATTTATGTCTTAGATAAATATTATGCATAAATATATTATATAAATATTCATATCACAATATAGACTAAACACATAACATTTATAAAATGGATAGATTATTGCATGTATAAAGTATGAATTATATATAGTTTATATCACATAGATATATATATATATAACATAATTTATATATATGTATATGTTACATAACATATATAACAAATATTTAGAATCTTCATATGTGTGTATACACATATTTTATTTACATATATATAAAATTTATAGGCTATTAATATATCATTTACATGCTATAATTAATTTATTATAAGAAATGAATATGCTATATATGTGTGTGAAGTGTTATAACATAGAAATTATATATAACATACTATTATATAGATATTAAATTACTGATTATATACAAAATTTGAATTATGTATGAGGTATGTTATATAGATATATATCACAATTATGGGTATAATTATTAATAAATTTTTTTTGCACAAATATTAAATGCAATGCAATTGCAATAATAAAGGGATTTCTTTATAAGTGATTTGTTAACGTTACCATTTGATCTAAAAGTTTAAGTTTGTAGATATGTTGTATGGTATTATATTTATTATCAAACACTTCCCCTCAATTGTAAACTAAAACTTTGATTTTAATTAAGACTCATCAAGTAGACAACTCAATTTTCATAGGATTGTAACAAATGTATAGCAATTCTAACTTATGACCCCATATCTAAAATCTTAAACTTATAAATATAGTATATGTTATTATATTTATTATATAACATAACATCATTCCAATATTAACAATTTTTTTAATATTTTTAATATTGACTTGATTGTAAGATTCTATTTCTGTCTCCCTCCATAAGTTCTACAATTAGTGAAGCATTTTCTAGGGCCACTCCTCTCCGGTCTGCACCACCAATTTCTCTTATCTTCTCTCTTTCGCAATGCTTTCTGCAGATCTTCGACTTGGTTCAATAGATTCTCCAGACACTCATCAACACGAGTAGCAACTCAATCGCCACCAGTTTTTCCCCTCTCTATATTCGCTTGTAAGTATATGGGATTTATTCTAACTAGGGAGAGCATGTAATCTTGTTGTAACTTATATTTTGCTATATTTTGGTAAAAATCGAGTAGATCTCAGATGTAATCATGCAAGTCATATTTCGCTGTGAATAAAAGGAGCAAGCAGATGGGTCATTCATACATAATACTAAGCAAGGGAGCTTCTATAATACCGTCAACAGTACCGTCCAATTAACCATCTAATCATTAAAATAAATAAAATAGAATTTTAGTGGTTCAATCACAGTTTGATATGGCATGAGTTGTTGGATAGTCGATAGGTCTGATCTTCTCAAAATTAGTGATGAGATTATAGAATTTCTTGTGAGGAAATATAGGATCTTTGTATCCATACATCGAATGTTGTTAAGGTGCGTTTCAAACTTTTAGTAATAATTAGAAAACGCCATCTTTTATTGTTTGTTGACATTGTCTCTTATGGTCATCATCATCATCTTTCGCTTTATTTTGTTTTTAGGGTTGTTATTATAAAATTGAGTGTTAGTTATAGGGATTTGCGCATTATACTATAATAGGGTAGTTTAAAAATCCTATTAATATAATGTCATTTACGGTGAATGGTAATTTGGACATACACATTACACTTTTGGGGAAATTTATCTGCAAATTTACAGTTTATATATTATATTTCTAGCTATATGTAGTTTTCACACATTAACTAAAGTATCTGATTCTTATAATAACAAGTGTGTGTATATATATGTTATAAAAATTCTTTGTTTGTATAAAGGTAATTGTTATATTTGGTATGCCTACACAGGTGTGGACTGGGTTTGACTTGTTAGTTGCCTTGAACCGCCACCAATGGGTCTGATCCGTCAGCTTGGCCCGATCATACAATTCATGACTCGTTGGTGAACCCCTCAGGCTAGGCGGGTCATAACCTAAAAAAGGAAAAAAAAAACATTGACCCATATTAAAAAAAATCATGAGTCAACTGACCCGTGACTCTCTGGGTTGATCCGACCAACACAACCCGTGTCAAGCCGAGCTGATTCCAAGTCAATGTAACCTGACTTGTGAACCAGCAATTTTGGACTGGGTTGACTCAGCTTCAATGTCCAGGTACATGAACTTTATTCATTTTTAAAATTTACTACCTACTTAAATTTTGTCATTTTTATAATTAGCTACTTTAATTTTGCAAAATTTTGTAATTAGCTGCTTGAGTTCTACCTATTTTTGCAATAAATTACCTCTTTTAGATACTATATATTAATTTAAAAGGTTTATAATTATTAAATTGACACATTTAAACTTTAATTGCTTAATTATACAAATTCTCACACTTCCAGTATTAAATGGTGGGTTTACCTTTTATATAATTGACTTCTAAGTCATTATAAAAAAAATTTCTAAGTCATTATAATATTCTTTTAATATGTACTTTGGAGTCTAATTCAGTAGACGATGAATATTAACAGTCCATAGGAATTATTAGCTTACGATTTAACTTATAAATCATTTCGATTATGAGATATATTGGATAGTTGATTATTAGCAAGCTCAAAATGTTACACCTATATTATAAAGATCTAGTGTGAGTAAATATTAGTTGTTTCATTTTTATATAAATGTTCATCGTGATATTTAGATTTAATAAGATGATTTTGAAAATACAGAACGGATTTATGTATAGTATATTATAAGGTGATTTGAGACACTTTGTAAGACGTGCTTGAAGAAAATACTTTATGATCATAATCATCTAATAGTCAGAAATTAAAAAAAAAAAAGTTCTTTCTATGATATATATTATATTATTAATTAGTTCCATCACGCATATGGTGCTAGTCATAGTATGATCAAAAGAAATTTCTTATCAGTTACGAGCTTACCGTATCCAAAAATATATTAAAGATGTTTATCTATGTAATATTACAAATAAATGCATGTAAGACTTTTATAGTGCTCACAACTTGAAGTATGTGTTTTAATATAGAAAAAAATACATTTTTAATCTTTGTGGTTTCACCAATCTTTTACTCAAGTGCTTCACATATTTTATTTGAATCCTTAATATTTGCAAATGTTATTATAATACCGAGTCTTCCATTAGCGTAAGACATGTTATATGCTTTCGTTCATCCGTGTAACAATATTAAATAAAAAAAAGAAAAGAAAAATTGGGGGAAAAAAAAAAGGAAAGTAGAAAGTTTACAAAAATACAGCATGCCGTTTTATATATATATACATATTTTTACCTCTTTTTAACCATATATAGTAATAGATTACATGCCATGTATAATATACATACGATGTGGAGTTCCCAAGGGATTCTCACAAGTGGGCAGGATGAGAATTTGCTGTCCCATGATGCTGTCTTATCCGTGTCCTAGCAAATGAGTATTTGACATATGTAAAAAATAAAAAAAAAAAATCTCTAAAATAATGCATACAGTAATTATCACTATAATATACGTGTCAAATACTCATTCATTATTATAGTAATGAGATAACATCATGGGATAACAAATATGTTTCCCAAATGGGCATATGAGTAATAGTTACATTAGAAACCATCCACTATATTATGCACATATTAAAATGTAAGTAATTGTTATCCACTACGTGTACATCTACTTGCTGTGTAATACAAAGACACTATTTCTCTACGGTGATGCTACGCCAAATGGTGCACAATCGTGGGAAAACTACAGAGAATAATATTTTATATCGTAAAGCAAAATCTTGAACAGATATAAAAGCATTTTCTGCGATTTGAAGACGACATTTGCTGAGTTTAAGAATAAACAATGTCAAGCAATTGGTGTTATTGTTGTTTTTATGAAATAATACGGAAAAAAACTCACCAGTCACCCTCTTTCTCTACCAACAAACTCAATACATATATATATATATATGTATATACGCAATTATGCATAACCATGCATAATTCCTTAACAGATGGCCGTGGTCTTCATCATCCTCATTTTTATATTATTATTCATTCTTTTAAGCCCCATGTGTTTGAGCATATCTGTTTGTGCTTCTTACAAGTCATGAAGTTGTGTTAAACTGCTAAATCTGGATAAGGAATTCTGTATTCAAGTTTCAGAAAAGCAAATGTATGTATAATGTATATATGTATATGTATTAGTGATACATCACCAGTAGCTGGTACAAATAGTAGGGATTGGGAGAAACGAGACACTTCATGGACAATGATTTCACGTCAAAACTAACATTCAAGAACCATAGGCTTTATGAACCCCCCACCACCCCCCCCCCCCCCCCCCCCCCAAAAAAAAAGCTTTTACAAATGATGAACCATTTTTAACATATCCGCAGAAAAATCGAGTTCATTCAGCTTCTTGACAAATACATTAGATGTCGCACATATTTGGTAGCTTATGAATGAACTAAAAGTTAGATTGGGCTGTTACTCCAGCCGATTTAAGACAAAGAAAACACTATTTATTGTATATGACCGATTCCATAGAACGTGAAACTCTAATAACTAAGGAAGACCAAGGGAGCGAAAAATCAGAGCAAACACAATCATCACACCGGTGGAAGCGGAGAGTTGGAGTTTGAACAGGCTGTTTCTTCAGCAGAATGAAGAGGAAGAAGGCTCAATAAAAGGGGTAAACATGACAAGCCACAGCACAACCAAGATATCCATACTAAAGCTAGTGGAAGGAACGAGCAAATTAATCCATATGATGCCACAATAACTACTACAATGCGAAAAATCTCCATTACACTGGCAGTCCTCGGATACGTTCCTCTCAATAACATGCCATTCCAAGTAGCCGCAAAACCAAGAGAGAGTGCAATTGCTATCAATCTAGCTTCAAGAAGGGTAAGGTCCTTGTATTGATTAAGTAGTCCAGTTGCCATTGGCATGGCAAAATTCAAAACTGTTTTAGATAAATTTTTCCTTTGAAACAGTGACATAATTGGATTTGCATCATTAGATGCTTCGTGGGTATGGTTGGAATTGTGAGAGATGAGGGTTGGTATATTGATTACGTGCTGTGATTGGGTTTGTTGATCTTGGTTTTCAGTGCTGTTGTGGTGATGAACGCCTTCAGAACTGGGTGATATATTGAAATATTTCAGGAAAACTTTGACAATGGAGATCAGCCAGTTGTACAATTGTCCTAGAGCAGCTCTCACTTGTATACTAATACAGTTTCCGAGTCTCGACATATCTAAATTTGCACAAGAAAGCAAGATTGAAAATGAGAGAAGGTATAGGGTATATTTCACTCCCACGTGCCTTATTGGCCGAGATTGTTCTCTTTATATATTTAGGTGATGTTCTAAGGTAGAACATTAAAGGGGAGGGATCGAGTGGGAACAGAGAAAAGGGAGATATAGGGTAAAGGACTGAAAGACCAACTAAAGTGATTGATCCAGGGGGAACAGAGATGAGGGAGATATACAGCAAAGGACTGAAAGGTCAACTAAAATGATTAATCCAGGGGGAACAGAAGGTCAACTAAAGTGATTAATACAGGGGGAACAGAAGGCCAACTAAAGTGATTAATCCAGGGGGAACAGAGAAGAGGGAGATATACGGCAAAGGACTGAAAGGCCCAACAAAGTAAGTGATTTAGTGGGACGTGAATTTTGATAAATTAAAGGTTACTGAATTGATAAATTAAAGGAGGAGACCCAGATTACAATAACATTTGTAGAGTATTTATAGATTATTTTTATCATAAAAAAGGCAACTAAATTCACTTTTTATTTTTCTTTAAAATTATTTCATAACACATGGCATATTCTTTTCAATCTATGTGTCGAAATACATATTATACAAGAGCTTTATATGAAAAACAAAGACTATCGTAACGAAGTAAATAAATATGAAATTACTAATGAAGATATAAATCAAAAGAAAAAAAAAAACAAATGCAGCTAAGTTTTTCTCTCTCTCTTCTTCTTCTTCTTCTTTTTTGAGAAGCATTTTTTTTATCACATTATTCCAAAGCAGTCATCAATCCAATGAATAACCTTCAACAAATATTAATTTCAGGGCTACATAACAAACAAAATCAACAACATCTTTGAATTAAATTTTAGAAACAGTTTTATCGTTCACTACTTAAACATTGTGAAATTCAAATAAAGTTGAGATAGAGCAACGGCGGACTGAGAGCAAAGGTGAAAGAGGGTAGAAGGTGGAAAGGGGGACTCCGCAACGATGGGACTCATAGATGACACAACAAGAATATAGCCGAGAATGAAAAGATCAGATGTGGATGACACGGCAAGAATAAAGCAACAAATTGATTAATATTCATATTCAACTCAAATTTAATTAGAACGATTAATTATTCAAATCAAATATTATGAAGCTTAAGTGTGATTTTACTGTACTTGAGTCAGATTCAAATAAATATTTATGAGTTTAAATAGGATGTGAGTATTCGGTTGTCAAAATCGCGATTTTACTATTCATTAAAATGTATAAAATCGGTAGAGAATTGTATAAAATTATATAAAACCGATAAAATCATAAATGTATAGAATCATATACCTATATTCATAATTCAATTTAAAGTCTATACCTAATCAATTTTGCATCTATTTTAATTAAAAAAAATAGATAAAAAAAGTTATAAACTCATAGAAATGTATATATGATTTGCCGCTTTGACAACTATGATGGGTAATTTAACTTATTCACAGGGTAAGATCCAGCTATTAATCATTTTAACTGTAATTCGGACATATGCGATCGATGTGGACCACTTTTTACGAGGCTTTTGAGTTAATAAGCACTATGCCTTTTGAGTTAGCTATTCGAAAGCCCCCCAAGTTGGATTTTCGTGACGTTACCCTGCATGCTAAATCAACCTGCTTAATTTGTTTACCTTACGTGCCTTGTGGAAAGAAGTAGGAAATATTAGAGTAGAGAAGAAATCCAGGGAGGAGTGATGTTGCAGCTACTGTAATTGTGTGCCCAATATGTCAAGACACCTTTTAATGTATTTATAAATATTATTAATAAAAGGTAAATATTTTTTTTATATATTTTTTTTTATTAGTATATATTTTACAATAAAATTCTATAAATAATTAGAAAATATTTGAAATAGTAATGGGGTATATTATTAGTGGAAATTCCAAGACATGATATTATCTAAAATTTGTTATTGGTTGAAAAAATATCTAGTGGGGATATAAATATTTGACCAACACATTATATGACTAAAGGTTATTCTCATTGAACCAAGAGAAAAATATCCAAGTTATACAAGTGAGTCTCCAGAGATTAAATGGGTACACTAGACATGATCTACTAATAGAGGATACCACATGTTTAATGTCATTAGTCCTTCCTCTATATGAACAAGCGTAAATGATCTCTAAACTTGAGATTTTTAGATATCCTACATATAGAATATTGCACTTTGATACCATTAAACGCGTTCTTAATATAAATCGTAAATAATACGATTATTAGGTGCAATATGCAATATAGAAAGGATAATAACAAGTCAAGATAGAATTTATCACTCTCTTAGATTAGGTTCTCTTGGATTGTGGAGATATATCCATTGGCTGCTTGGTTGAGATAAAAGTGACTCATAACTGCTAGCCATGGTAAGTTTTATTGAATCTAATTTATCTTGAGAACCAGGTAAAATGATTAAACATTGATAACATTACATGCAATGTTTTAATTAGGATATTTCGACAAAGAGATTTAATTACGCAATAATCGGTTCATAGTGGTTAAGGTTCATAGCCATTTTATCACATAAGATGACCAACTCTCTAAGTTTCTATACATTACTTATGTGTATAGAAACTTAGAGAGTTTCACATAATAACACGATTAATAAGAGCAAGATTTATTTCAGAATTACAATAAATTGGATATTATTTATTCTGAAATTAATTAAATAATATGAAGAGTATTTTATAGTTAAGTGGATATTATGCAATCTAAATAATTTCTTTTATTAACATATTGCTTGTTATTCTCAAAGATTTGATTTCAAATCTAGTCATTTTCTATAAAGAATAGATTCTCTTTTATCCACATATAGATATATATATATGTGTTTATAAATATGAGAGAAGAGGAAAGAAAAAAAAAAACCGCTATAAAGACAATTTTCTTCAATAAAAATAATATAAAAATTCTAATCCTAGTTACCTAGCAGCATAGGGATTAGAATTGGTTCCCATTGCTTTGTATGTGAATATCGCTAGAGAGACAACACTTGGTATCCATGTGGTGAACAGAACAAAGTTTTACAATAAGCGCTATGAGTATTATACCTCACAGGAACTCCATCCCCAAGAGGAGAAGATATATCTTTTGCAAGGAAATGTATAATTCTTAAAAACTGTGTCAACTATTAATTTTGTTATATATATATGTGTGTGTGTGTTACATGTCATACATGGATCTTGCGAGATAGGTTTTTTAATTTAAAAAAAAAACTACTATATATTTTTTGAGATTACAAAACCCAATAGTAGCTAGGTTATTACAACACCTCGGAACCTAAGGCACTATAATTCGCAGTGTGTATAATGAGTATACACTTTAAGACTTAGAATTTGATACACTCCATAATTAATACGACTTCCAATACACATTAGTAGATGTATTTACAAGGGATCCAATAGCAACAAATACTTAAGTATATTTAGACAAAAAATATGTAACTTGTGAATCAAAGAGTTACAAATGTGACATATCTATTAGACTACATCATCGAATTAAGTCAAATAGAGGCCCAAGCCCAATGGTGTACAAACCATATATCATAAATGACAGAGGTCTCTAATTATTTAAAAGACACATTGATACATGTTGAGTTCTTGATATCCATAATATTATTAGTCCACTAATAAGTTGTAACAAGTTATATCATTAATAGTAATGTCATCACCTAACCCATGTACAACTAAACACAAAATATTATTTATTTATTATCTTTAAATTTAAACCTTACACACAACACAATGGTAACTCATTATCTCACTATGCACACATATATAGTACATACATAAATGATCTTGATTGCTCTCTAATATTTATAAGTCCATGAGTCCTAGAATCACTAAATTTACACGTATTTCCACAAGCAATTGCACTCAAGGATAATATCACATAGAGATCATTAGAGAACTAAAATAATATTATTTATAGTTTCGATCCACTAATTACAACTTAGCACAAATAACAGATTATTTATTAGGGAAAATGCCTCTTTTGGTAGATACCTAAACTTTTAAAAATTTCAATTTTATACCTAATTATAGGGCTATGAAAAAAAAAAAACTAATGGAACCGTAAACAGAATCGGACCGAACTGAACAGAAATTTTGGTTCTTTTTTGAAACGGTTCAGTAAAGAGCAAACTGTTCGCGATTCGGTTCGAGACCATGAACAGAACCATATGGTTCGAACCGAACCGAACCATTTTATATATTAAAAAATTAAACATATTATTTTTACTCTTAATTGTTTTATTAATGATACATATCTACATCACAAATTTTAAAAACAATTAATTTTTTAAAATTTGTGACTTGTATATGTGTTATTCATTAAAATAAAATTAGATTTTTCATAATATGTTTTAATTGTTATGTTGTCTATAAGTAAGATAGATTTTAGATTTTAGCCTCTAGTATTCTAACTCCTGCATATTTCTTTTCCATTTGTCTTACTAATTAATCTATCTCTATTATTTGGATACTTATTGATTTATATAATTGGTAATATGTTAGTTAGAAGCATACAACGAATTAAATTTTATGTCTTATATTGAGATAAAGTTTAGAATACCATTATAGTTCAAAATAATTCAAAAAAATGAGATTAGTTACAATTATAATTTTATAATAGATGAAATCCCTTTTCTTCCTATGTGTTTTACATCTTTATTTGGTAAATGATTAATTTAAAATATTATTGTTTATATTTGCATTAGTGATAAGAAATATATAATGGAAGTTTTTCGATATAATATATTTTTTATTTTATGAAAAAAAAAATTACAAACCAAACCATATGGTTGGTTCGAATTTAAAAGAAAAATTGAATCATAAATTATGATACGATTCGGTTTAAGGCGCAAACCAAACCGAACCGTACCATACCATGCACACCCCTACCTAATTGGACTTTCCGTAACCCTAAACACTACCACACTCATTATTGCATGACATGTGTCCAAATACTTTAAAAAATAATAAAAAAAAGTGAGGTAGTGAAAAGATACACGAAAAATTCAATTAGGTATGAATTGGTCTTTTTAAAAGTTTAGGTATCTAAAAGGGACACGAAAAGTTTAATTAGATATAAAATTTGGCTTTTTTAAAAATTTCAGTCTTAATTGTCCACTTCGTCAATGTTCATGTACCAAAAAAGACTTTTTCTCTGTATATTATTAGCTAAGTATTAATTTAGGTCTATGAGTTTTTATCCTAAGTACTAACAACATATAAGATATTTGTGTATCTAGTATTAATGTCTCAAAACTGAAACACACAACTCCTAACACCTAATATAAAGCACATTCTCTGGCTTAGAACTGTCATTATAATCCTATCATTTATTTCTTACTCCTAATTCGTATTAGTATGGTATACAAGATTTTTAATTAACATTATATAATAGTATCGAACGTTATTTAAAATGACATATACAAAATCAACTCCAGCCCATTGTCGTCGCGTTCACATGAAATCAATGCGCACTTTGTTTTCATACTGCGTCAGTCACGACCCCAACATGACTAACGAGCTTTGGAATCCGAGTGTTTTGTTGTCTTCTTGACATGATTGAATCGCACTACACGCTCTCTTTATCTCTTTATTCAACGTTCTCCACCAAGACGCTGCCACAAATAAGAGTAAAAGAAGAATATGCCATTCCCGATCAGCATTTTCACATGTATAATCGAGTTAATTTAGTCGAATTTGGGCAAGTTTTTCGGTACTCTTGGGCTAAAGACGTTTTGCTAGAGTTTTTTTATATTAGCCCTAGATTAATCTAAACCAAAGACAGTGTAATATGATTCAGTTTTTTAATTTGGGAGTGAACTAAATGTCATGCCCGAGTTTATTACGAGCGTGGGATAAGTCTTGGAGTTTGATTATTATTTATCTCTCTTGAATTTTTTTGTCTTTGCTAGAAGAGCACCTTCCATGGTGCCTTCTTCTTTCATTATTCTCTTTTGCTCTTGGGCCTACAAGCATTCACCAACCCTGCTAAGGACATACCTGATAGATCCTTAGATTCTTCCAAAGCAAAAATTTTAGATTAATATTTTTCATGCTAGGTTACAAGAATTTTTTACACTATTCTTTCCTCAAAAAAGTCCTTATCCGATAATCTTACCTTATCCACTATACCCAACAACTAGTCAAAGTATTCTTTGAGAGTTTCTAACTCCTCCATCTTAGACATTCCAAATTTCCTGGTCAAATTATTAAGGACCTACATATTTTTTTGTTCTTTCATTTCATTGGTATTCCTTTTTGAGGTAGTCCCAAATGTCTTTTACTAACTCTAAATTCATGATTCTTGTAAATATGGTGCTTGCAACAGCAGAAAATAGACAAATTTAGCTTTGCACTTCCTAATCTTCCTTTCTTTGTGTGTCTTTAGTTGTGTCATCATTGGATTTGCCAGTAATGGTAGAATTTCATAGTCATCCTCTACAGCTTCACAAAGATCTAATGCATCAAGATGTACCTTCATTCTAATAGCCCTAGCTTGATAATTATCACTATGAAAATATTTTGCAACATGAAAGAATGCTTTTTCAGTTTTCATTTTTTAAGGTTTTTGTATTTTTGGGTTTGAGTTTTTATATTTATGGGTTTGCATTGTTCACAAATCCCTTAAGATGAGAGTTATGATACCATGTTGTTTTTTTCATGATATAGAAAGAAAATGCATAGTTGAAATTTAAAAAGAAGAAGGAGAGCATTTGATTTTAAAGCACACAAATTCATTCACACCAATGCTCAATAAACAGAGCTAATAGGTAACAATAAGATAAAAATTGACAATTATCAACACATTTTCTAAGTGACTTCTAAAGATAGATCTAAAACCAAAAGTTTCTAAAGACTTAGTCTAATAATTAATTATTAAATTGTAAATCAATTATTTAGCTGCAATTTTAAGGTATATCACCTACAATGATATTAATCATCTATATATCACCATATGCAATTTTCCGGTTTAAATTATTTATTCTGACAAAATTATTTACATTCGTAGGAAAACAATTTGATTCTAGTAACGACATAGTATACTTTGCGTATGACATTACTTTTCCAAAATTATGACAAAACTATTTATTCTTGTCTTCATTGTGGTAAAAGTAATCGATCACGACATAATTTCAAGACACTTTATTACGATGCGACTAATAGCATCGGAACCTCTGTAAGTTAGGAGTTGACTAATTAGATTATTGAAAAAAAATAAGAAAAAAATATAATATAAAAGCGAGGAAATGTAGGATCGCTTTTCGTTGTGTCGACAGGGGCATGAGGAAAACAATCTTGACCCTAGACATCATCACGGGATGGTTTTCGAATCGCAAATTGCTTCGAATCATCACCGGCTGTTTTTGATCCGGGAATCGTCCCGTCGGTGACGGTTTCGAACCGTCCAAGGAACCGCCGGAACCGGCTGGTCCAAGCGGTTAGACGTGGCGGAACCGGCAGTTCCAACCCATCAAATATTTGAATTAAAAAAAAAGTAAGAAGATTAAAAGAATGATTTGGGTGGAAGTGATGGGTATAATTATAAAAAAAAAAAAAAAACTAAAATGATGATGATGTTATGATGATGGAATAATTATCCTATGTCAATTTATCGCACATGTCAAGTGTCAACCATATTATTTTTATAATACTAGCGGACGTATCACGTAATGTGTGTCAAAATTAAAAAAAAAATTGAAGAAAACACTACAATTTATCCTAAAAATAGAAGGAGTTATTATGGAAAAGATAGGAGAGAGATGGCGGAGTAAAAAAAGGAGAAGAGGGGGTATAAGATAACCGTTATAAATATTAAAAAAAAAAGATAAATAATTACCATATTATGTATTTTAATTTTTTATATCAAATTTTGGCTTAATAATAGTAATAGATAAATGAGAAAAAAAATATTTCAGAAAAAAAAAATCATCATCTCACCTACTATCCATTAAGACGTTAAAAAAAAAAAAGACATATATATATGCATATAATTAAAGTATTATAAAGATTATGGTTTTTTTTTTTTACCTTTTAGTTTAAGATTTCACAAATATTATAGCCATTAGATCTGAATCTATTATATAAGAAGGGGGGTTGTTTACTTCATTTTTCCCAAAAAAAAAAAAAAAAAAAAAAAAACCTATTCACGTGGAACCGGAACCTTCAGAACCGGCGGTTCCTTGGAACCGTAAACCGCTCCGGCTGTGGCGGTTCCGGTTTCGGTTCTACGAAATGTGGAACCATGAACCGGCGGTTCAGGTTCGGGTCCGGAACTGACCCGAACCGTACCGATGTCTACTTGACTTTGTGTGTTCTCTCTCCCATATATATACATATGATATATATCGGCAGCAAATCAAGGAGAAACACGTATGGCAAGTACATTGGTTTTTTCGCAACTTGCATGCATCGGTGGCTATTATTCGTCTCCTCACAGGAAAATAAACAAACTTTTGTTTTTAAAAATAAATCTGAAAATATCTCGTTTTGAAAAGATAATTTGTAAATACCCAAACAAAAACACATTTAAAAAATACGTATTAATAGCGCGCTCGCCAAAATACGCTCGAATTTTGAATCACCAGAACGACTCGAACGCATTTAGAGAATGTGCAGAAATTTTTTTGCAAAATATTTCGATGCGTTCAGAATATGCATCCCGATATCTGTCTTCCAGCCGCTAGAACGTTTTCCAGATACCCGTTATTATTTTCCATTCAAAAATTACAAGGAGTACGAACTTACCTGTCCGATAGCTCCATCACACCTGTCACCCATCAGAGTTACAATATCTTCCACAGACAAGATGGTTTTAAATATATTGGATGCAATTGTTTTTTACAGTTATGCTTGAAACTGATCATAGCCGTTGGTTGCTAGGAAAACAAATTGACCATGGAGTGCGTTTTGTATGATTGGTTTATTATCCAGAAGTTGTGTTGGAGAAGTGCTTTGTGTTTGTGTTTATTATTGCTTGTTAAGCAGCGAGAAAGAAAAGAGAGATGCAGGAGAGTGAGGCGCGAGAAGACAAAAATCCGGACGCATATTCTAAATGCGTCGAAAAATTTTATAAAAAAAATTTCTAACGCATTTCCTAAATGCATTCGAGTCGTTTTGGTGATTCAAAATTCAAATGCATTTGGAAAGTGCGCTATTAGTATAAATATTTGTATGTATTTTCCAAATGAGTTTTTGTTGAAGTATTTACATATTATCTTTTCAAAACAAGATATTTTTGGATTTATTTTTAAAAATAAGGTTAGATCCGTACAAAATCCCATTTCAATAGCTTCTTTTAATTTTTAATGGGATTGGAATCTGCTTTCCCAGAAGTATTGTTCTGTTTTTATAATTGCAAATAAATACGTGCAGGAGTTAGATAAATTAAAAAAATTTAAAAATCTATAAAATAAAATAAATCACCTCATGTCTTATATCAAGTGACAAGTATTTATTGGTAAAAGTAAAAATGAGACAGCTTTTCCAGAAGAACAATTTCATCCTTTTTAATGCTACTTTATTAAAAATGAGACAGCTTTTTTCTTCTTTTTTCTTTTCCACTTTTTGGTTGATGTAGCTCCTTTAGACTCGCAAAATTTTATAATGTAGAAGAGTGACAAAAATTTTAATTGGATGATATTAACTCCTTTTCCCATTGGGTGCTAATACTGTCTAATGGCACTTTTCAACCACCAAAGATCAGTTTCTAATATTTTTCTTTTTTTTTTTGGTTTTTTTTAATTTTCAATTTTTCTATTTATTATTACTTTTTAAGTAATGTTATTTTTTACTTACATTTTAATTTCTTTTACCATTTTTCATTCTTCTATTTTTGGGTTTTTTTTTTTCTTTTTTTTGCCCCTAATATTCTCCTATTTCGAGCTTTCCTGTATCTATAAACAAACGGCGACAAAAAGGGTGCATACGATTACCGCCTTCATGCATGAAATTCCACGAAACTGGGTCATAAGATTAAAACACAAATCATGTTAACCCAAAGCCTCGATGACCGGTAGAGGATAGGCACCGTACCATGTGAAGACAACGTTTGGCTGGGGCAAAAGAAACTTAAGACGGTGTCATGACATATGGGCCCCACTTAAGATGTATAATTATGCTTTGTTTGGATTATTTGAATTTCATCGTTGCCTCATCTGCTTATGTCCACCAATCTCCTCTATGTGTTATTTTTTATTCTTTTAAAAGTAAAAATATTTATTTCTTATTTAAAATAAATATCTATATAAAAATAAGATATAAAAATCATGAAAAAAAAAAATGAAACAAACCATCCTTAACTACTTACCCTCCTTTTTTTTTTTTTCAATGGCGGTCATAGAGAGAGGATGAATATAGTCAAATATTGAAGAGTTGATGCGTGTGGCTTAATGCTTCCATAAGCCCCTTTTTAATCCCCATTTAAGAATCAATGGGGCTTAAATGGTCTTTCTCGTTTGTTAAATGAAGGCATTTTTGTCTTTCAGATTTCCTAACGATTCAGGATCACTTTTTCCTGGTCAATGGAGAATCTGAGATTAGATTAAGCATGAAGACTTCTTTCTGAGTGCAGGATTAATCTCTTTTCATTTTCTGAGGATGACATTCTTCTTTGTTTTTATAATCACTTAGCACTTACACGTCTATTTTTATTTAAATAATTTTTTTTATATATTTTCCTAATTTCTCTTTTTTATTTTTTTTTCAAATTTCTATTTTTTATTATTTTAATTTTTTTATTAATTTATTATTTTAATATACGATGTTTTATTTGCCTCTTTGAGAAAACTCCCAAAGTTATAGAATTTCATGCAATTATTATTGGTGAGAATAAACAAATAATTAAGATAACAATTACACCACGCTTAGAACTTTGGCTGCCGTTAGCAATACAGGTCTAATCATGCAAAAATGTAACGACAATAATGAGTACACCAAACTCTTAAATCTTTCGCGATCTATACTACATCAATCAAAAATATATCTATAGACCCAAACCTCACTGTGGCTAAAGGGAATATTCACATAATTTCCGAAAAGAAATGGACTTTGTAGGACTCAGATTCCACATTACGGCAGGAATTATGACCGAATCGCAAGTTTGTATATGAAAGTTTCTAAACTTGTTTGTAATGCATATACTCCTAAAATTAATTTGCTCAATGACTAACAGCAATCTAGTTTAGACAATCACACGGTCCAAATTAACCTAAATTAACATATCGCAGTAGCAGCAGCAGCAGCAACAAGCTGATGTAAATCACCATCTAATTTAATTTAGTTCTTTACAACTTCTCCATTGATTGTGTTTAACTATCAATCATTTCTCATTTCAATATTCAATTTTAGAGTGATGCCCATAGCATAATTTCTATCCACACACAATTTTAAACCAGAAGCCACAATCCATAATTCAGCCACTATAATATCAGTGCAACCAAATATATTTAAATATTTTTTCAAAACCAACCAGCCAACAACCAAAAACATTAGGATGCAGCGACTAATTGATGCCGTATCATGTCAGTATCAATAGATGCATCTATTACTATAAGAAAATTGATTTTTAAAAGCATAAATTTTACGATGAAAAATTGATAAAATAAGTTATATTTCTACAAAAATAATTAGCGACAATAATTTTTATGACAAAAATTTTGTTTTAGAAACAAAACTTTCATCTTTAAAGCCTAGTTTTCTTATAATATGTATTTAGTTCCACCCATCCATGAGGAGTTAGTTCCCATTTTAGATCAAATCTTTTGGTATAATAAATTCTTTTATTAGTGAATGTATTTTATTGGTGGATAACTGATTTTATAGAAAACTATAGATTAAAAGTATGATGAACTCATAAAGTATTTTATCGTGGTTTATAATATAAACTTTATAAAGTGATATAAATATTTAAGTATCAACACAAATGTAAAAAAACTAGAACAAATAAAATTTTTAGTTAGGATTTTGATTTGATTTGATCCGTAATCAAAACCGAACTAAACCGTTATTTGATGGTTTAGAAAACTTCTAATCCAAACCAAATCATGACTTAATGGTTTGGTTTGAGGTGAAAAAAAAAAAAAAACAAACCATAAATTACGATTTGATTTGATTTTAGGAAAAGCCGAATTAGACCGATCCGTACCCATCCTAAGGTATCCCATAAATGGGGAAGAATCAAATTTTGGTGAAGCATTTTTTATGTTTGTGGATAGCTAGCATATAATAATAATAAAAAAAAAAAAAAAGTATGTTCGTGTCAAACATCTATGGATATATCACCTTCTGAGATGTATCGCATATAAAATTATTTTTTAACAGTGAAAATCTTTCTCACTTTTAGAATATTTGTGAACTTTTCTCAGTCTTTAACATTTTTTTAATGAATTAAATCAATAGAAGGCAAAAATTATCAAACTAATGCCAAACTTTTCATGCTGATTGCTTTTTAGTAAAAATCAAACAATACTGTTTTGATCGTGGGCAATCCCACATGATATTTATGACTTTCTTTTTTTTTTTTTTTTCTAGTCAATATATTAAAAAATAATAAAAATAAAAAAGAATTGCAAAAAACTCTTCTAAAATTTATCTAAGTGTACACCCACCACTCCCTAAACTTTTATCTTAATGTTTTATTAAGCTAAGAAATCAATGTCCATTTTATAATCGAATTAATAAAGGTTTAAGTGTGTTGTTTGCAATATTTGAAACATTAAGCGTATTTCAACCATATTGGATACGTCCAACTCAAAATTATAAAACTAATCATATTGATAGGGTCGTGCATAAAAGACTTTTTTACTTTTGGTGAAGCTTGCTTAATAGCCAATCTAATTTTATTTTTTTTTGTTTCAAATCAATGGTTGTATATTCGAAAGAATACAAGTTTGTAGCAACATAATCGGCTTATGTATTTCCCCATTATTCTTGATGTTGGCCATTAACTTAAGAACTTGGCACAAAATGTTGAAAGGTTCAACATGGTTGGAACAAAATTGAAGAAACATTGATTATCACACCGGTGTACGGGTATATTTAGAGTTTGAATGGGTTGTTTCTTAGTGGAGGCTCAATGCAAGGGGGACAGAGGACAACGCGAAGTACATCTAGCAAACGCATCTAAGAGCTGGTGGAAGGGATGAGCTAATCAATATGAAAGGACATAAAAATATCAGTATAACTCCCATTTTCTCCATCATAGTCACTACTTTCTTATACACACCTTTCAAAAACATTCCATTAAATATCACCACGAAACTGAAAAAGAGTGCGATTACGATAAATCTAGATTGGATGATCGTAAGGTCTTTAAAACGATCAAGAAGCATCCCTATTATGGCACAATAAGACCAAAAACTGCTTTACTTAACTCTTGACTTTAAACTAGATAAATGATTGGATTAATATCATTAGAAGCCTCACCAACATGATCAAGGCTTTGAATCCCATTATTGTGATGACGGGCTGGTAATACATTGAGGTAAACCGATTGTGGACTTGGCTCAAAGCTATCTCCAATTTGCACAGAAGGCTACGTATTGAATTATTGTGAATGCTTGAGTTCGATACTGTAATTGGAAGCATGCTTCACTCTTGACTTTGAAAAGCTTGAAGTATATTCTTACTTAGAAAGAATTGAATATGCACTAAATAAGATGGCTTGAACTAATCAAAGATTATGATGTAAAGATTTTATATCATCCGAAAAAAAGCCGATGTGGTTGTTGATGCTTTGAGTAGAAAGAAACAGATAAGTGTAGCAACTATGATTACAAGCCAAAGAGAAATACAAGAAGATCTTCGAAGATTGGATATTGAAGTAACTTTGGAAAAAGTGGAAGTGATGCTTGCTAATTTAACTCTCCGACCTACTCTTATGGATTTGATTAAACATAATCAACAAGAAGATCCAAAAAGTGTGAAATTGAGAAGTGCTATACAAGAAGGAAGGAGAAAGGAACTGAGACTTGATGAAGACAATGTTATCAGATTCAAAAATAGGATATATGTACCAGAGATGGGAGAATTAAGAAGAGAAATTCTAAAGGAAGCTCATGCATTGGTTTATTCGATGCATCCAAGGAGCACAAAGATGTACAAGGATTTGAAAAAGAATTATTGGTGGAATAACATAAAGAAAGACATTATAGAGTATGTATCCAAGTGTGTGACATGCCAACAAGCGAAAATCGAATATCAATGACCTAGCGTGAGTTGCAACCATTATCGATTCCAAAGTGGAGATGGGATGATAATACAATGGATTTTGTGAGTGCACTACTAAGACCACGGCAAAAAAATGAAGTAATATGGGTTATTGTAGATAGACTGATTAAATCAATGCATTTTATACCATTGAGAGTCAGATGCTCACTAAAGAGAATGGCATAAATTTATATTTGTGAGATAGTAAGGCTCCATGGTATACCATATCAATCACATCAAATAGGGACACTCCATTTGTAAGTCACTTTTGGAAGATCTTATATGAAGCACTTGGCACAAGACTTTAGTTCTGCCACGGCTTTCCATCTTCAAACTGACGAGCAATCTGAGAGGACAATACATATATTAGAGAATATGCTTAAAGCTCATGCTCTAGTTTTAGAAAGAATTGGGATGATTATTTGCCATTGGTCGAGTTGCTTACAACAATAGTTACCAATCGGCGATGCAAATGGCTCCATATGAGGCACTATATGGAAGAAAATGTCGATCTCCTCTCCATTGGGATGAAATAGGTGAGAGAGCTCTAATTGGTCCAGAATTGATGCAGCAAGCCATAAAAAAATTTAACTTGTTAAAGAGAAATTAAAAGCGGCGCAGGATCGATACAAAAGCTATGCTAATATGAGAAGAAGGCCTTTAGAATTTAAAGTTAGTGATCATGTTTTTCTTAGAGTCTCTCCAACTAAAGGAATGATCAGGTTCGATGTTAGAGGAAAATTAAACCCGAGATACATAGGTCCCTTTGAAATTTTGGAAAGAATTAGACCATTGGCATATCGGTTTGCATTGCCATCAAATTTGTCAAATGTGCACAATTTATTCCGTGTTTCACAGTTGAGAAAGTGTATATCGGATTTAGATGTTGTTATTGATACAAATCAATAAAAAATTCGACCTGATTTGACTACGGTGGAAAAGACAATCAAGATATTGGGTAGAATGGATAAAATTTTGAGAAACAACACAATTCCTACGGTGAAAATTCAATGGAGCAACCAATCAAAGCGTGAAGCAATTTGGGAAGTTGAGAGTATTATGAAATAGAAGTATCCAGAGTTAGTTGAGCAATGAATGAAATAAGACAAGTTTCGATTCACAACTTCTTGAGGGAGGGAAGAGTAAAATAGCTAAATTCTCAATACATGATAATTTAATATATACAATTTGATTTAATTAAATTATGAAGTTTTGTTGAGTGTTTGGTTGATGAGAATATCATGTTAGCTTGAAATATTGAAATTGTGATAAATAGTTAGTTAATAAAATATGGAGTATTGGTATAATTTAGTATAGTAGTGTATAGCATATATATGTTCTACTTGTTTGAAAAATGAAAATTTTGTGAATATATTTTAGTTGATAAATTAAACATGTTAGAATATAATGTGTTAGTGAGTTTTGATAATTATTGATTGTTGGTTTTGCATGTAAAGCTTGAGTTATTAAAACAAACTTAAACTAAAACCAAACCTAAATGTAACATGGTAGATTTTGAACCTTAAACCAAGCTTAACTCATTAGTTAAAAGCTATTTTGTTAAAGCTATGTATTTAAATAGGTTAAACAGGCAATTCACATAAACACTCCATTTCCAGACAACCTTACGTGTAATATATCCATATATTATATGTGGTTAGAGACTTGACATGTCATATTTTAATATAATATATGTCGGGTCTTTACACATTTTCTTTTATTTTCTTTCACATTAAAAACTACAAGTAAATGTATGTTTTTGTCTTTATAGCTTCATGTGCGAGAAAGGAAATTTAAAAGCACGTAGAGCTATTGTGTAGAGGTATCATTGAATTTGATATTCACCATCTATATTAACAATATTCAAAATAGATTTAGAATTTCTCTTGTCACCTGCTAAGACATTTCCTAATAGATAATAAACTAGTCTACTTGAGATTAAATCCTTAGCCAAAGTATCACCTAAGATGTAAATAAAATAGAGTTTCACTTTCTTCAATAAGTTACAACATAAAACAAATAGTGAAAATAATAATATTATCCATCGTGATCTTCATTTTCATTTTGACTTTCACTTTCTTCAATCTACCTTCAACTTCATAAATCACCAAACCTACAAAACTAAAAGAAGAAAGGGGAAAAACAATTTTCATAAAATACATTAGAAAAATGTATGGTAAAAACAATTTATAATAATAAATAAATTAAACAATCTCATACCAAATGATGAACTTGACAACTGACTCTAAGTGCACATCAATGCTTCTATTGTATCTGAATTGAGTCGGCTCTTATGGGAAGAAATGATTCATCTACCAGTATTAAAAGCATATTCAAAAGCAACTGTAGACACATGAATAGCCAGCAAATCTCTAGCTATTTCTTGTAATGTAGGATATTTCATTCCATAAATTTTCCACCACCCAAGAATGTCAAATTCAGAGTTTGCCACCCAAGGAATTGCAAGATTATCTAAATAATGGTCTAACTCAGAATTTACATGGACTTGAATATCATCATTGCTAGTAGTCATCAGATATTGCTCAAATTCGTCCATCTCCATCATAGGATCAACTGAAAATGCAACACCAGTACTACTACCACCTCCTAAAAGAGATGAAAAACTACTAAACATACTCTTACCACTGCGAGATTTAGGTATTGACTGATATTCTTTAATCGAATCATAATAAGTTTCCTTGACATTTTGTAATTCTTTAGCAACATTCTCTCCAAAGACAAATACAAAATCTACACCCTTAATCTTAGGGCGTGGATCTAAAATAATAAAAATAGCCATAATGATGTGCACATTTCCCTAGTACTTTTCAAACATTTTATCTGCCATTGCACTAATCTTTGCACCTAAAGAACTCTTCCATCCAACCAATGCTTTCCTAATTGTATATACTTTTCTAAAAAAAAAAAAGTTTGTAGTTGGATATTGAGTGCTAAAGAAGAGATTAGTTACCTCATAAAAAATGGATAGCTTGCTACAAATTTCCTTAGCCATCTCCCATCATCATCTGAGGAAAGACATTTTTAGTGCCTATCCATTAATTGCACTCTGCATAACACCTCTTTGTATCCAATTGCAGTGAGGAGCATGTCATAAGTAGAATTTCATTGAGTTTTGCAATATAAACAAAGTTTTCTATAGTATGAAACATCTAGTTGCTTGCATACTTCAGCAAATTTCTCAACCTGTGATGGTGTTGCAAATTAGAATTGAACATTGTCATGGATCCTCTCTATCGAGCTTTCTATCACAGCTACACCCTCCTTCACAACTAA
Source organism: Combretum micranthum (assembly GCA_024138025.1). Taxonomy (NCBI): domain Eukaryota; kingdom Viridiplantae; phylum Streptophyta; class Magnoliopsida; order Myrtales; family Combretaceae; genus Combretum; species Combretum micranthum. The sequence goes on from JAMXBD010001577.1 coordinate 257,964, forward strand.
GTTCAAAATATGCACGCAACAATGCAGATGCAATACTTTACCACGACGAATCAAATTATCCTTTCTTAACTTTGACGTTAAATTTGCAATCATTGCATCATTAATTGAACAATTATCTATAGTGACCATAGATAATTTCTTATCCAGATTCCACTGCACTAGTGAATTAAATAAGAATTGACTAATAGCATCTTTGTGTGCGGAGCTGGCCCGTATATAAAAATGCATATATATATATATATATATAGGCAAACGTGGTTAAAAATATTTTAATTTCAGCTAAAAGAAATAGAATTACATTGATAAGAAAACTTACTTTAGGATTTGATTGTGGAGCTTCCAATTATTATCAACGAAGTGAGCTGTAATGGTCATATATCCTTTTTTTTTTTATTTGAAATCCACATATCAAATGGGTTACTCATGAAGAATAGTAGCTTTTGCAAGCTTTTTCCAGCAATATTTTGATCAAATGTCCAATTTTTTACTATTACACTATTCTCACCCTTACTTTGTTTTTGCTCCATAGGCAAAAGACATTGTCTTATGTCTTGTTGAGATTTTCTCTTTAAGCATCTTAACAAATGGCCATATAAGTGCTTTGTACCATTTTTGCTTTTGCTTTTAACTTTCTCTCATAATGGTTACAAACAGCAAATTCCACCCTATTATTGTTTTTTTTTAACCATCTCATTCCATATGATAGAAGTCAACTTACACTTGTTGGGATTATTCGTTTGATTGATTGTGCTTACTATACAAGAACCCAATGTAGTCGTTGGTTTTCCTACACTAGGTGCTAGAGGTCCCCAAGGTCATGGTCCTCATGGACATTTTCTTCTATAATCATCTTCAGTTCATCCATTCTTAATGTTGAAACAATCACCACCTGGAATATAGTCATTAAGGTAAAAGGATAAGAAACATTTAGTATAAAATCATATTTAATTTCAATAACTCAAAATGTAATAGCAAAATTTCACTAAAGCACGAAACTTTCGTGATATATACATATATGACTACTTGAACAAAGAATACAATTAGAGATTCTACATTTGTTCCAAAGTTATTCCAAAAAACTTAAAACTTTAAATGGTGAACAAGACCAATTTCTTACCTTTTTTTAAGGAACTTAAAAACCTCACGATACCAAATTCAAGAACTTTGGATGATATAAGAAAAGACCCTAGAAGATGAAACTTTATAACTGCAATAAAAATTCCTAAAACAATGATGAGCATTTTATGAAAGCTAGGATAGGAGACATAAATTTTTAAGGGTTGTAAAATTAGTCCAACAAATTGAAAACAACCAACTTCATCGACATCAATGTCAATATAACATAATCAGGGTCAAAATCATTAATATAAACTTATCTATCTTAAATTCTCTACAGTAGATTCTTTTACAATCGAATTTTTCTAGTGGGTTAACATCGCAAATGGTAACTAACTTATTTTTAAAAAATATGCAATTAAATACTTGAATTTTCAAAATTATTAATTTACTACTAAAATTTGAAATTGATTAATTTATCACCTAAAAAACTTATTGTACACTCTAATTACTCGTTCATTTCGCTGTAATTGCAATTTCATTATGATTTTATTATTTATGAATTGCTATTATAATATTTAGTTGATTGAATAGTGATTCCATAAAGAATCTCTATTATACAAAATATTGAATAGCTTTTCTTTATTCAAACTAATGAATAGTAATTCAATATTGAAACTATCTTTTTTCTACAATGTCCCTATTTAAATAAAATATTAACAAAAAAATTATATTATAGCTCTATTTCATCAATTTCTTAACAATAGGAATTCCATCATACCTTTGTAATATTGGTTAGCATATATAATTTTTTTTCAGATAATAAATTAATCAATTTCAAAGTTTAATTCTAAATCGATTAAATTTAAAAATCAGATATTATTTTATTTTATGAATGCATTTTCCTTTTCAAGATGAATGGTCTGGTAGTTTTGAAAAGTCATGCAACTAAGGACGTTCAGCATATCGTACAAACTTCACCGAGATCGTCTGGCTGTGCTTGTGTTGACTTGTAGTCCTAAGTCATGGGATAATTATTTAAAACCCTCAGCAACAATAATCCACTCCTGTCCACTCATCTCCGCCACTTTCACTATCTCCCCCTTTCTGTCTCCCACAATGCTATTTTGCAGATCTACAATGCAACTTGGTTTTTCCGTAGAACCACTAAACCCATGAACTTGACCAGCTCAACAGCCGCACATCAACATGAGTAGCGCCACGGTCGCCACCAGGTTCTCTTATAGGGGACTTTACCTCCCATTTTATTTCACAATGGTGAAGTGGATAGTTATGAAGTTTGAACATTACCGTGTTCTCTTACAGGGACCATAACTTATGCGTTTATGGGAGTTTAGAATGCCCTTTCCTGTCGTCACGTACTTTACTTCGTGTCGTGATGTCTCCTTCAGGTGCTAATTCTTCTATTCCGTATTGGTGGTGTTGAGGTACGTTTCATAATTTAGTTTTCACCTGGAAGGACTTATCTAAAATTTGGCTAGTGGGAGCTTAAGTTGCTTATATATCTCCGTGATGTCGTAGTTTTCCATCATATTCTTCACTCTGTTTAGCAAAAATTCGATTGTAAAAGAATCTACTGTAGCATAAACATAAAGTTGGAATAATACATGTTACTTTTAGGCGCTGGTTGTGCTATTCTGCATTGGTCGTGTTAACGTAGGCTTCATTTACTTGTCATTTGGAAGAAGTTATCTTCGTGTTGGACTGTCGGAGATTAAGTTGTTCATTATTTAAATAATATTTAAATATTTTAATTACGTGAAACTCGAAACTTGTAATACCGTAAACTATTGAATCTGATTTGCGGATTATGAATGAGAAATGGATAACTATTGCAAAATTGAGATTTACGATTAGTTAGTTGAAGATAATGTTGTAGGGAAAAAAGAAAAGAAATTGACATGTCAATTGCAAGTTACCAGTTGCGTGTTTACAAAATGTTATGTTAAGAGTTGAAAAGCTTTAAAATATGAAACACTTATTTTAGTTATACTTAGATTATTTTACTGAAACTTTCTATTTATTTTTATTTTATTTTATCTTATTTAATGAATATTCATAACCATAAAATAAAACTTTAGATTTAAATTACACTACAATCTATAAGTGAAAAGATAGAAAGCATTAAAAGTTACAAGAAATAAATATGAACTTTATTAGTCCATCTGGTAATTACATAATTCTATTAGAAGTCGAAAATAGGAAAAATAAAAACTAAACCTATTTAATTCATTTATATAAAAAACGGTAAATATGATGGTTGATCATCGTGACTACTGGTACCGGCAAGAGTTTGATAGGTGGTGGATATACTAGTTAGTGGTTTGTCTACTTAAAACACTTATTTTTCCCTCGAAAGTTTGCTTTACTCAAGAGAGGTGAGAGAATTGAGGTGATCATATTGATTATTCTAGCATATTCCAATATCTTAGAGCATAAGGTTTTGTTCTTGTTCTACATTCGATGCTCGTTATCATGAGATGAGATGGCCAATCTTTTTCACTACTACGTCCTGGACTCTTTGAAACTCAAGAAATAAAGAAGTTTTGATGCCTGGCTTTCTCATACTGTTATTGCAAAGGCCATGGAATTTCAATTTTCTTATGACTTTTTACATGCTAGCCAAACTAATAGAAGGATGAGGTATGAAGTGTTAAATGGTTGGAAGCCTTCCCATGATAATCGAATTAAAGTGAATACGAATGGCTCCTTTAAAAGTAACGATAATGCTGCATATGTTAGTGATGTCCTACAATCTACTCATGGAAACTGCATTGGTACGTTTGCTGCAAATCTGGATACTTTTTTTCATATTTTCAATCTAAGATTTGGGATGCTCTAGCAGGTTTACAGCTAGCATGGAGCATGTGGTTTAAGAAGATCTTCTTAGAGCTAGATTGTACGACTTAAGACGATAAGAAGAAACACATAATAAAAAAAATGGTTAACAAATTCGATGAATATATAGGGACTCTAGAAACCATAATGAAAACAAAAACGATTTTATCACAAACATTGAAAACATTGAATTGTGCATGATTGCTAGAAAAGTGATTTTTGGTTACGATTATGAGAATTCTAGTAATTGACATCCAAATTAAAAAAAATTATAATAAATTAGAGAATTTGAGAAGAAATTGAGCAAAGTCGGCTTACAAAAAGGTATTTCTAAATAGCTCAGTGTTTCTTTGCCCTAGGGCGTACAAATAACAGTAGACTTAAAAGTTGCAAAAAATAAATACATAAAAACTACCAAGAATAGATTAGTACTAGAATTAATGGATAAAAGTAGTTGAAAAGACCGAAATAGAGAAAATGCCTATTTGAGAGCCTAAACGAAGGAAGCTGCCCAAAAACTGACGTAGCTCGTCACTAGAGGTGATGATTTCTTCATATTGGCTCGTTTCTTACGAGATAGGGACCTAAAATCAAGAAAATATGATCGACTCGTTTCCATCCTAGTTGACTAAGTACCTATTTGCCACCATCTCCACCTTATCAGCTTGGGACAAGTTGTGTGGTGAAAAAAGAAATGACTCATGGGAAAAAAGTTCCAGGAATAGGGGTCCTTCAAACTTGGACTGGTTATGTGGTGAGTGGTGAAAAGAAAAAGGCCCATTTGTTTGAATGAAAATGTTTTTTAGGAAAAAGTTTTTTATTTTTTCATTTTTTTTAAGAAAAAATGGGACAATTAATGGGAAACATTTTCCTTATTTTGGAAAACATAGATTCATTTGTAACTTATTTTTCGAAAACCAAATTATGGAATATAAATGTAAGTTATTTTTTCATTGATTTACGAGTTCATTTACCAATCATTACTATTTAATTTTTTTAGTATTTTCTTTTAGGTAATTTATTTTTCATTATAATATATGTACTTATTTATTTTTTTTATACTTAAAATATATTAGTTATCTTGAAGTTACACGTATAAGGAAAAATACTTTCATTTAAATTAGCCAACTATATGAAAATAGGTTACTTTTAGGAAAACATTTTCGAAAAAAACTTTTTTATTAGGAAATACTTTTTTTTTTTCAAAATAAACAAGCCTTGAGACTTGTATTACATAAACGGCTTTGGGGAAAAAAAAAATTGCACACGAAGGCTAGGGGTGTCTGGTGTAAGAAAGTGAGACAATACCAAAATATTTACAACGTACGATAATGGTGTCACTTGTGTGAAAGTGCGAGAAAATGGGACCCTTGCAAAATATGATAATGAATACGAAGGCTGGGGGGGACTGAAATTCGAAAAAGTTGGGAGATAATGAAATACGGGGGCTACCTAGGAAGTAGAAAGCGGGACCCTTGCAAAATATGATAGAAATTACGAAGGCTAGGGGAGACTGGTGTGTGGTGAAAAAGTGGGATTATATAAGCAGGGCTGTCAAAGCATTATGGAAAAACAATTAAGGTGGAGTAAGGATAAGTAAGACCAGTATTTATAGCTTAAGGTAGGGTAAGAGTAAGTAAGATCGGTATTTATAGCTGAACGTTGGCCTAATTTGAGGGAACTTTCTTGTATTTTGCGTCATGATGCATGTTATCACATGGTACTTCCTCCAAAAAGGATTCGTTTTACATTGTGTTTGATAACATAGAAATCGATAGAAACCTATAAAAATATAATATTTGGGAAACCAATGGAAATTTTGCCACTTTTATTCTTATGGCGTTTCTCTCAACTTTTGGAACGAAAATAGTAAAAGTGAGTGAAAATTATCCAAAATCATCAAAATAATCCTAGAAGTGAAGTTTGAAAAAGTAAAGGAAGCATGTTTTAGTTAATAAAATATTTCATTTCAATCTATTTCTTTTATTATCCCAACTGAACAACTTTAAAGAGAAAAATTTCATCCAATTTCCTTCTATTTCCATTTATTTCTTTTCCTTTCTGTTATTTGCCTTCCTGCTTGTTTTCATTTATTCCTACTCGGCACAAAATTGCCAAACATGTTAGCAATAAAGTTTTTATCTAGTTTAATCATTAAAAGGGATCGTTGCTAAAGTCCTTTTGGTTCTTCTAAAAGCTTGAAATAAGAAATATCAGGCAATAACCAAAAAAATAAAAATATTAGAGAAAGTAAAAAAAATTAATATAAAGAAAAACAACAAAAGATTAAAAAAAAAGTTAGAAAGCTGAGCAAATAAAAAAATAAAAAATTGAGAAATTAAAAAAAAAATCAAAAACTAGTTATTTGGTGATTGAAAAGTACCATTATGGAACGAAGCCAATTTTTAAGGTCAAAACTAAATTTTAGGAATTAAATATATATACGTATTTTTTGATAAAATTAGCAAATATTTCGTGTAATCTAAGAAACATAAGACCATGTCCCTTTTTCATCATCTCTGTTCTCTTTGGCCGCAGTGTAAATATCGTTTTAAGTGTGGGGGCTCCAGTTGTGACTTGTTTGGAAGTTGGCTTCATAAGCTTGCCATGTTAGATCCATATTAACCTTTTGTGAAAATCATCACATATAAAATCTAGGTTGTTCATGTTTGTTCATTAAGAATTAAACAGAAAAAGTAGAAGTGTATATGAATCCATAGCAAGTAATAACTTTAGAGCGGTGCGATTTGTCTTCCAGATCAACACGTTTTCTCTGAGAGATACTTTTGTTTTCTCTCTGCATCTCTGATGATGGGATTCGAAAGAGCCTAGAAAAATATTGTATGTGTGACCTGGGAACCATAACCACTATTTATAGAGATAACTCAATGTTATCTTTTAGTATTTCTATTTTAGCCCATCATAAAAATAGAAATTACCCATAAAGTCCCTACACATAAAAGGGTCATACCCTATTAGATACATTAAAGCCCAAACACCCAAATCTTATTAATCACTTTTAATTGAGCTTAACTTAATATGACTGTCTGTGACACATTATTATTTCACATATAAGGCCAACATTGGATTAAGGATCCAACAATCTTCCATTTGGACTATATATGTAACCTTATAATTATGTTTTGCTAAAAGGCAACCATGAGCTCAAATTTATTGTCATGACCAAAATGTATTTGTAACCAATCCGGTACATCAACCATATCAACATAGGATCAAAGTGGTATTCATTACATTTATGTAACTCAACCCATGAATGGTCGCAATGTCGACACAATTGAATGACATGGATCATGATATAGAGGCGTAGCAAGGAAACTCCATGAAATATGATCTTAACATGTATACTTCCTACTGGTCCACCATAAATCTTAGTGAGATTAAACCATAAATCAAAAATCAGAGTGTAATCAAACAAAAAATACTTTATTTCTGCAGAAAATATCCTTAAAACATAATAAACCAAAAACAACTAATTAAGGTTTGTCTATGACATAAAAGCATTCAAAACAATAAACTCTCACTAAAACTGAATACCACTTAAGGACATGACACCCATATGAGCAGCGTGCTCATGCAGCATCTTGGGTTGCACTCCTTTAGTAGGCAGATCCGCAATCATAGAGTTTGTTCCTATATGCTTTATAGACAACTATCCACTCTGAACTCTTTCTTTTACAACTAGGAACTTGATATCTATATGCTTTAACTTTGTTGAGCTCCTATTGTTGTTAGAATATAGAACTGCTGACTTATTGTCACAAAATAATTTAAGTAGTCTATTAATAGTATCTACAATGCGCAGCCTAATGACAAAATTCCGCAACCATATTATGATTGGATGCCTTATAACATGCTACAAACTCTGCTTCCATAGTAAAAAAGGCAACAAGAGATTGTTTTACAATCTCCTAAGAGACAGCTCATCCGGTTAGCAGGTAGATTTAGCCTAATGTAGATTTCATACTATTTTGGCATCCAGCAAAATCAGAATTAGTATACCCAACGATCTCGATCTGATCTGACTTCTAATAAGTGAGCATGTAATCTTTTGTTCTCTATAAGTACCGCAAGACCCGTTTGGCTGTTTTCCAATGGTCTAATCCTGGATTACTTAAGTATCTGCCTAACATTCCTGTAATGTACGCAATATCTGGACGTGTTAGACCTGAGCGTACATTAGACTCCATACCACTAATGCATAAGGAATCTTTTGCATTTCTTTTTCCTCAAAATCATCCTTAGGGTATTGATTAAGACTAAATTTGTCTTCTTTAGCTACTAGGGTATCACTTGGTCTGCAATCTTGCATGCCATAACTTTTCGATATAACCCTTTTGTGATAATCCAAGAACACCATGAGAGCGATCTTGGTGTATTTTTACTCCTAACACAAAAGAGGCATCACCAAGATCTTTTATCTCAAAATTCTTAGGTAGAAATCTCTTGGTTTCGTGCAATAAGCTTATATCGTTGCTGGCAAGCAAAATGTCATCAACATATAAGACCAAGAAAACATGCTTGCTCCCACAAAACTTATGGTATATACAATCATCGACCAAATTCATCTCAAAACCAAACAAGATGATCACTTGATGAAATTTGAAATACCATTATCGAGATGCTTGCTTAAGTCCATAGATGAATTTCTTAAGTTTACAAACCATATTCTTTGGATTTGCTGACACAAAGTTTTATGGTTATACCATATAGATCGTCTCATCAATGTCACCATTAAGAAAGGTGGTCTTTACATCCATCTTATGTAACTCAAGATTGAAATGTGCTACTAATGCCATGATAATTCTAAAAGAGTCTTTCGAAGAAACCTGTGAGAAAGTCTCTTTATAGTTGATGCCTTCTTTCTGTGTAAAGCCTTTTGCAATAAAACAAGCCTTGTACCTCTCCACATTACCTTTCAAATCCTTCTTGGTCTTAAATATCTATTTGCAACCAATGGGCTTTGTACCTTCTGGCAATGGGACAAGATCCCAAATGTCATTATTCTTCATAGATTTTATCTCTTCATTCATGGCATCAATCCACTTCTGAGAGTCAGAACTTTAAATGGCTTGACAAAAGTTGATCGGATCATCCTCCATCAGTCCAATGTCAACCTCATGCTCTTGAAGAAATACGATGTAATCATCTGGCACCGCACTTCTTCTTAGTGTAGTGGATCTCCTTAATGGCATAGGTTCTTGAGGTGGTAGAGTTTATTCTTCTGGAACAGTCTATTGAATGGGATCTCCACCATTGTCTAAGTCTGTTGTGTTTTGAACAAGATCAGGAACATAATCTTGATCAAATTCAATAACATCTATGGGAATATCAACGTATTCCTCTTCAAAGACACTGTTTTTCTAGCCATACCTTCCCTCGCAAACTCGACATCCTCAATAACCGAGCATTTCTCTACTCAAATATCGACTTAGTTGTGGGATCATAAAATTTGTAACCCCTTGATCTTTTAGAGTACCCAACAAAATAGCAACTTATTGTTGTTAAATCCAATTTCTTTCATTAGGCCTGTAAGGCCTTGTTCAACTAGACATCCCCACACATGCGAATGCTTTAAATTAGGCTTCTTACCCGTCTAAAGCTCATATGGGGTTTTGTTAGTTGCTTTAGTTAGAACCCTATTAAGGATGTATGCTGCAGTTTTAAGTACTTCTCCCTAAGTGATTTAGTAAGGTGAGTAAGTGACAAGTCATACTTCAACATGTTTAAGTGTTTTGTTTTTCTTTCAGCAACACCTTTCATAGTGGGTGAACCTAGCATGGTGTACCGTGGGACGATACCGCATTCCTTTAGGAAGTTAGCAAAAGGTCCTGGATGTTGTTCACCTGAATCATCATATCTGCCGTAGTATTCGCCACCACGATCAGATCTAATGCTTTTAATCCTTTTATTGAGTCGATTCTCAACTTCAGCCTTATAATTTTTAAACATGTCCAAAGACTGTGACTTTTCATGAATGAGATATAGATAGCCATATCGCTAGAAATCGTCTATAAACATTATAAAATATTGTTGACCATTCCAAGCAATTGTAGGGAACAATCCATAAATATCTGTATGTATAAGTTCTAAGACGTCTAAAGTCCTGTTGGCTTCAAATCTCCTTTTATTGGTTTGTTTCCCCTTTATATAGTTAATGCAATCATCAAAATCTGTAAAATCTAAGGGGTTTAGAATTTCATTTGACACAAGTCTCTCCATTCGTCGTTTGGAGATATGACCTAATCCCTTGTGCCATAATGTAGCTGGATTCTCATTAGTTAATTTTCTTTTTATACCTCGTGTACTTACTTGCAGGGATTCATTAAATGAAGCAATAATATCAATCAAGTAAAGATTATCATAAACAGATAAAAAGCCGAATCCAACTAATTTTGAATCATGAAACAAACTAAATTTCTTATTTCCAAATGAACACAAGTAACCAGATTTGTCCAAAACAGAAACACAAATCAAATTCTGTCTAAATGATAGTACAATAAATGTTGCATGAAGATCCAAATAAAAACCAGCCTTTAACAATAATCTATATTTCTCAATTGCTTCAACTTCAACTGTCTTATTGTCGCCCACATAGATGTATCTTTCACCATCACTTGGCTTTCGACGATGGAGGCAACCCTGCATAGACACATTGGTGTAAGTTGTTGCACCAGAATCTATCCACCAAGTATGTATAGGTACAAAGTTAATTAACCTCAAACAAACCAAATTGAGAAGCACAACTTTCTTTGCAGGCCAAGCATGATGATTGGTGCATTGCTTCTTATAATGCCCCACAAGTCCACAGAAGTGACAACTATTACCATTCGGTGCATCCGACTTCTTTGGTTGTTGCTTCTGAGGCACTGTATTTGCAACTTCTTTGTCCCTTTTCCTTTTGTTATCCTTGTTCCTATTCTTAGGGGTCGAAGCTAAGTGAGCACTCTCAATCTTATCTTGGTTCAGCCTTTCCTCTTCTTGAATACAGTGTGAGATGAGCTCATTCAGAGACCAGGTCTCTTTCTGACAATTATAGCTCACCTTAAACTAGCTAAACTGTGCCGGAAGAGATATCAAAACCAAATGCACTAGCAAGTCCTCTGTGAGGTCTGGTTTAAGTGCTTTTAATTTGGAAGCAAGATGAGACATTTCCATGATGTACTCCCTAAGACTGCCTTTACCCTTATACTTCATTGAGATTAAGTTTGTCAAGAGTTGTACTTATTTCTACCTTTTCATTCTTGGCAAACATTTTCTCAGTTTCATCAAGGAACTCCTAAGCCTTAGTTATCTTTTTAGATATTATGCCTCTGAATGTCTGGAATGGTCTTCTTTATGATCATCATACACATGCAGTTTGATTTCTCCCACTTTTCATCTCCCTTTTGTCATCAAATATACTCTTATTAGTAAGAGGTGAAGGAGAATCAATCCTTAGTGCAAGGTCTAGATCCATGACTCCAAGTACTATCAAGAGATTCTCTTTCCATGACTTGAAGTTAGTGCCATTAAGCATAGGAATGAAATTGATGTTGGCAGTAATATTAGTAGGATAAATGAAATTGATGTTGGCAGTAATATTAGTAGGATTATTCATAGCTGAATGAGAACAACAAATGAATAATTAAGCTCACATAAGTCTTAAAACAATAATAATAATAAATTTAAATAAAGGTAAACCCCATCTCAAGATATCGAGCAGCCTATTAATATTTCATCTTTGGACAAAATATTAACTACTAAGTGGTATTTTGGTGCAATAATCAAACATTGACAATAATAACATCAAATAATAAACCTTCCTTTGGGCCGATTTATTATTCACATATAAAACCAAATAATCGTCACACGTTTATTACTAAAGATACACTTGTACTCCCTAAGACTGCCTTTTACCCCAATTTTTGTGACTCTGTCTCATGGTTTGAATGTGTTAATCAATGTATTATTTTGCTGTATTTGTGGAAAGTTTTTGTGTGACATTAAACCGATTGAAGGAGTAATAAATTTGGGAATAAGCATGGTTTTATGGCATGTCTAAGAAGGCTTTGTGAAAAAAATCATGTTTTGAGTTTTGTTTTTAGGCTGTTGGACAAAGGGCAACTGGCTTGGTTAGGCTTCCTTGGTCTACGTGCTGGGAAAAAATGGTTACATAATTAGACTATACACTTTGCTTTCCTACAACACAAGCCTACATTTCCGATGTTTATTACAAACTTGTCCACTTGTTCTTTTCGCAATTATATTTATGAACTTGTTCACTTTGTATGTAAGGTGGTTAGGATTCGTCAAATGCGTGAGATGAATCAGGAAGCAGTTCTTCTTGCCTATTTTCAAAAACTTTTACATCCAAAGTAATTATCTTCAGGTAACCACTACTGCTATCAATTGGTTTTAGGAATATCAATGGTTATTTTTGTGGTTGTGTTTCTTTCATCTGACTGGAATGTTCATTGCCTGGAAAAAAAAGTGCTGGAGATTGTTTTAGATATGTAACTTCTTTTGGAAAAATGTTTTTTGGTTCATATGGCTTTAAGAATTTGGACTATTTATATTTGTTCTTTCCTGTTTGATTGTTGGTAGATCGTTGTCTATAAGGATCCAGGTTTGGATGGTTTATCTAAATTGTGGATGCTGGCATTTTAAATGATGCCTGTATTTTGGTCATCCGTTGCATGCATTCTGCCTCCTGTTTTATTGTAGGCACTAGTCTGGAGCTTATGCGGATGAATATTGTGTATGTTGCTCTCTTGTTGGAAGAAGCTGACTACATTTTTGCTAGTTCCGATGAAAATTCTCTCCTGTAAACATTAATATGGATAAAGTTTTGCAAATGCGCAAACCTTGTATCCAAATTTTATATGTAATGTTTGCTACCTGAATCTTGCAAAAGAATTTCTTAAGAAGATTAGATCATGATATTTGTACAAAAAAAAAAATGTTATGAATTGCATTTAAAGTTGAATGTAACTTTCATATCTATGTAAACTTCTCAAATGATAAATTTGATAGATGTTTTTATTCAAAACTAAATATAAGTTTAACTTGTTCTTTGCATATTGGTATGTATGTTTTGTGGCTAGCCAAAATTACTGAATTGGTAAAACAACATTGCTCCAACTATCCTAGTACTTCAAGTAAGTTATTTTATTAAGCTTTGACATTACTCACTCTCTTTCTTTGATTAATAGTTCAACAATAAGTATATTTATGTGTGCTTTATTACTTAACATTTTGTTTTATAGGAAATTCAAGTGGTCGAGATCGATCTCCAAGGTCATCTAATAATGAAGATAGTGATGGAAGTGAAGATGAAAGTGGAGGAAGTGAGGATGACAATTAAGATAGATAGGAATTTTTTGGAAATGCCTATGATGGAATAGGATTATCTCTTTTAGCATGTTTGAACTGATACTTTTAACAACTTGTGTGTAAGTTTGTATTTAGGAGGTGGATAGGGGTTTTCTAACCATTTTTGGAAATATACCTCTAATTGAATAGGATTATGTTTTGGTACATGTCCAAACTAACTCTCAAGAATCTTTTATTTTGCGTGATGTTTGAACTTATTATATGAGTATTTTGGTTCCACTTTGCATAAGTGTGCAAATTGATTGATGTATGTTGAAAAAGTTTATGTCTGTTTATCGTAATAGTGTTATACATATTACATAGGTATATTTATAGGAAAAGGTGTCTTTAAACACCACTTATGTATTTTGCTAAATAGGTTCAATGAGCTTGTGCATAAATAGTTATTATACTCATCACAAGTGTAATTTACAATCATCCATGAAAAAAGCAAGAGAATATTAGTGAAGTTTAAAATTATAGGTACTTATAATGTCCATTTGTATATTAGCCACACAAAAAATATGGCCTATCATATAACATATGGCCACATTTTAATGCCACATTTTATAATGCAATTCTTGCACTAAATTAGCTTGGCAACGTTTTTTTATTTAAAGTCACAAAATCCATCTCATAACAATTCCATGCATAAAAAGGCGAGAACAAAGTTTGTATATTAGCCACAAAAAATGTAGCCTATCATATATCATATGGCCACGTTTCAATGCCACGTTTTATAATGCAATTTATACGTTAAATTACCTTGGCAACGTTTTCTTACTTAATGTCACCAAACCCATCTCATAACAATCCCAAATAAAAAAGGCGGGAACAAAATTTGCATATTGGCCACACAACAAAAGTCGCCTATAATATAACTTATGGCCACGTTTCTATGTTGCCTTTCATTATGCAATTTTCGCGCTAAATCATCTTCGCCATGTTTACTTTTTTAACGTGGCCAAATCAATTTGCAACACAGCTTGGGCGACGTTTATTAGCCACATTAATTAAACGTTGCAAAATGTATTTTGCCACGTTTTTTTTGCAATTTGCAACGGTACTTTAACGTGGCTAAACCTCAAAATTCTTGTAGTGACATGTGACTCAGGACCATAACCACTATTTATAGAGATAACTCCATGTTATCTTTTGATATTTCTATTTTAGCCCATCATAAAAATAGAAATTACCCATAAGGTTTTTACACATAAAAGGGCCATACCCTATTAGATACATTAAAGCCCAAATATCCAAACCTTATTGATCACTTTTAATTGAGCTTAACTTAATGTGACAGCCCGTAATACAAAATTATTTCACATATAAAACCAACATTGGATTAATAATCAAACATACCATAGTCTTTATCTCCACAAAGTCTTTTAATTTGGGTAAAAACAATCATCGTCTTTAATCTTTGTAATAAAGATGGGCCACATAGGAAAACTTCAGAAAAAAAATTAAAAATAAAAAAATTCAAAAATTGAAAACATAAAGAAAAATAACAATACATTAGAAAAATAAAAAATTGAAAATTGAAAAAAACAGAAAAAAAGGAAAAATATAAAAAAAAAAAAAAGATAAAACAGATTTTTTTTTTTTTTTGTGTTTAAAAAATGCCATGGACGAAATTAGCAGCTATTAAACCAATTTTTTTAAAAAAACTTTTTAAATTTATTTGACATGTAGTAATAATTTATTCACGGGAAAAAAATGACCGAACAATATTTAAGGGACAACAACTTCCTTTCCTTGCTGGAAATAGGTGCCATATATGCAATAAACAAATAACTATCAAAATGCCATTTTTCCTTTCCTTTTTTTTTTTTTTTTGGCCAGGATGAAAATTCCAGTTGAAACACGCGAATTAAAACATAATTATGTAGTTGCATCTTTGGCATGGTAGGAACTTTAGAAGATTCGAAAAAAAAAAAAAAAAACAACCCTCGACCAAATTATCGATCGATGCAATTTAAGGATATTGATCTAGTACATTTAGTTTACGTTTTGTAATCACTCTATTTTATGTAAATAATGGAATTTAATCACCTGGTTTAAGGAAACATGAGTTCAATATATGTCTAGAGTTTCTGTGGGAAAATATTATCAATATACAATTTCAATAAAATTAATTACCAATATACCACATCAAAATTGTGTTTGATAAACGGGACATGTTTTTTAATATGTAAATCGCGATATACAAATGCGATGTAATGTTTCATTACCGTCACTATATCGCGTGTGTAAAAGGTTATATACTAATATCGTTTAAAAAAATCGCGATATAGCATGTATATTGTGACTACCAAACGTGATATACATATGAAAATAATACATATATCGTTTCTTCCTTTCACGATATAGGTACGGTGCTATAACTTTTGTATATCATGTTTTTAAGTCGTGATTTAAAAGTGGTATATTGGTAATTATTTTTATATTAACCTTAAATAAGTAATTAATTTTTATAAGTGTCATAAACTGAAAATTATTTCAAGGGAACATCAATAACCATTATACAAACAAAAGGGTAGAAATTAAAATGGACTAAATTGATTTTGTAATAGAAAAAGAAAAACTATAAATTGAATGTTGTTTGATTTAATTTTTTTTCCTCATAATATAATGCACAAAATAAATAAATAAATACAAACATATGGTTGGAGAGATTAGAAATATAATACGATAGCCATAACATGAAATGGAAAATTTCTATTATACTAAGATGTTAGCAATTCCCATTGGCTTTCCAATGATCATCACGTTTATTCTTTTTTTCTTTCCCTAACTTTCTATGAGTAATTCAAGTATTCAACGCTGTACAAAACTAATAATAGAGATAGTCGTGCAAGATTTTTTAATTTTTTTTAACCATCATAACATATAATATCAAGAATATACATAATAAAAGACAATATTGGCGAAACTGTATATTACGTCCCCAGCTAATAAATTATTTCTTTATGAATTTTTATGGTTTCCTCAACAAAACCATCCATTTTATTTTTCAATTATTGAAATAATTTTAAAAAACTTAGGGCATTTGTCAAAAAAAAAAAAAAACAGAATATTTTAATTTCTCTTATTAATTGGAATCTTCAGTAATATTATAGGTGAGAGTCCAATACTTTCATCATTCGAACATTTTTCTACAAAGATGAAAAGGTGCCTTAATCACATGGCCGCCAAAGATATACAGTAGAAAATAAATTAAAACATCACAATTTAAATTTCACTGATGCTATGAATATGTGGTGCAGTACAACGTAAAAGTTACCACATAAGTAGATTTTTTTTATTTTAAAAAAAATATTTTTACATAATACAACTTAAGATTAAAAACCAACCTCTTCTATCTCTTGAAAACGTGATAATCATATTATTAGGTTGCCACAATCTTTCAATTTTCTTTTTAAATAAAATACCCCTATTAGATATCTTAAAGCGTCTATCAGCCCTCAGCAACCTAAGCCTCTTCCATTTTTTTTTTTTTTTTGGGCCATAAAACCTCTTCCATTTGTTGAAAGAGTGATATTGATATCGTTAGAGTACCAATCTGAATAATCAATTTTCTTCTCAAAAGACCTTTATCAGATATCCCGAAAAGTCACCTCTCAGTGATCTCTTTCACACTATTTACATACATATGCTGCTTCATTAGGATCATTACCAGATCAATATAGTGACCTTCTATCATTAAACAAATTATCTTCATTTTGTTATCTCTAGGGCTCTATCTGCGTCTACTCAGCAACAAAAAGATTATTAGCAGCTGATCGTGTTAGGACACCCCACACTAGGAAAGCAGATGAATGCTGGTGAAAGATAGATGATGATTTTCCCCAGAAATCAGCAATATTTCACCCAAATATATTCAACTAACAGTTCCAAAACCATAAAATAAATAATACTACGATGAATTGTTGTAATAATTCCATATATTTCAGAAAGAGCTAACCGCCAAGTGTTGCTTTGTTGACTTGTTCCAGTCATATTGTTATTCAAAACTTCAAAAAAGTCCGTAACTCTTCTTCATCATCGATCAGTAATGAGAATTGTTCTGGCGAATTTATATGTCCTAAATTAAGAAGTTCTGGCCAAAGGTAACGCTATCAATAAAACAAGAAAACACCACATGCAATAAAAATTGGAAAATCAAACATAAATCACTGGGTAAATTACATGGAATCTTAAAAAATAGCAATAACAATAGAACGGAAAAACATTCCATGGGTAATATACGCTAGGTGGAAGTAAACATAGTGTGTATCTACCAATTATACACTAAATCTTTAGTGAAGAAATCTTGTATATAAGTTTCGGACAAGATTGATATAAAGTGCTTCTCTATGTAAATAAAAAAACACTGACAAAGTACAATATTGAAGCAAACATCACTCATCCCACCGGTGGAAAGGGAGAGTAGTTTGAATGAGCTATTTCTTATAAGAGGTCTTGATGGAGGCTCAATACAATGGGGTAACAGGACAACGCGAAACAAAGCCAGCAAACCCATTCAAGATCTGGTGTAAGATATGAGGCAATCAGCATGTAAAAACATGAAAATATCAATGCAATTCCCAATTTCTCCATTACAGCCGCTGCTTTTTTATACATATTTTTCAACAACATTCCATTAAATATTATCGCAAAGCTAAGAGAGAGGGCAATTATGATAAATCTAGACTGAAGACCTGTAAGGTGTTTAAAATGATTAAGAAGCATCCCTGTTATGGGTATGACGAGACCCCAAACTGCTTTACTTAACTCTTGACTTTGAAATAGAGGAGTGATTGATGAATTTGTGCCACCAAGAGCACCATGGATATTGACAATGGACTTCAACCAACGGTAGAAAGCACCTCCAATTTGCACAACAAGGCCAGATATGGAATTATTTTGGGCGCTTGGGTTCGTTACTGTTACTGGAAGCGTTCTCCCCCTGGAGTTTGGAGGTTTTCTGAGGATTTTTTAAAAGAGTTTAACAGCTTTCTCGTATATGGTGTCCGACATCGCTTATTAGCCGAGATAATATCCTCTATATCTAAGAAGAAAAATAACTCCGGCTCGCGAGCGGGTTGATTTGGGAAAATCGAGGTTGGGATGGCTATGTATATATAGCATGCCCAATCGAAGTTGGGGTCATTATGAAGCGACCGCAAGGAACTTGCACGTGTCGGTTTCTCGTCATTATGAAATGACGACAAGGGTCTTGCCACGTATCAGCGCTTGGTGACATCATGAAATAACGACAAGGTCCTTGTCACGTGCCAAAAATGAATATGGGTGTATGAGCACTCAGATCGGCGCTTGGGGACATCATGAAATGACGACAAGGTCCTTGTCACGTGCCAAAAATGAATATGGGTTTATGAGTACTCAAATATTATTAAAGCAAGTGGTATGTTTAGTATTCTTTAGGATTTAAAATTTTTTTATTATCTTATTATAAATTTCTAAAACAACTATTACATGTCTTTACTTGATTAGTGAAATTAGTTTTTATTCAAGATTTCAAAAAATGATAGCTTTTCACATCTTAATTTCTCATAATCTCTCTCTAGTATTCCATATTTCCATGTAAGCGTTGATACCTTTTCACCAAACATTTCTCTTCCTTTTTTTCTTCTTTTTTTTTTTCATCATCTCTCTCATATGCCCATGTTCATTAATTTTTTCTTTCGCTTATCAATTTCCACCTTTTTTTTAATTATAAATTATTGGTTATATGGATCAATAAACACAATCTATTGTAGATTAGTGAAGTAATGTCTCTTTGCAACTTTTCATTCTAACTTTAATTGTTTACTATCAACCTGGATATATAGTGTCTGTATGGGCTTCAGTAGAAGCATGTTTTACAACATGTTTCGATTTTATGTTTAATGACATTGTTTTGGAATTGTTTTGTCATCAAGGTACCAAATATATCTCATCAGCATTTTTATCATCAATTTCAATTCGCAGTTTTTATTGATTTATATGATTTAGTATAATTTATACAAATGTTAAGTGCGTTTTAAGTATAATTTTTTATAACTTTTACTTGCTTAGTTTAAATTTTTGTATCTCCCTCCCTCCTAAATCCTAATGCCCACGTCCCCTTTTTTTTTTTTTTTTATAGGTCTTTTTGGATTATCATTGTACAAAGACTTCATTTTGCCACTTTTAATTAAGGATATAATGCAAATGGGTATGAAAATAGTCTTTTGATGCTTTTGAAAAAGAACTGCAAGTAGGACTGCAAACAAGCCAAGTTAAGCCGAGCTTCTAAAGGCTTAGGCTTGACTTGTTTAAAATTTAGCGATAGCTCGAGCTGAGCTTTTTTATTGAGCATGAAATTAAGGCTAAGGCTTGAGCTTAACTTATTTAGTTAAACAAGCCTAAATTTGAGTTCGAGTTTGGCTCGTTTATGAAAGGAGCTCAAGCCGAACCGAACTTTTTTATCAAATATAATGAGCTTTTATCGAGCCTGAAATTTAAGTTCGAGCTCAACTCATTTAGATAGTCCATTTTCCACTTTTTAACCTAAAATATAGTATATAAGTGTTGCTATAATATATATACATAGTTATTAAATAGAAATTCGTTTTATTGTTTTTACTATGTAGTTATAGATAATATATCATGTGTAAAAAAATTCAAAAACATGTTAATGAACCCACTTTTGATCTTGTTCATAAGCCTAAACAAGCTTGTTCACGAGCTCAAATCTCGAGTTTAGTTGGTTTAAATAAATGAGCTTTACATTGGGCCCATGCTTGGCTCGTTTACTAATCGAGCTCAAGCTGAGCCAAGCTCGAAGCGAGCCGAGCTCGAGTAGCTCGCGAGTAGCTTAGATCATTTGCAGCCTTAACTGCAAGCTGTTTTGTCTACTGGTTTTACTGCTATTGTTAGTTTGCTGTTAAAAATGTTTATGAATGTCTTGCAATCTTATTATGGATGTTAAATGTCTTAAGACAATGTTTTCGTTAATGAATTATTTAGCATCCAAAAGAAATTATAATAAAACATCTAAACAGTGAAACTAGTAAAAAACAAAAGTCATAACTCTTAAGAGCATATCTATCGCACATGACCTCTACAAATCTTTAGATACCACATTAGCATCTCAAGGTCTCTTCTTCTCATCATTTTATTCTTAAGGTCATTTACATAGTGTTTTCACATTTTCATAAATTTTTCTAGATTGTATACTCTTACACAATATTCTCTTAAGGGAAAAAAAAGAGAGAAAAAGAAAAACAAGGATCTCACTTTTTAGGGTTTTTCTCGATACATAATACCAAAAAATTGAAGAAACTTAATATAGAAATCCAGGTAAAAGAGTTCCCGTTGGAGATATTTTAACCGATCCAAACACCATTAGGGCAACGTTATTAGAACAAAAAACGCTCATCATGATGAAACATAGCAATTATCTTGTCATATATACAAACATGTACATATACATAAACATACGTGTAAAGAAACCACATAATATGTAATCACTATAGAGATGTTCATGGCTTGGTTTGGATTGATTCAGGGGTTGAATAGAACCAAACTGTATTTGAAAATGTTTGATTCAAATCTTAATGAATCAAACCACCTTTAAAAGTATTTAGTTCTAATAAATAATATTAATAGTCATTTGAGTTCAATTTACATTTCATAAGTTAGAATGAAATTATAATTTCTCGTAATAATCTTCAAATTGAACAGCAAAAGAAAAAAAAATCTATGAATTGAATATTTTACTCAATTCTCTTTCAAAAATACACATAAATACAAAAATGGTATTAGAATTTGGAATTGCAATTTTATTTAAGTCTATTCTAACATACACATGTGATATTAAAGTAAAATGTCATATGTGACCTTAATGTTTAATATTTAAGAGTTATAATAAAATGACTTTAATTTTTTTTTCTTTTAATGTGAAATGGTTCGGTTCGGGTTTAAATGGTTAGGTCGAAACAAATCGTAACCATTAAGACTCTTTCTAAATTCAACTACAAACTGAACTAAAATATAAAAAACTGCATTTTGCAGGCTCGATTTTGTTTAATTCGGTTCAATCAATAGCCCTAGCAATCGCCAACTCTTTCAATTGACAAATCAATATTACCCTTCGAAAAATCGAAAGTGTCATTCGTTGAAAATTAAACAATGGGTGAATTACAGAATTCAACAACGGGAAGTGAATAAAAAAGGTATTGTCCATTGAAAATCCGCTTATGGAACAAGTCAATATTAACAAACATTATATTACGATAATATTGAAATGTCTTCAAAATTTAACAATTTCTTCCTATTTTATTTAATCACGAAAGAGCGGTGATTGATACTATAATGTTACAAACACTTGAAGGAAAAATATCATCCTTGCTTTTTGCATTCTATTTTTCTAAGAGGGTAGACATTCCGTTCAGCATTGACATTCATTTCGGAAAGAACCAGTAAACATATTCAATCGGCTTGACAATACCGCTAGTTAGCTGCTTCCACTGTGAGCAATAAAGCAGCCTCAAATCAAAAACTCAATAATGCTTATTGATGGTTGCTTTTCATGATATAATCTGGATCTCTATTGCAAATCGTCCAGCGACTTAGTTTGTACCAATGTGCCTTTTCACTCTCAACAAGAACTTTTTTAGAGCATGGACAATGGACAGCATGTCCACAGTCAGGAACTTCATTGATATCACCAGCACCACACAGAGAGTTGTTATTGTGCTCTCTACCCCTACTAATTTTCTCGTATATCTTCTGAGCAATCACTGTGAACTCCCTATCTCTTTTTCCAACTACAAGTAAAATGGGCATTCTAATCTGCTTCAAATCTTCCCACAGTGCCTTGATATGCCAAATACAGAGATATTTACTCAAAACTTGCTTTGGAAATGAAAATGCCATATGATTATTTTAAGGGATCACTCAAATTATGCTTAAAAAATCAACTCAACAGATTAATTCTGGAAACTTCTTTTAGTCACAAGATAGAAATTTTTAACTTAACAAAGATGCTATTCAAGTTAGCACCATCATTATCTAATCTAAAACTTTAAGCTCGTAAATATGATGTGGGCTATTAGTATACAATAATTCTGCTAAAGTAATGTACTAATATAATGCTTTATTAAATTCATGAAATATAAGAAGACAGGCATGATCTTTTCAAAACCCAAATGAAATAATATATAATCAGAGAAACGGCAATATGATAAGTGATAATTGAAAGTCTTACGAATATAAAGACTCCGCCTTATTAATATTGTGGAGAAAATAATAAGTTGAAGCCACAAATGTAGCATAATTTTCGATAATCAACCAATGATTTTGAATATGTATCACTTATTATAGGAGGGGGGAAAAATGTAAAAAATAATAATAATAATCTTGCTTCGCAATGTATTAGAAGGAAACCTAACGTTCAGTCCATCCATTACATTCTCTAGGAACCTTCACATTTTCTCAGTTTGTTTACAAGTTGCCAAGAACCCTCAGTTCTTGCCATTATCTTTTTTCCTTTTTTTCTCTTTTTTTATATAACTCCAGACAGCATAAGCTTCCATATTCCATCTTTCTTCTAGCTTCCTTTTTCCGGAAAATTAAAAAGTCCTCTTCTCCGAGATTAAAGATAGACACATGTAAATATCATATGTTCAAAGAAATTAATAAGAAATATATATTATTACTTAATAATTTATAAACTGCAAAAGTATAAGTCTAATAAGGTTTAACTATGAGAGTTTCTATGATCCCTCGATGGAACCGTCCAATTAATTATATAATCATTAAAATAAATATACTAATTAAAATATTAACTATTTTGATAATGTATGGGTTCTTGGATCGTGACAATTTGAATGAAAATATAAAATTCTGAGTTTAACTATGAAAGCTTCTATGATCCTCTTGATAGAACCATCAAATTAATTATCTAATCATTAAAATAAATACATTAATTAAAATATTAACTATTTTAGTATGGTACGGGCTCTTGGCTTGTGACGATTTAAACAAAAACATAAAATTCCAGTTTTAACTATGGAAGCTTTTAGGATCCCCTCAATGGAACCGTCCAATTAATTAGCTAATTATTAAAATAAATATAGTAATTAAAATATTAACTGCTTTGGTAAGGTAAAGAGCCGTTGGATCACGACAATTCAAACAAAAATATAAAATTTAGGATTTAACCATATGTATCACTACTTATGGTTATGGTTACATTAAGGCTTTAAGTTTACCATATATATGTTCCAATATGAAAAACACTCAACAATAATTACCTTTCCTGGACCGTTAGGGGTCCCATAACGGCATCCATATATATTTGGACCATGGGGAATTGATGGCTGCTCTCGGCTATCAAATGTTTCTCAAATTACCCCAATATACTACAAACACCGAAGAGATCGCACTTCCATTTTCAAGCTTCCAATAGCAGTAGTACCGAACTCAGGCAACCACAACCACAACCACAACGTCGGACTCAAAATGCTCACTTATGTTTTTTCATATGATGCAACTGGGGGTTGTCAATTTCAATCTATATTACAATTACCATGGTTTGCCTAGCCATATCAAAATCCTTAGTCGCACTTTCCACATCTGTAAAATAATCTGTCATAAAATTATTAACTATAGATTCTTATAAATAATTAACAAAATACTATTCTTTAATTCGAATATTTGATCTCTTTTTATAGGCACACCTATTGTGGATGTGTGCAAGCTGTATGATTGATTGTTGTTTCCTCTTTTGAAATTTTGAGTCGAATATAGCTTTTAACAAATTACCCGTTTTACTTCTGATTTTACCGTTATTTGTTTAGGTCCCTTTTTGTTTAATGAGGGTATTAAAGTCGAATTTTGAAAAAAATACAAAAAAGGGAAAAATATTAAAAAGAAGATAAAACATGTTTTTTTTTTGTGTTTAAAAAGTGCCATGGACAAAATTAGCAACTATTAAACCAATTTTTTTTAACTTTTTTAATTTATTTGACATGTAGTAATAATTTATCTGCAGGAAAAAAATGGCCAAACAATATTTAAGGGACAACAAATTCCCTTCCTTGCTGGAAATAGGTGCCATATATGCAATAAATGAATAACTATCAAAATTCCATATTTTCAATTTTTTGGCCAGGATGAAAATTCTAGTTGAAACATGCGAATAAAAACATAATTATGTAGTTGCATCTTTGTCATGATGGAAACTTTAGAAGAATAGGAGAAAAAAAAAAAAAAAAAAAAAGAACCCTCGGCCGAATTATCGACCAACACAATTTAAGGATATTGATATAGTGCATTTAGTTTACGTTTTGTAATCACCTTATTACAAAACGTAATAAGGTGATTACAAAACCATTATACAAAAAAAGGATGGACATTAAAATCGACTAAATTGTTTTTGCGATCGGAAAGGAAAAACTATAAATTGAATGTTGATTGTTTAATTTTTTTTCTTTTTGGGGTTGGGGGCAGGGGGCGCGGCATACAACCTCTTCCACTTGTTGAAATAGTGATATTCATATAATTAGAATACACAATCTTGATATTCAATTTTGCTTCTCAAAATACGCTTGTCTTATTTATTTATTTATTTATTGTCATTCTCAAAAGACCTTCATCAGATATCCCGAAACGCCACCTCTCTCTCACACTATTATTTACATCCAAATGCAATGTAAGATCCATATTTTCCTTCTCAAATTGAATCGGCTGTTTGAATTATGTATGCCTATATTCCAAAAACATTTGTGAATAATTACTCTAACTACTGCAACAAAGCGACTATGATAACCATTTTTCCGGCCAAAGGTCAAGAAGACTTTGGCGGTAAATTAAAGGAAGATATTATATATATGCTTAATGCTCCTATATTTTCTTGATTTCTAGATATCATTGTTAGCAGATGTATTTGGACTTTGAGTAAAGTCACACTTAAAAGTTTAAAATATAATTCTACCGGGGAATTTACTTATAATTATACCTTTCTATAATTTTTATTTTTTAGGATTTCTCCTCTAAACCTTTTGAAACTGTTATATATATTATATATATATATATAAGAGGAGTTATAATAGCATCTGACCGAATAGTCAGATTTTTATTTATATCGTATTTGTATCTGCATCGTATCTTTTTAATTAGTTTATGAGTAAAATTGTCAGTTTTTTATTGTCATCTATTTTATGACAAATATTTATTTAAAACCGATAAAAATATAATCTTAAAATGACCAGAATATAATGATATAAATAGAGGCATAGTAAAGAAATACATCCAGCAAGAAGAGTTGGGTTATCAACATTTCCAGGGTAACTCAATCAAACATATCAAATTGATACGAATAGTACGAGGGAATTCACGACGTCGACCTCTACAACAATTTTAACCTCCTTGTCCAAAACAAATTTCATACTGAACGAAATCACATGCGATTTGTTTTATTGAGATTAACATTTGTGATGATTAATGATTACAAAATATGAAGAACTACAATTACATTCTAGTTAAGTTACAATCTTTATATATACATCTTAAGCTTTATAATTGTAAAGATTAATTTCCCAATCGAAGTTGTAAGATTCAAAAAGAAGAAAGGCCGGACAAAAGCCACCATGCTTTTTTGGTTTTATTTCATAATAATTCATAAAAAGGGATCGCTAAGAACGACGTGGGCCCACAACCATAGAAAATGCCATTTTTTCTCATTCCTTCATTCACATTCGTTTTCAAAGAGGTTTTATTTATACGGAAATAGGGAGGAGGAACTATGGAATGAATGAAACTTGGGTGAAAAACTTAAAACTTGTTGGATATATATGATCGTTAAAATAACGAATAAATTTTGGGTATGATTAATTAATTTATAATTTTATAAACCTTTTTATTTTTAATTTTTTTAAAATGAACATAAAATTATTTTGGTATTGATTTTACATGAATATATAAATTTAGATATAGGATTATATAAATTTATGATTTTACATATTCTATATGTCTCAATTGTGAGTTTGACAAACTTTGATTAAATTTTATAAATTATATATATATATATATATATATATGGTGGTAACTCTACATAATATCTAAAAAATTATTATAATAGTTATTCTATAAACTATCAGAATGTAACTATAGGAAAAAAATTTGTTATCCCAATCTTACTTTTTATATTTTAAAAATGTTTATATTTTTAATGTATTTAATATATCAGATATTTATTGATAAGGATACAATAAAAATAGAATATTGTATATTTAAATTTTATTAATACGCACGTCCTTGCTGTTTGTAAAATACAGATAACATAAATGTTTCATAAACCGTACTCACATAGACAGACACATGTAAGCTGGCCTCTAGAGTCTTGACTAAGGAAAGGAAAAAAATGAAATAAAAATTTATATAAAATTTTAAACTAAACGAAAATTTATTACATTACCCAAGAAAAGCTTCCAATAGAAGGGCCTTGCCGACTACGGGTCCTTCAGGAAGTCTCTCTGTACGAGCTGTGGGTATATATTCACATTCAAGCTCCTCTATTCTTCAAGATCCCTTTTTTCTCACATCGACTCTACTTTCTTAACATCTCACCTTCTTCCCTATTTCTTCTTTCAATCATAGTCTCTCTCAATTATTATTTAGAAGTTCGGGCCAAAGGGAACCCTAATTCGATAAAGCAAAGCACCACATGCACTAAAAATAGGAAAATCAAAATCCTCGTCATAATTAACAAACACAATATATATAAAAATAGTCCCATATGTCATCAATGGTAGATTACATCGAATCATAAAAAATAGCACAATGTTTTTTTCTAGGAAAATATGCAATAACAATAAGACAGTCTTTTTGTATTTAAAAAAAAAACAATAATAAGATAATTTCATATATAGACACACTAGCAACTATCATCTGAGAAATTGCTAGTGTAAACGAAAAGATATGATCTACTACAAAGATAGAAGAGTAAAATGGTTTGGCACATAATGTCGGGATTCCTCATGAGAGTCGAAATAGTGGAGAAAAACAAGTGATGGTGGCAAAAAAATATTTATCAATATTGTGAATATTATTGTAAAAATAAAATTAAAAAAAAAACTATTTTATCAACGTTATGAATAGTACGATATATTCT
Source organism: Combretum micranthum (assembly GCA_024138025.1). Taxonomy (NCBI): domain Eukaryota; kingdom Viridiplantae; phylum Streptophyta; class Magnoliopsida; order Myrtales; family Combretaceae; genus Combretum; species Combretum micranthum. The sequence goes on from JAMXBD010001577.1 coordinate 285,397, forward strand.
TGCACATAGCGTAATTTTACCCCTTCATTTACCATATGCTGAGACTCTCAAATCGTAGAAAGAGAATAGCGAGTCCAACAACAACTGAAATCAAAGACGGAGAACATGAGTCCTCCAATAACAAGTGCTCTTCAATAAGTGATCCCGGATAATCTGAAATCAAAGAAAGAGAACAATGATTAGATGATTTTAGAAAGATAAGAAAAAGGGAAAATTGCATGGCTTTATAATTTTTTTTAATGGGATCTTAGTTATTTAATGACTTAAATTTATACTCAATCGTACTATTGAAATACTTAAATATAGATTATTATATATATTTATTTTAATAGTCCAATGATTGACTAGTAAATTATTTTTTTATACACAAAATGATACTAATCATGCCTGAATTGCTTTATCCAAAAATTCACAATTTAGATAAGAAAACAATAAATGAGAATATTAATTCAAAGTAAAATGTTTACATATATGATATTTATCGCTAGAATCTACACAAATTGAACAAGAAAGAAAATGGCGTGAACGAAAGAACATTAAAACGATGAAGCTTAAGTTATATAAAAGTAACCCTTACCGTGAACATTTTTGCAAAATCGAATTGCGCAGAAGGGAGCTCTAGAATTCATGACTTCTTCCTATCAAATGGAGAACCCACCACTTCTTCAAATGCCTGGTTTGATGAATTTCTTCCTTAACATAAACGTAAACTTAGGTTAGTAAGTTTTTCTAACAGCATGTTTGGTTACTATATTGACAAACATATAAAATCCGCAAGCACAAATACTAAAATTACACATTCACCATCAACAATCTATGTGTCCAAATAAAAATTATACAAAAGTTTCATATATGAAAAACAAAGCATAAGTAAATAAATATGATTAAGAAGGAAGATAAAAATAAAAATTGCAACCAAGTTCTCACTATCAATTTTTTATTTTTTAATATTATTTGATGACGCAAAATATATTGTTTTCATAGCAACCATCAATCCAATGAATAACCTTCAATGAATATAATTAGGCGGCTATTATAATCAACAATATCTTTGAATTAAACTTTAGAAAAAGTTTTATTATTCATTACTTAAACGTGGTTTAGTTGAGTCCCTGGTTATCCAATAGATTGACTCGCAATAATACCTACAGCTTTCTTCAATTCAACCAAGTCGCCATGAGTAGGACTCCTACCATAAAATAATCGACAAACCCAATATGTAGTCCTACAAGTAAAGGGGGTTCTAATAGATATAAGTTGTGTTCAAAAGGTTATGAATTGATTGACAAATCCAATTCCAATATCTTGAATTTTGTATACTTTTTCAGGTTTCGTTGCTACCCTGAGCTTTACGCAATCGATCAGATCATATATATATCTCTTCAACACAACATAGGTCATCGTAAGGATCTCAAAGATCTACCAAAGCACGAAAGCTAGAATCTTTCGATAAATGGATTCTTATTCGAAGAGCGCATATGGATAAGCTCAAGTTTAATGAAATAAAGTAGAAGAAATTGTCTAGTAGTGAATTTTGGTGAAACAAAGTAAATAAATTGTCTAATATAGACAATAGTCACAATGACAATCTCATACTAATAGTTCGATATATACATATACATTATGTATTTTCTACAAAGACATGGTGCCTTTCGGAATGTTCAAAAGTAAAAAGAATCACATGGCACTAAAATTATCAAAAGTGACCTCAATCATTTTAATAATATAGAAAATAATTTAAAGCAGATTCTTTACAAACTTATAAAAACTACGTATGCTTTTTTTCTCTTAAAAGGGATCCACGTGTAGTTCTAAAACATATTAATGTAGATATTTCTATGTATTGCACTAAGAATAGATGTCATCTTCTGGATAGTAGTTAAAACCTTCTAGAGAATAATTTATAACTATTAGATTAAATCAATCTCTATCATCCATTGAAGAGGAGAAGGCTTATAAATATGAAATCCTCCCTCATTTGTAATTAAGTTAGAAAAACTAAAAAATATACAAAGACTTCTCCATTTCTAAACATATTCTAATCTATTCTATCAATTTCTATAAATCACTTTCTAGTTCAATACTTTTTTATCCAATATCATCATTACATTTTCTATTCAATTTCATTCGAATACCATTAGTGGTATCGAAGCCTCATCCAATCATCCACTAGGCATATTGCATCAAATATTACATCAAAAAACCAAATTCCACTAGCGATATTTTCTAAGGAAAACTATGATTATTGGTCTATTAAAATGAGAGCCTACTTTTCATCACAAGGTTTATGGGACATCATAGAAAGTGGTGTTACCATACCTGAAAATACTTTTACCCTATCAGAGATAGAATTGGAAGGCGTTTTATGATATTTAGCTAGCACTGGCAAATCCAACTTTTCCAAGAATTAGGGGTACCAGTACAAAGCAGACATGATATATATTAAAGGAGGAGTTTCAGGGCAGTGAAAAGGTACATGTTGTGAAATTTCAATCACTTAGAAGGGACTTTGAAAATATTAGAATGAGATATTCTAAGACCATAAAAGATTATTATACTAGAATTAATGACGTGGTTACTCAAATAAGAGCCTATGGAGAAATTATAACTGATAAAAGGGTAGTTGAAAAAATATTAATCATACTTGTAGAAAAATATGACTAAATTGTGACTACTATTTAGGAGACAAAAGATCTAGTTACCCTATCGATTATTGAATTGATTGGCTCTTTTGAAGCATATGAAAAGAGATTGAATAGGCATGATGACTTTGCACGGGAGAATACCTTTTAATTCAAACTAAATTTTAGGTCTCAGAACTCCAAAATTGATGAAAGGAAAAATGAAGATAGAAGATTTAGAAATAAAGATAATGGAGGAGAAGGATGAAAGTACCCATCATGTCAATTTGCAATATGACAAATCACCAAGAAAAAGATTATAGGTTTAAAGGAAGGCGACAATGTCAAAATTATAAGAAATTCAACCATCTTACAAGAGATTATGACCTTAAGGAGAAATATTAAGCTAACTACATTGAAGAAAAGGATGATTACTGAGGAAAAAGGTGAGACATAGTATTTACATAGCGGTTGTGGCAACCACATGACAAGTAATAAAAACATTTTTCAATACATAGACAATTTTGTCAAATCTAAAGTAAGGCTTAGCAATGGAAAGCTATTGTCTGTCGAAGGAAAAGACACCATTGTCATCGAGATAAAGAAAGGTATGCATCCAATCAAAATGTCTTGCTCATACAAAGTTTAGAGAGAAATTTACTCCATATTAGATAGGTGATGGAAAGAGGATACTCTTTACTATTTAAAGAAAACTGTTGAACTATATATGATATTGCAAAAGTCAAGATGCAATAGCAAAGAAGTTTCCCCAGTCATATGAAGGTAGATTGAGAAGAGTCATTAATTTAGCACAAGAGACTTGGTCATCTCAACTTCGAAGGCTTGAAGATTCTATAACAAAAGAACATGAGGTCAAGTTTATCAGTCATATAAGAAGTCACAAATGCTTGTGAAGGCTACATGTTTGGGAAGTAACACCAAAAATCATTTCCTTCTAGTCAAGCATGGAGAACCAAAGCACAACTGGATCTCAAACACATAAACGTATGTGGACCCATGAGAACACCTTCAATTGGGAATTGTAAGTATTTCACCCTCTTTATTAACGATTACATTAAGATGACATGGGTCTATTTCATGCGTGAAAGACCTAAAGTATTTGAAATTTTTAAGAAATTCAAGAGATTTGTTGAAAAACAAGGTGGATATAATATCAAAACAATAAAAAGTGATAGAGATAAAGAATATATATCAAGGAAATCAACAAATTCTATGAAGATGAAGGAGTCAAAAATTAGCTTACAATTGGATATGCACCAGAACAAAACAATGTGTTAGAAATAAAGAATCGCATAGTGATGGAGATGGCTAGATCCATGGTAGAAGAGAAGAAAATGCCAAAGATGTTCTTAGATGGAGTATTATACATAGCAATCTATCTACTCAACAGATGTCTAACCAAAGTAGTGCAAGATAAAAACACCTATTGAAGCGTGGAAGCATTTGCTACATACATATTCTACCAATAAAGAGACATAAGTAAGAAAAGAGGACTGAAAAAGGAATTTTCCTCGGCTACCACACAATCTAAAGGATATAAGATATACAATCTCAAGACTAAGCAACTCATCATAAGTAGAGATGTATGGTTTGATGAAAATGCAACTTGGAATTGGGATGGAGAGAAAATAGAGAAGCAAAGTATAATAATGCCACAAATACAATCCTCTCCAAAATCAAATAACATGAAGAGAGGACTTCTGACACATCAACTTGATCAAAAGAAAGAGAGTTATCTCAAGAATCACCACCTAGAAAGACAAAGCTTCTTACATATACATATATATATATAGGAAAGCTGCAATTTCTTAGTTGCAAAGATGAAAAGATTTAAGGCTGCAACCAATAGGGAAATCAGCATAAGTCATTGCAAGACAGAAGATCAAGTTGCAGGCATTTCACCAAGGCACTCCTATAAGTATAGTTCAAGATGTTATGAAACACACTTGGGGTTATGCTAAAGTGTATCAAGGAGTGTTAAAATTGATCTACTTTGGTCCAAATGCAAGCCCAAGCCTAAGCCTAAGCCCAAGCCCAAGCCCAAGCTTTTTATAACTCCAATATTCTAAAATATGAATTAGGTGGAATTTCTAGAATATATTAAGTAGAGTTCTAGAACATGTTAGTTTAGATATTTCTATATATTGTTCCAGAGAATGGATGTAATCTTCTAGATGATAGTTGAAACCTTCTAGAGAATAATTTATAACCGTTGCATTGGACTAATCTCTACCATCTATTAAGGAGGAGAAGCCTTATAAATAGGTAGTCCTCCCTTATTTGTAACCAAGTAAAAAAAAAAAAAAAGAAATATATAAATATTTCTCCATTTCCAAACATATTTTAATCTATTCTATCAATTTCTATAAAATGCTTTCTACTTCAATACTTTTTCTATCAAATATCATTCTTATATGTTCTATTCTATTTCAATCAAATACCATCATGTTGATTGTTATTCCTTATTTCACTATTCCATAGTTTCGACTTTTATGATTCCACATCAATCAAAAGAAAATTCGTATAACGAGGAGGAAAAAAAAGGCAAACGAAAGGAAAGAATCACGTGCGAATGTTAATAGATTCTACTGATGCATGGCTTTACATAGAAGCAAAGCAAATGCAACGCAAATAAAATTTTATAGAATAAATTACTAATAAAAGAAAAATGAAATAGACAATGAATTGTGGAAAGATTGCACGTACATCATTTAATTGGGATTAAAATGTAATGTGTTAATGGAATAAGAGTTCCACGGTTATGGTTTCCTGATTTTCAAAGGCTATTAATTGGTTTCATATGGAAGTAGGATTAAAGTAGAAAATTGGCATTGTTGAATGGATTTCCTATGGGTAGTTATTGACCAATTAATAAATTATTGATGAGCACTATGGGACGCTGGATAAAGTAAGCAATTATATGATCATGTTGATGAGTGGTTGATGATACCAATTCATAAATAGAGTCGAGGTTGGTGGAGAGGGAGATGATATAAATACCCAAAACAAAAAATAATTGGTATAGGAATGACGGAGAAGAAGCGGGGAAACATGGATAATAGTATTCATGGAGATTATGGTAGGGTATAGAATTGAAGGAGAAAGAAAACAGAAAAACATATGGTGGAGAAGTACAAAAGAGTACTCCCAGAAACGATAAAGGATGAAAAAATTCTATTGATCGTCCTCTTCTTAGCAAAACCGGTCTTTTACGATTATTTTACAACTCAAATCTATTCTAACTATGATTGAATTCTTAATATTCTTTCCACATTAACATTTTATAATCAATTGAATATCATTATAATGGACGAAATGGTCATGTGACGAGGCTGTAAAAATTCATTAGAGGGTTTCACAATTCAAGACACTATGATTATTGTAAAAAATTAAGAAAATTCGGAAAGATTATTCAAACTTCTATTATCCTATACTATTTTTAGTGAGACCGATCACATACAATTATTAAACAGTTCAAATGTATTCTAACCATAATCGAACCCTTAATATATATATATATATATATGTATATTACATTAATTTATAATTAATTTAATAGTAGCATTATGGAGGTCCCGTTGTGGGATCGTAGAAGTTCCCTAACACTATAATATATTTCTAGTACAAAATACTGATTTTGGTAATTGCAAACTCATAACTTGCAATCAAGTATCATATAATTGGAACCAAATAGCTGCTGAAAACTACTTGAAGAGACAAACTTTGTATTTTTAAGTTTTAGCAATTTAGTATCTATTAACTACATAAAAATAATAATAAGACTATTTATCAAATCAAAACCAAACTGCCAAATGCAGTGTTATCTCAGTATGATTCATGGTTGGATTGGTATGTCTGAATGCACCACAAAACCAAATTGCAAAATACAAGGTTTTTTTTTTTTTTTTTTTTGTTAATCTATGTTTTGATTAGGAGGTATAAACTTTAAAGTTACAATCAATAAGTCAGAAATTTAAATATATTTTGCTATATTTTTATTACAAGCATGTATATTTTCACAGGAAAAACATACAAAAAAAAATAGACAAACAAGCCTATGCAATTGCTCGTATGCTGAACGGACCATCTTTTCGCCTGCTTTTAATATTACTAGTATGGAAATGTCCAATGGAAGGTCAAATAAAGAATTCGCCGAGGCAAACGGAGCCGATAAATTTACAGGCCCCAGCATCGTAATTTCTTTTAATTATTTATTTTTGTGACTTCATATATACTACACTTTAAAAATATTTATTATTAAATTATTCTTGGTATCAATGAATTATCATTTGAATTGTTTCTGCATGCCTTGATGTTTCTTTAATTCAATCAAGTATGCTAAATATTTTGTATGAGAAATTGATGAAACCTAATCACTAACTTGTTATTGTTTCTTGAACATAATATGATTAAATAATTGGATTATTCTTATATTATGATTTTGTGTTTTAGGGCCCAAAACATAATATTATAGAATATGTGAATGTACTGGAAGAGGATTTAGGTTCATTAAGGTTAGGACTTCATACGGTGTTCTTGTTAATTTTTTATTAAAGAAATCTAGGAAAAATTAATTAACACACCAGCCATTATAAATTGGGAGATAAATAATTGTAGTTTTGACTCCATGTTAATTTGATTAAATAAATTTAAGAAATTAATGTAGATTGTTGAAAAGACTTCTCGGACGCAGAAGGAAATTAAACGCTTGAGCAAAAATATCCCATTTGTTAAATATAATATAATTTAGTTGAGATTATTAATTTATGGATTCCGTTTCCCTCCCATGTTTTATTTGATTTAACTATGAAAGTTTTCTCTATGATATTTTTATTCGATTAATGTTAGTATTTAATTGGTTTTTTGCGTAGTTTTATTTTTTTAAATTTCAACTATTTTGATAATAGTAGAATTAATACAGTTTATTTAGTTTAATCGTCATAAAAACAACAAACTTATATTCACTTCTATATTGCTGAATCGACCAATAAACTTGCTAACTGTTCATTCATTTGAAATCTTTCTAAGTAATTTATTTGATCAATGTCTAAAATAAATAATTCATGAAAAGACTCTTGATTTGAAAAGTGAATTCATATAGTCTCTTAACAAAATGCTTCGTTTCGATATGCTGGTATATATGCTTACCATAAATAGTTTCCACTCTTTCTAAATAGATGAAACTTTGGCTTTCTTTAACAAACACCACCTCATATGAAAGTTACAATTCTATGGTCCCATACTTTTTTACTAACAAGATTGATCACACATCATAATTAAACAGATCAAATCTATTTCAATCATAATCAAACTCTTTATATTTTATTTACATTAATCTTTTATAAACAATTTAATACTAGCATTAAATACTAGCCTTATGGGTGGATGTTCATGTCGTAAGACGATAGAAGTTCCTACAAATATAATATCTAGATCCCAACAAGTACTTCTAGTAATTCATTTCAAAAGCTTTTAACAGAATCTAACGTTAACGTCTTTGCAAAGTTACTTTGTTGTGGTCAGTTTCAATTTTCATTTGAAAAAATAGCTTTTTAGACTTTCCACATCAAAGGATAATATAAGCAACTATAGATAAAGAATCATATATATCAGTAAATTACACTAAAAGTATTAATGTTTGAGAGTAATTTTATTTAATGTATCAACGTTTGAAGTTGTTAAAAAGAGGAATAAACTTTTTACTAAGTGAATCAAATGAAGTATCAATGTTCCGCAAAATTCATTTAAAGTACCAATGTTTTGATTGGTTTTTATTTGATTTTCCTTAATTTTCATCAACAGTCAATCATGACTATCTTATTTGATTTATTTTGTGAAACGTTAATCCATCTTTCTAATCACTTAAAATGTGATAACTTAAATGAATTTACTATCAAATGATTTCTTTTTTAACACTCAAAATGTTGATATATTAAATGAACATAGTACCAAACATTGATGCCTTTTTATATAATTTACCCTATATTTATGTATTAGAGATGTACTAAACTTTTACACAAGTATATTATTATATACTTGATTTATATGTAATGAGTCTTTAAATCTTGTTTCTATCATATTCTCCATGCGTGCTTCTAAATTATCCATCCAACACTTAAAAGCAACTAGTTAACATATTGAAGTACTTTATTAAGAATTGGATAGTATATATACATATATAAGATGTTACATACATATACAATGGTTAGTTATGGGGAAAATTACAAAATATTACACATTTTTTAATGTTTCTACAAACTCATCATCTATGTTTTTCTTTTCAATAAACACCTGTTTTATCATTATCGGTTAATGTAGATATGTTAGTTTCCAATTGGTTCATAATAATTAAAATATTAAAAACAATGTTACTAAAGATATCTAATTAAATAATTTAATAAAAAATTATAAACCAATGGAATATTTAAGGAAAAAAGAGAGAGAGAGAGAGAGAGAGAGAAAGAAACTTGCAAAAATTAAAATCAACCATTGAAAGTATTTAATTCCTACATGATGGTTTCTTCCAGACCACTACTGGAGTATGTTGATACACGAAGCACTGCCCTAGATTGTAAATGATGCTCTTTTCCACATAAACATATAAATTACTTCAACCGGGGGGGCATGTCAATTTGCTCCGACATGACAGGCTATACTGGAAAGGGGGCCATAATTGTAATTGGACCAGTTGCTTTGGGCACATAAAGCCCAAGACCCATTTGTTTGATCAATGCACCTTCCACACTTGCAGGCTGTACCATGAAATGGGCTTCGCCGGATTTGAACGTCCATCGTAGCATTTTAGAATCCGCACTGTCCCCTCTCCTCCCCTTCTCCTTTTTCTCCACTGTGCCCTCCCTCTCTCTCTCTCTCTCTGCAAATATATCACGAAAACACACTATGCAATTGCCCCCTCTTTCATTGACATCTCGATGTTCCCCTTCCAAAATTCAAAACCATCATCCATTGGTAATTAAACAATGTACGTGAACAATGGATGTAGCTACATAAATAAAGTACCATCCATTAATACTCTGATAATATGATGAGTTAATAGTAAATCAACAGGAGTACGCTATCCTACAGAAACGTCAGACCTCTCAGACGATGGAGTATATGATAAGCAGCATTGTTTTGAGTACATCTTTTCATCAATTAAGCATCATTTGGTGAACCACTGTTCAAGAAATGGAAGCATACAGTATGTTTGGAGTAGCTTAAACTCTGCAGAAGTAATGTGTTAATACAATGCTTTGTTGAATTCATGAAAATTAAGGAGAGAAGACGATTTTTCCAAAAGCCAAATGGAGCATAGAAAGTAAGCAGGGAAACGACAATATGTTTACAGACACAACAAAGAGCCTGATGCAAATAATTATTGAAAATATATATATATATATATTATTGAAGGAGATCCTGAGGAAAATAAATGCTCTTTCCCTCGGAGGTTAAGCATTCTGCACTTAAGACCTTTTTCTCCAATTATATCATACTTAGATACTTCCTTTATTGAGGATTTATCAATTACGACATGTTCATAAAGGTGGCATCTCTGAAGTGGCCTATTAGCTTCATTAGGAGATGCTTCTATGAAACCACTGTTTCTAGAACTGACAAATCTTCGGAGGTTCACTTGCCACATCTTCCTTAAGCGACTGGCAGGTCTTAAGACCATGTGCTATGATTCCCTTCATTTTATTCTTCATTAATTTGTACAACTTTGCATGATGTAAATCAAGATAACAGGAGAACATCGCATATAAGGATAGACCTATTCCACTTTCAAATATGGAGCTCACATCACAGCAGCCTTACTTCCTTGATGCTGAGCCCATCGAGCAATAGCAGCAGACTTTTCAAACCCACCAAGCACACTTGGTCTGATTATCTGGTGGACAAATGAATCAGATCAAATTACTGTTGAGAAAATTTCATAATAACTGATTGAAGCAGAAAACACCATAGCCACTCTTGATACAACTGAATGAACATGCATTATTCCGTGCTAAATGAGGTCCTTTTATGTCATTGTCATGGTAATTCAAAATCCAGAGCAGTGAAATTAAAACATAATCAAAGTGAACTTTGTTATGTTATACATGTAGATTCATGAAGTTTCAGTCATGTTCTTTCAAGTAACCCTTATTAAAAAGTATCAAAGTAAACTCATGCAGGTTGCATAATGGTAAACTCAATAAACTCATTCTAATAGAAAAAACATTCTGCAATAAAGAGAAGCTATTATCGAGCATCTCTTGAACTTTAATACCACAATGTACTGCAGGTTGCACTTTCTAATGGAAGAGGCAAATTGATGGGCTTTTTCACTGGTCCAATTCCTATAGGCATCTGCACGGAGTTCCACTGGCTACCGATCTTCTTTAATAGTTCTAGTATTCTTGCACATCTTGAAGGGGATCCCCACTGTGGGCAACTCTGTAAGATCAACCAATTAACATCATCTACAATGAATAGTCAGATTATACTTTTCAAAAACTATAGGGAAAGCAGAGAAACATTTGCTGTAACAGTAACTGAAGTTTCACATTTACAGCACCAAAATCGCTCCTCAACAAGCTCTGCAGCAACCCAAGCAACCTCATCTGTAATTAAGTATCTCCCATCAAGCTTGCTACGTAAACAAAAGCAGAAAATATTAAATTACCAGCAATTTCATAGAAAGACACTAAGGACCATGCCTGCTAGGTGCACTTGTTTGCAGCAGCAATTAACTAGAGTTCTATTGAGAACTGATCCTTCTTTTTTTTTTTTTTTTTTTTCTTTTCTTTTTGGCCAACAGAACTGATCCTGTTTATCGCTTGTATTAAGCACTGCCACAGAACAAAATTCACAGTACAGGCAACCTCAAACAGAAACACGAACATTGGTTATATGACCCATTATATGAAAAATTGATCCAAACATGAAGGGGCCTGTTCCTACCAAACAACTGGAGCACATTATTGTACTGAGCATTTGACTCAATTGTAAATGAAATGAACTTTCTTGGATTTAAACCTGCATAGCATGTTAGAATCTGGCCTCAACCGCTACAACTGCTTCTCAAGGTTAACAATGAGATTTAACTTAAATTGTTGGGAAAGACTTAGTTAAAGAGTTATTCTTACTACATCTCCCTCGGATAAACATCTGAACTTGAAGCCAGATTACTTTCCAATTAGCCAGATCAAAATACGAAAATTTCAGAAGCAATTGCTTGAACTTTAAGTATTTAAAATGAAATAAAGCTTACCTTCTTGTTGCATCCAACTGCAAACCCAGCAGCGAGCTAACCAAACCATTTATGCTACTCTCTCCTCCATCTCCAGCAGCTTGTATCTGCAAACATGGTAGCTTAGAGTCTAACCAAACCATCTACATCACGAATGACCATGCTGTTCCGAATTAGCAGAGCATGGTTCTTTGCAAGTTCATGATGAGTGATTGAAGCACAAAATAACACAGCCACTCTTGATACAATCGAATCAGCAAACATTATTCTGCGCATAATAAGATCCTATTATGTCACTACTAGCCAAAAGCCAGAGCAGCACAATCAAAACATACTTGACAAGAGAAAAAAGTATCAAGATCAGTAAAATTTTATTAGGAAAGAGAGACAATAGATTTTATTTACAATTTTCACTGCTGAACGCACAGCATTATCATAAAACTTATGAAAGCTTGTAACAGCATTTTGCCCAAAAAAAAAAAGAGTGAGAAGAAGAAGAAGAAGACCCAATGTGCATAGATAAAAAAAAAAAAATGGTAAATTGCAAATCCGTCACCTTATATTTGTTTCATGTGAACTTATCTAATATATTTAAAATTGAGTGTTTAGCCCTCGGATTTTTAAAAAAGTTGCTTCCAAGACACTGTGCATGATAAAACAGTAATAGGATTATTGATATAATAAAAAATACAAGGTAAAATGGTAATATAACAATCTAAATATATCCTCAATTTCAAAGGTATGGAACTAACCGTAACCGCACATGATGCAAATGTATAGAGAAAATTAGTATTGGTCCTTCAACCTTGGGAAAGATGGAAAATAGAGGGAAGCCATGGTCTTGCTTATATTTAAAACATATAAAAAAAAATGACCTAGCTTATTCCACACTTTCAGTGCAAATAACCAATTCAGTATATTTTTAACCTCTATTAAGGTGAAAATAGTAGAGGAAAGGAATACGGCATCATTTTCACATGCTATTTAATAAAGAAACATGGTATTTGTAAGAGGTGCAACTATCGGTGCAATATATTGCGCAATGCACATTGGATTCTTAAGTAGAAAAGGAAAAGGATCAAATGTTAAGGAACTCCTTTATGATAAGCATGAAAAGAGCGAAATCACGTAAGTTTTTAGCCTTTTTTCCCTTCTGTTAGCTGCTCTTTACTACAGTCAAATATATTGCCCTCCTCCATGTCGTGCAAATGTTACATTAGATATTAAATGCTTATTCAATCTAAGTATAGCTACAGAAGCATACCATGGTTATAGAAATGGAATTGTTTTTTTGAATAATAGAGTAAAATTCGGATACTTTTATCTCAGGGACCCAGTCATGTTCAACCATATTAAAGCTTCCTAGACTAGATCCTATTTTAAAGGGGACTCCCCTATGATCTGTGGAGCATATGAGCTTGACTGGACAGCAAGAACAATGTTATCGGGCTTTTATTTTAAACTGAATGATCCAGAACCCCACTAATGATGATGCCACAATCATTATACAATAGACATACTGTACCTGCGATAAAGATCTCTAAAAAGAAAGAAATGCAGCTTCGAATGTGCAACAAGGAGATTCATTCTGTACTATCATTGTTGCTAAATAGAAACATCCCCATGCTCATCTAGCTCATTATCATATAATTACATCAACATCATAGGCAGTATGCTTATAATTAAAGATGGACACGCATTATTCTGACAGCACTGATTTCATTTAACCAAAAGGACAAAGGTCAATGAAACAGAAATCGAAGGAATAATTTGACATAACTGATTCTGTCAGCAGGTAAAGTTACATGAGGAATGAAAAAGTAACACATACCTGCCTGAAGTTCCATTGACAATGATGCCACGTTGACGTTAACATTCAAGAAACCATAAGATTTTATTGGTGTTGAATCATTTGCAAGATATCTGCAGAGAAATTGAGCTCTTTATACTGATATTTCACTATAGATTTGCAATTAAGGACCAAACCCAAGATTTGAAGCTAAAATCCAAGAAAAATCCAAATACATGCTACTCATTTGTAATTTTCAATACCACAAACACACACACACACACACACACACAGAGAACAGGTCATGGTTATATTTAAAACCCTAACCCGTAGCTTATTCTAAAATCTTTATGTAGAAGATTGATTCAATACTAATGACTCATTCACTAAAAACTGCATCTACATACAAAAATTTCAGTTCAAATGATAAATTCAAAACATGGGACAAACATCAATGGTCTGACCGGTGGATCCAGAGGGTTAGGGTTTAAATGGGTTGTTTCTTCTACAGATTTAATAGGAAAGACATGATTGTGATTCACATCATTATCAGATGATTCATGAGTATGGTCGGAATCGTGGTCGTGATGTGATCGAGCTGGCTGACCTAGGCTCCAGGCCTGTTATGGAGACAGATGGGTGATAAATTGTGGATGCTGAGTTCGATATTGCTACTGGAAGCATGCTCCTTTGGCCATGATCAATACCGAACTCAAGCATCCACAATCCATCACCCAGTAATCACTGTAGCAGGGCAAAAGTCGGTTTGAGAACGATGATCCACTGTGATTATGGTGATGAATAGATATGTGATAGAGAGCGGGGGGGAGAGAGAGAAGGATACAACTTTGATTAAATTGTTTTCTTTTTAAATAAATAAACGGTATCTTTCATTCCAGCGAGTATAGCAGAGATACCATGTTCGTCAAAATCGGTCCGAACCGGTCGATTCAACCCGGTTCGATCGGCATCAGTATTAATGTCGAGTCGGGTCTTGTCTAAAACTTGTTTTTGTAACGAATCGGTGAGACCCGGATTGACTCGGTAGATTCGGACCGGTTGATCCGGATCCAAAAAAATAAAAGTAAAAAAACAAAATAAAAAATTTAAATATTTATTCATACTTTATTATAAATTTATAAAATATAATCATTACATCATATTTATTTAATAATTAATTGATGAATATGATCCAAATATAAATTTAATTGAGTGACTATACACATATTGATATTTTATAATTAAATTATCACTTATATTTTTATTTTTTTGTAACCCTGGTTCAACCCTCCGGTTGAACCCGATCCGACCCCTCAACCTTTGACCCCTTAGTTTGTCCAAATCAAACTCGATCCGGTTCTGACAACATTGAGAGATACCATTAAACTAGATCTAGAATACTATTGGCTTATTAAATTGTGTAAAAAATATTATTTGAATAGCTTAAAATATTATTAAAATAAATTCTCATTATAACAGGAAATCCAACCTAGTATTTTCAAGTACAAAAAATGTTGTTAAAATCCAAGGCACATTGTTTGAATAGCTCAAAATATTATTAAATATATATTCAAGTAGAAATCATCACGAGTTTGCTCGAATCTAATTAATTCTGAAATTAATGAAACCGGACTCGTGGGAGCCTGTCTAGTTGCTATAACTCAATTTCAGTTTCAAGGGAAAAGGAAATTAATTATATATATATATTTTAAAAAATTATAAAAATGCCATTGGAATGAAAATAATCCAAGAATTAGGCAAGTTAATCTCATTTTTTAGAAAGACGAGGTCATAAGTGACTGACATCGTCTTTTCAAGAGATTATTGTATTTATAGTAACCTTGTCTCTTGAAGAAAAGAGGTTGATCACTTACAACCTCGTCTCTTCAAAAGGCATGTTTAACTTGTCTATTTTTAGGATTTTAAAAATCAATTAAATAAGAAAAAAATGTAAAACAAACTTTTAATTTGAAATAATATTAGGTTTAAAACAATTGTTCATAGCTCATTAATTAAAAGAAATTTTATAGTTTTATGCTTTTTAGTTGTCATGTTAACAACATAAACTTATAAAATATTTAATGATTGCATGTAAAAATAGTTTTTTTTTTTTGGCCCAATCATGTAAAAATAGTTTGACATTTGTTTTTTAATTATAGTTATTTTATAATTTCTTCTCTTTTTTGCTTTTATTAAATAAAAAGATTCGATAGGGCATGACTTGGGGCGTTCAGAACTCCAAAAGCCGCAGGCTATCCCGATGATTGTTCTCAACCATTGACATGCACTTGCTCCTAGCTATATAAATGGAATGATTAAATTTTGACGAGAATCCCATTTGGAGAAAATTTTCCTTCATCGTATAATTAAGATCTACGGAAACAATAGGGAACTAAAAAATTTTTTAAAAGCAGTTCATGATTAAAGCAATTGAGAAGAAATTTCAGTGTTTAACCATTTCATATCATTAAGACACGATTTTGACCTGTAAATTTTAGGGCGACAATTGTTGTAAAAGCAAACAACAAACAATGAAAACCAATAATAGTAAAAAAAAAAATAAAAAAAAGGGAATTAAAGATCAGTTGAAACCGATAATTAGCTACGTCTAATGTTAACAACTCCAACTCTAAGTGTTGATGGTAGACATTAGGTATCAGCAAACAACTCTACACTCTTAAAATAATTCAAAGTCCAAACCTTTCAAAATCAAACTACCTTGAACTCTTTAAACAACTCCAAACTCTAAACCTTGTGACAAATTCACATCAATTTTGTAACATTAAGATAAAATGAACAAAGCTGAGAAGATAGCTAAAAGGATAAACAATAATTTCATTGATAAGTTGAGAGGTATGCATTTCCAAGTCGTTGTGAAGTTAAAAGAGAGCAATTGCAATCACTCTATCTCTTCATTCTACTTCTTTAATACCAATATTACAAGAAAACAAGCATTTAAAGACAAAAATTCTACAGTAAAAATTAGTACTAGTAGTTCTATTCCTATAAATACAATCAACGACAATGGGTTTTGTTATAAAATTTTACATTTAGACATAGAATTTTTATCTTTAAAATCCACTTTTGTTGTAGTGCAAGAAAATGACATTGGGACTATGAATTTTGTTGGTCAATAAAAGGAAAATGGTTTCAAATGCTTTATCACTTCATTTTATCTTATGTTTTTTTTTATTTTTTTTATTTTTACGTCAGCTATGAATTAGATTTTTATCTATATTGTATATGTATCGGATCTATATATGTAACTTATTTGTATCATATTTATATCATATTTGTTTGATCAATTTATGGATAAAAACGTCAGTTTTTCATTAGTATCATTTATTTACAAACATCTACTTGAAAGTGATAAAAATATGATGTAAAAATAACTAAAATATTATAAAACAAACAGACTCGTTGTTAGGATTTTTCTCGAGAATCATTTTAATTAAGAATTGTGATGCGAATTGCAATATGATCAAAATCGTGATAGAAATTATAGACCGTGAATCTGCGAATTTATGGAGATTAATTTTGTTGTTTTAGTTGCACGAGATTCAAATATATTGCTTTGAATGTGTTTTCGCAAATGAAGTGACGCATGCTTAGGTTTGTTTAAACTGCTCAAAGGTTAATGTTAGTGCAATAAAAAATACATCATGTGATTTATTAATTATCATAAATTGAATAAATAAACTGCGATTATAGAACGTGCCAATTATATACAGCATATTCTTTTCTTTACAAGTTTTAACAGCGAGACCCTCGGAGAAAAATTGTGTTCTACAACTGCGATTTTGCAGTAACACCACAGCAATAGCTTACTCGAACCATTTTGTTAAAAAGTAATTTTAACGGAATAATATTTTGACCTATTTGTGGACGATCACCGATTCCACGAATGAGCGTCTTGTCTCGTCAAAAATAATAATAGTAATTATTGAACAATAGATGAATCGTTAAAAAAAAAAAGAAAAAAAGAAAAGAAAAAAAAAACAGATATCCATTTATAATCCGCTGGTGTGACATGGCATATACACTTGAATTTATCAACAAACATTATTATTTATAGATACCACAATCCCGTTTTATTTAGCACAGCGATATTTCGTCACATTATATCTATTAAATACAACAAACATTATTAAAAAAGAAAAAAGAAAAAAAAAAAAAGGAAAAACAATGTCTTTTTGTGGGGCAACCCCAGGAAGATTTTTCTGAAAGTAGATACTTAATTCAGCATTGACATTCACTTTGGAAAGAGTCGGTAATCAGCTTGGAGTAAATCTGTACAAGCAACAATGCAGCCTCAAATTAAATCAAGATCAGTTATTTACTCAAAATGGTTCTTAACAGTTGCATTTCATGATATAACCTGGACCCTGTAATGCAGCAGGTATGACCAATCACCATAATTTGTACTAGTGTTTTCTTTTTCACTCACAACAAGAGCGTTCTTAGAGCCTGGACAACGGGAGGGAAATTCTCCAAATGAACGGCATGTCCACTGTCAGGAACTTCAGTGATCTCAAGGGCACTGCACAGTGAGTCATCATTGTGCTCTTTATGCTACAACATTCCTCGTACATCTGCTAAGCAAAAGCAATTGCTGTGAATCTCTTGTCTCTTTTTCCAACTACAAGTATAATGGGTGTTCTAAACTGCTTCAAATCTTCTCACAATGACTTGAAGTACCAAAATACTGAAGTTTTGACTCAAGCCTCGCTTTGGAAATGGACATACTATTCTTCTATTTACAGGGGTCACTGAGGTTATGCTAGAGAGATGAACTCAACAAATTAAAACCAGAAACTTGTTTCAGTCACTAGCTAGGAATTTTCAACTCAACAAAAGCTCTTGGTATACCCATAGCTTTAGGCCACACAATAGGCAACTTGTTGACAAATTCCTGTAGAATCTCAGCCTTTTCAATTTTTGCAATCCAAGGATGCATGGAAGACAGAAATACTAAAAAAGAGAATAAATTTTTTTAAAAAACGGGAGTTTTCAAAGAGCTTACCACTGTCTAGCTATACTTCGCAAGGCTTTGTACATAACTGTACTGCACATTAGTGATGAGTACCTGATTATATTGGGGATGACTTCTCAAGCTGCAAAGAAAACAAAATCTCTATTGTGATTTTACACAAAACAGTAACCTTCGCAAAAGAATTAGTGCATACAGAAATCAGACTAAAATTGCCTCCTCCACAATTGGCCAGAATAGGGAGCCCAAAAAGAAGACATGATGCTCTGTATTTTTTAATCATCTATTGACCTGTAAATTTTTCTTTCAAAGACATCTTTTAAGCCTAGGCTTCCAGATATTAGAGCAACTCCATCAACCTTCATATCAACATTCATCTTCCTAGTTACAAATGTGTGACTCTATTTAAAAAAAAAAAAAGGAAAAAGCCTCCCTATATCATTTGCATACCTGATTAGTGAATTTCATGGCCATGCATAGAGCTATTCATGCTCACATATATATCTTGCAAGAGTAAATTTTTAAATGTTATTTTCAGGTAAAAATTGCATTAATAGATCTGCAAAAACATTAATGGACAAATCTTTGTTCCTAAACTCTTTTATCTCTTACTTTTTCAAGTTTTGAATCCCCATGGCCTGGAAGATCAACAGAGGTACATCTTGTCGTTCCAGAAAGCGTCTTCATTAGGCAAGCCCTTCTTTAGCAATCCAAGAAAAATATGAGAAACAAAGTACATCATCCTGCAGAAATGTTGGACTTCTCAGATGATGGAGCACAAGATAAGCAGCACCATTTTAACTACAACCTTGATCAATAAAGCATCATCTGGGGTAACACTGTTCAACAAAAGGAAGCATGCAATATGTTTGGGGTAGCTTAAACTCTGCAGAAGTAGTATGTTAATATAATGCTTTTGTTAAATTCATGAAAATTAAGGAGACAACTCAGACAAGGACAATTTTCTCAAAAACCAAATGAAGTGAAAAATGTAAACAGGAAAATGACAATATGATTACAGACTCAACAAAGAACTTGATGCAAATAATTATTGAAAAGAATATAGAAAGATCCTAAGGTATTGCTCTCTCTCTCTCTCTTTGAGGTCAAGCATTCTGCACTCACAGTTTTTCTTCCCAACTGACTTCGATGAAGAACAAGACATCCTCTAAATCTACAATTATATCATAGACACTTCCTTGTCTGAGGATTGTTTAATTGTGATGTGTTCATTAGGCTGGCATCTCTGAAGTGGCCTATTAGCATCACCAGTAGATACTTCTATGAAACCATTTTTTGTAAAACAACAAACCTTCAGAGGTTTGCTTGCCACATCTTCGTTAAGCCACTGGTAGGTCCCAAGACTGTGTACTATGGTTCCCCCCCATTAGATTATTCGTTACCTATTACAACTTTGCATGATGTAAATCAAGATAACTTGAAAACGTCACAAGTTTGGATAAACCTAGTCCACTTTCAAATGTGAAGCTCATGACAGCTATCTTTTGTTGAAGCTGAGCCCATCGAGCCACAACAGCAGACCTTTCAAATCCATCAAGCATGCTTGGTTTAATTATGTTGGACAAAGGAATAAAATCAAATTAGAGTTGAGATAACTTCATGATATACAGTCACTCCTGATAAAAGGGAATGCGCATGCATTGTTCCATGCAGCATAAGGTCATTTTAAGTCATTGTAAATGAAAATCCAGAGCAGTTTATGAAAAATACATTAGAAGAAAAAGTATCAAAATCAGTAAATCTATATTAGGTTATTATTATGTTGTACATGTAGATCCTTATTACAAAACCATGGGATGGACCTTATGGATCTTAGTCAATGCGTATGCTCATGTGGTTGTTTAGTATGGGAGGGAGTATAAATATTAAAATCAAGTTATATTACAAGTTTAAGCTTTTAGTTATGATGGTTTAGGATCTAAATCTGATAGATATCTTGGAAGACATCTGTTAATCAGCTCCTAAATCAAATCTAGATCAAAGCTTTATATTTATCAAACTATGCAAATGGTCACCAAGGCCTATACCAGGTTGGTTGACTGTTTTGTTCCAGCATCCTGTAACTCTAAAGGACGATTAACAGTAAGTAATAGATGTAGAACAAAATCTTGGCTGGTCTCTACCACCTACACATTCACAGATGCATATTACATGGCATAGATTAGTAACCAACATGTCATGGTCAATGAAGGCAAACTAGTCAGCATATCAGAGAAGCAAAACAAATAAGGTTCAAAGGCTGCCCAATTAACAGAGCAGAAGATCAGCAAATGCAACAACATTAGGCATTTGCATTCTGAGTTTCCGATAAGCACACACTGTGATTAATGATCCAAAATCAAGTACATAATAAGTAGTTAATACTTGGCTCAAGAGCATAGATTAAAACAGAAATATATGAAGGTAAGAGACATTAGCCAAAATGCTTAATTTAAAAATTGATAGACTGGACTTGCACATGCATTATGCATTTAGATCCATTAACTAACCAAGGAGCTTACTACAGTTCGTCTTAATGACATCCAACTCACACCAACTTGTCAAAATAGGATAATAGTGTTACAGAGATAGTTGGGTATTAAGCAAAATATCCCAGATTAATAGAAGACAAAGCAAAAAAGTACACTAATAAAAAGAACAAGTTGCGAATCATTTTCATTGTATTAGATAAATCATGTGAAAAAGCTCAACAAAATTATTGCCTTGACACTCATTGAATTGCAGCTTTCTAAAATAATTCACAGGATATCCAGAAAACTTATACCAGGAGAATGTCTGACTGTGATCAGAACTGCTCGTCTATGATAACCTCTTTCATAATGCATAATGTTCAAGTGAAGGCTCATCAAAGCAAGCCATTCAAGTTATCACGGATGATGCAATAATGCAAGAGCAAAAGGAGTTTGATTCTAGAGCAATACAAAAGCACTGGATGAAGAATAGCTCAGCTAGTGTGCCAAAACGTAAACTGGTTAGCTTAAGGAAACTTGATCTTATTCTTACCATTAAGCCAAGGTGACAAGACTCTCAATAATAAGCGATGTCCATAGAGCATTTGTATTGGAAAGGCCACACAGAATAAGTCCTTTCAGTAGCTGGATCATACTGAGATTTGAAAGAATACAGAATTAGTATTATGAATCCAGAGTTAACCTTCCATAGTTTTATATATTAGCATCAAACTTAACCACCAAGAAAAAAAAAAAGGATCAAATACTCTGTATGCATTCCAGTAGTAGCCATCATCAATCAATGATTCTAACAAAGATGTAATAAAAGCATTGCCTGGACAACAAAAACAGTGCTATCATGTTTTAACATTAAACTGAAAGATCTAGAGAGTCAATAACGACGATCCCACAATCATTTGTCTATAGACATGCTGTACTACGATAAAGGATCTCTTGACAGAAAGAAGTACATCAAACGTGCAACAAGGAGATTCACTCCATACCATCATTGCTGCTAAAATAGAAACATATAATTACATCAATATCAAAACCAGCTACTTATAACTAAAGATGGACATGGACAGTTATTATGGCAGCATGGGATTTTTCAAAGCAAAAGGACATGGGACAAGGAAACCAAATGGAAGGAAAAATTTGGCATAACTGATTTTGTCAGCTGGAAAAGCTAACTGAGGAATGAAAAGGTTACAAGAACCTGCTTCACACTTTGCTGACAATGATTCCATGTTGAAATTAACATTCATGAAACCATAAGCTTTTAGAGGTGTCAACAAAAAATTAAGCTCATTCAGCCTCTTGAGAAACCCATAAGATGTCATACTAATGGTTCATTATAAATTTGGAATCAAGGACTAATAAATCTGAGATTTGAAGCTAAAATTCAAAAGATCAAAATGCAATGATTGTGAATTATGGATATAAATATCATACTCATTTGTATTACGCAATTAGAGAGATAGAGAGAGAGAGAGAGGGGGAAAGAACAGGGTAATGCCTAATCTTATTCTAAATTCCTCATACAAAAGAATAATTCAATACAAATTTAATTTTTGAGAATCCAACATATAGTTAAAAATTTGCAAGAACATGGAGTAAAAGTCAAAAACTTTTATCTCAGAGTTCAAGTGATTTTTCAACCATACAAAGGCTTTTAAGAGTAGATCATATTTCATAGGGGAATTTCTGTCCAGTCGTGGACGACAAGAACAATGAGATCATGTTGTTATATTAAACTGAAAGACATACACAGCCAATCAAGACGAAGCCACAAGCATCTATCCATAGGCATATTATACCTACAATAAAGATCTCTCAAAAGTAAGAAACATGAACAAATATTCTGATAATCTAATGCACAACATGGAGATTCACTCACTCCGTACCATCATTGCTGCTAAAACTGAAACATCCCCATGCCCAACTAGCTCAATTTGATGATATAACTACACCAATATCAAAGCCCGTGCTGCTTATAACTAAAGATGGACACAAACAATTATTCTGATAGTGTGGGCTTTTATTCAACCAAAAGGATGCAGGGCGGGCAATGAAACAGCTCCAAAGGAGTAATTTGACATAACTGATTTGTCAGCAGGCAAGTTACTAGAGGAATGAAATGGTAACGAAAAACTGCCCTGTGCTTCATTGACAATATTTCCATGTCGGCATTAACATCCAAAGAACCATAAGCTTTTACAGGTATTGAATCATTTGTAGGGTATGTGCAGAGAAATTGAGATCATTCAGCCTCTTGACAAACGACTGATTCAATACAAAGTGCACCTGAATATTAAAATTTCCAATACACAAATGATGTATTATAAAATGATTTATTTAACCCTCCTAATTCAAAGGATATTATTGCGTTATATGAGGTGCCAAACATCAATTACTTCCTGGCGAGTTAAAACTTGACAGCAGACAAACACTACTATTCAGTACAAACCAAACACAAATTCAGTATCCAATGCAACTCTATAGACTAAGATAGCAGAATACTGTAGCCAACATCAATCATCATACCGATTGTTGGGTGGATCTGGAGTGTCAGAGTTTAAGCTGCTTATATCATTTGTGGATTTACGAAGCAGGATGCCCAATACAAGTGGGACACAGGACAGCACAAAACAGAGCCAGCAAATCCATCCTAGAGCTGGGGGAAGGGATGAGCTAATGAGTCCAAATAGACCTAAAATTATCAATGCAACTCCCACATTCTCCATTACACTTGCTGCTCTGTGATACATACCTTTCAACATCATTCGTTGAGTGTTGCCGCTATACCAAGACAAGTATGAAAGCGAATGAAGATCTCTTTCGTTGAATAATGATCAAATCAAATACAATTTATTCGTTCTGATTTTTCTCCTTCTTGGGAAGTCTATGAAATGTACATTTCAAATTTGGTACAGTCTGTCCAATTTTAAATTTCATAAATTAGGCAATTTTAGAATGGGCCTAGCAATGCTAGAAGGAATGTTTCCTCTCCTTTTTTATCAACTCTATATGAGAGGTATGGAAGGAAACTAATTAGCATGGGCCTAGCAATGCTGGACCTTTTAGGAGCAACACATGTATAGACTGTGCAGTTAACTTCAAAAGAGAAAATAAAGGCAATCTTTTTCTGTCTGTCATTGCTATTTCAACCAGGCAAGTTGGAAATCAACTTCAAAAATATTACTGTCATTAATGCAAATTTTCTATCAGAATGTTATCATTGAAGGTAGATCATAGTGGTAAATAATACTTGCCCCTTAATGGTAGAAGCTAACTTTAACTTTTGCCTCAGCACAGTAATTTCATCCTTCTTAGGCTGACTGAATGTCAAAGTTCTAACATTGTTACACATGCATTGTATAGATATTTTTCATATGGAAATAGAAGAAAAAGGTTGTACAAGCAAGCTACGAACAACTTGAAGTTTATACTGATCAATTAAATAAATGAAAGTAGCATTGCCTTTAGTCTAGCTAAGGTCACCTTATATACAACAAAAAACTGCAGATGCCAGCAATAAATATTTCATCTAAAAAATTCATAATCAAGATAATTACAACCCAAAGATTCCACAGCAACCAAGAAAAATAAATAAATATAAATCTTGTGGGATAGAAGAGTATTGCTTGTGCATAACAATTCATCCACAACAAAAAGGACAATGGTTATTTTGCATTGTTTTCATAACTAGAGTGCTAATTTCTAATTTGAAATGCATTGGAATGAAATGTAAAATGTTCTCCAAAGCCATAATCTGTGTGCATAAAAGATATCACTAATAAATACCTATTTTTATGTCTATGATATATATGAGGGAGAAGACATCATGCTATAAAATGCATGCAAAGGGAACAACTTCATTTCTCTATTACTAAATTAAGCAATATAGATAATAGAGTACTAAAAAATATATAATAACCATAAAATTTAAGGGGTAAAAATTATTGTAGAAGATAAAAACTTATAATTCTCCTCTCAACATTCCTTTCTTGTGTCGACATAATATAATAATGGTTTTGAATCTCATTCGTCTTTGTCAAAGATTACAATTCTTAGTTTCGCTATCTTTTTTCGAGAACCTCCGAAAGTTCCAACTAAAAAGGTGAAATGATTTTTCATTATATCAATTGAAGCAACAAGCTTCCCAACATTGGGAGGCTTGTTGCTTCAACTAGTCCCCGTGTTCCTCGAAAGGATCTCTTAGTTGTTGAGAGGGTTGCCCAAAAGCAGTATATAAGGCATACCCAGTAAAACTTACAAGTAACCCAGATATAGAGATGGCGACTAGGGTTGCTGTTTCCATTATTATATAATTTCAAGAACAAAATGGATCTATAATAAGATCGTTTATTTACAACAGAATGGTATACAAAGTCAACGGTTAGAGAATAATATTTACCACAATCAACTTTAAAGACAGTAATGAAATGATTTTTTATACCCACGCAACAATTGAGTAAGTTCAAAATTCCTAATGGCAAGCTTTTTTGGATTACTTCGCAAATGCATTCATAAATCTAAAAAGGAAGTCAAGAAATTTCCCTATGCAACAAATCACTTGCAGATAACTAAACAACCAGCAAGCTAACTAAATGAAATGGGATAGTAGATATTTATTTGGGACTATAAAAAGTGTTTGCTCAAAATGTCAAAATTAAAATTGAAAAAAAGAGAAGAAAACTCAATGGTAAGACAATCAGGAAACCTTATATGCTTCTAAACTATATCTAGCAATGTATCTCAAATGTAAAACCCTATACCTTTTTTTCGCATCTATTACATTATACAGCATATAATGTGATGATATTATGGATGGATATGAACAATCTAACAATACAACTATGATAACTTATAGCAGGCTCATCATGACAACATTTGAATAAATGGCTAAAATGCAATATTCAGTTTTAGAAAACAGAATGATGTGAACAAGAGGCTTACAGCTGAACTCATTCTGTCTTGATCGCTTTTTTAGGTCAAAGCTGCCCAAAACAATATCTTCTGATCATTGATATACTCTGCAAGCTAATATTTAAAATGCGTTACTTTTTTTATTTAAAATAACATGCTTAAATTAACAATGTGTATGTTTCATAGAAACAAATTTTCCAAATATCTTGAAAACACCATTATTACCTAATGTGTACAACAATATAACATTATTTCAAATAAAAAAATTTGTGGGGACATATTGTTTTGTATAAGGATCATACTCCCAATTTTCACATATTTACGAAAAGCGCAAAAGTAAAAACCCCACTTTACCCCAAAAAATCTTCTTAAATTCATTATAAATGACACCACCGGCTGCTACCGTCACTCCAGCTACCACCTACTGCTAAAAGCTTCCAATAATTGCAACCATTCCTGGTCGCTATAAAAACATTTGACTAAATATTAGTAAAGATGAAACGAATGATCTGAGGCTTCAATCGAGAGTAAACATTTTCCTGACTCGATTATGATGGTCAACAAGAGTGTCCGTCTATGAGATCGTGGACGTTTTCTCAAAGCAACTAAAGCATAAACGAATGATGGAATGGACATTAAAAGGGAGTCCCTTTTACCTAATAAAAATAGAGCCTCTTTATGTTTCCATAAATTGATAAGTGAGGGCAGAGATTTGAAACTATATTGCTATGTAACAACTTCATAAAAACACAAAAAATAATTTAAGTGTTTCAAATAGATTTTGATCTCTCGAAATATCATCAAGTTTACGAATTTTATTTATGAAAAATCGTATAATGCCTAACTATAAGAGATTATTAAAATGTAGCCTATCCCCTCAATTTTCATATCAATGCAGTCTCTGCATCTACTGAAAATATCATTCACACAACGACTGTGTTATCAACAAACATGCTGGAAATATAGTTATGACATTTTCTATCATTCACACAAATATACTAAAGCTTATCCCAAAAAGAAACAGAAAAAAAAATCGTTTACCCACTCTTGGACCTAGATGCTGCTCGCAAAAGGTCACCAGCACCGAGATGGGTATCCAAAGTGTTGAACAATATTAACACGCTGGTACCTTTTCTACTGCCAGAGACCCCTGAAAACTCAATTACACATAAAAATATTGTAAAATAAGCTTCTAAACCAATCCTCAAACATCAAAATGCATTCTAAAGTTCATGTCAATCAAAAGTCATTTTTATAATGCAAACAAAACCAGATCACTATGATAAAACAAAAAAAAAAAAAAAAAACCAAGAAGTCTAGTCATAAAATCTGGCAATCAGAACCATGCTTACAAGAATGATCTGCATCCATGGATTTGAGGATTAGAGAATAGGTGACCACACTCAAAATTTTATTACAAACACACTGCATATATGCTTCACGGTGTCAGTGGCATAGTACAACAATCAATATGTAGCAGAAAGAAACTAAAAGGTTTCCAAGGAACAAAATTCATCCACATAAAAGGTAAATCAAGACTCTTAGAACTAGTGAGGATACAAAAATTCATTAAAGAAAAGAAAAGAAACCGAACCCACCAAATACAAAAACAACTTTAGGCTTCTTCCCAGCCATGCTTCCAGTGGCTTCCTATAGTTGCTATTGTCGGTATTACCATGGGTCCCAAAATCGAACGAGAGTGGTAAAGGTGGATATGGTGATTAATTTGGGGCTAGGGTTAGGGTTAGGGTTCGGGTTTCCATCTGTTGAAGACAAGAAGGAGAGGGAGAAGGGAGACGGGAACGTAAAAAATGAGTTAGACAGAAGAAAAGTAACCCTAGTTTTTTTCTTTTTCGTTTATTTCATATCTATTATTTTTCTTTTTAAAAGGAAAACTTAAATTCAATAATATTTAAATGGTAAGACATAATTTATTACATTGTTTAACTTTAAATCATTGATATTAAAATCGTGTTATAATTATTTTGAACATAGGTAAATATAACTAAACTTAAAACAGGTATTTAAATATATAGACCCAATACTATATAAGGCGAGTGTTGCTATTGATTAGGATAATGAAGTGAAAGTTACCTCATCGGTACAAAGAGGCAAATATCACCTCATTCCTTTAGTGATTGGCGACATTCGCCTCTTCAAGCAAAACATGGCCTTCTGAAGATAAGTTTTGAGGCGAATTGCTCGCCCCTCTAAGTCAAATAATGCATAAATTTTACCTAGGTGAATAGATTCGCCTCTATAGCCCATATAACTACCGTGTATATACACGTATATAATATAATTTCTATGGAAACATGGTGCATTTCGGAGTGTTCAAAAGTAAATATGATACTAAAATTATTAAAATTGGCCTCAACTTCTTTAATAATATAGATAAAAATTTAAAGCAGGTTCTTCGAGAACTTATAAAAACGCAGCATGCTCTTTTTCACTACTAATTCCTTGTTTTATGATTCTTGAGTTCCAATTTTTATCATTCCACATCAACCGGCAAGAAAAATCGTATACAAAAAATTTAAAAAAAATTAAGGGGAAACAAAAGGAAAGAATTAGATGTATATGTTAATAGATTTATAGATGCATGGCTTTACATAGAAGTACAGCAACTGCAATGAAAATAAAATTTTATGTAGTAAATTACCAATAGAAGAAAAATGAAATGGATAATAAATTGTGGAAAGATTGCAAATACATCATTTAAGTAGGGATTAAAATGTATATGTGATAGTAGAATAAAGAGTTCCAAAGTAATGATTTCCTAATTTTCCAAGCTATTAATTGGTTTCATATGGAAAGTGAGCCTATTTGGGCACGTCGGCTTGGTATCCTTCTTACATTATTTTCAAACCGAACTGATGTTGAATCGATATTGATATGATAGTGATGAAAAATCGATAGTTTCATAAATAACCAAACAAACTAATAGAGATGTGATACCAATAAATTACAGATATTGATTCGATACAGATTTGATACCTATAAAAATATGACAATCTAAACAAGCCTTAAAGTAGAAAACTGGCATTGTTGAATGGATTTCCTATGAGTAATTATTGATCAATTAATAAATTGTTGGTGAGCACTATGGGTCGTTTATGATGGTGTTGATTAGTAGTTCATGTTACTAATTCATAAATGGAGTCGAGTCGAGATTGGTGGAGAGAAAACAATAAATGATTGGGTATACGAATGGTAGAAAATAAACGGGGAACATATGGAGTATAGGATTCATGAGATCATGGTGGGGTAGAGAGACGAAAGGAAAAGAGAGAAACATACGGGAGGAGAAGTAGAAAAGAGTACTTCTAGGAACAATAATGCATTAGAAAAAATTTTTCATACTTTTTTAATGGATCGGTCTCATGTGATTATTGAACAGCTAAAATCTATTCTAATTATGATTCTCTCTAATTCTCTCCATAGTAATATTTTATAATCAATATAATATCAATACTATGGGTAAAACAGTCTTGTAATGAAACCGAAGAAATTCCATAGCGGGCTTCTCGATTAAACATACTATGATTATTATAAAAATTTTAAGAAAAGTTGGAAAGATTATTCAAACTTTGCAGAAGTAATATTGTAGGAAAATTCTACTATCTCATGTCTTTTTAATGAGACCCATTACGTACAAAATTTAAATGGCTCAAATATACTCTTACCATAATGAAACTCTTTATATATATATATATTATAATCTTTATAATCAATTTAACAGTATTTTAGAGTTCCCTAATTCTATGATATATTTCTAGTAGTACAAAAGACTAATTTTGATAATTGCAAACCCATAAATTGAAAATGAAGTATCATATAAATTAAAACCATACAACTGATAGAAACTCCTTAAAGAGACATACTTTGTATTTTTAAGTTTGAGAAATTTAGGACCTATTAACTAAATAAAAAATAATAATAAGCCTATTTATCAAATCAAAACCAAACCGCAAAATGCAATGTTATCTTGGTGTGCTTCATGGTTCGTTTTGAATGTTCGAATCAACTATAAAACCAAATCACAAAATACAGGTGTTTTTTAATTTTTCTTTGATTTATGATTTGGTTAGGAGGTCTAAAATTTAAAATTGGAGACAATTAATAATTCAGAAATTTACATATATTTTGCTATATTTTTAATACTATCATGTATAGTTTTTACAGGAAAAATACACCCAAAAATAAAAGAAAAAAAAAAGGAAAAAACAAGACAAACAAGCCGATTCATGTACTCATGCACCCAAGGGACCACCTTTTCATCTACTTTTAATATTTCTAGTATGATAATATCAAATGGGAGGTAGCATATTTAACTCATGGGGTCCACCTTTGCAACATTAAAGACCATTGGAGAACACGCACATATTATATAATATCGGACACACACGTGCCAGCACCATAACTTTCCCAAGGTAATTTATGTCCACAGCCGCTACATGATAAATAAATAAACCGAGAGAAGACATACGAAACACATTTAAGGAAGAGATCGCATGAAGAAAGAAGAATTCTCGCGGAGACGAACGGAATTTCTTTTATTTATTTATTTGTTGCCTTCTTATATCCTACGCTTTAGAAATATTTTTTATTAAATCATTCTTCATATCAATTTATTATTATTTCAATTATTTCTAGATGCATTGGTGTTTCTTTAATTCAATCAAGTGCTGATTTTCTTATGAGAAGTCCATGAAATTTAATCACTAATCTACTATTGTTTCTTTATCGAAATATGATTAAATAATTAGATTATTTTTATTTAAGTCTTGATATTATGATTTGTGTTCTAGGGCCCAAAACATAATATTACATAATATTTGTTATATCAAGATTAAGACTTTATACAGTGTTCTTGACTAAAAGAAGTCTATGAAAACTCAATTAAGACAATGGGTTGTAATAAATTGAAAAATAAATTATTGCAATTTTGACTTCATGTTAATTTGATTAAAAAATTTAAGAAAATTGTTAAAAAGACTCCGGTGTAATCCCTCTAATTTTTACATAACATGATTGTAATAATTATTAAAAATATAATATAAATCTTAAAGAACTATAATAAAAAGTAGTAAAAATTGCTCCAATTTTTTTTTTGCGAATTAAAATTATTAAAGTATAAACAAATAATGATCAATGATAAATCGATCGTTACTGTAAAATTTAAAATCAGTTTCCTTAAATTCAATAAATAGAAAATAAATTCTATATTCGATAAAATAATAAAACACTTATTTTCGAATTAATCCTAATATTTTACAACCTTAAAATATCTTTAGAAAATTTATAAACACTCATTATTAAAATAAATAAATTCCTAGAATAGGACTCTACGATACGAATCAATTCAACAAATAATTATATTTAACCTTAAATTTCAATTCCAATAAAAGACGATTAATTTTTAGAACCTATTGGTTATAAAATTAATTTAAAGATAAATTATTAGAATTATAAAATATGCAAAAAGATAAAAAACTACTCAATACCAAATAATCTAAACCTTAATTAGTTATTTTAATTATACCAATATTTTAGTTAGAAAATATTGAGTCTAAAGAGACTAGAACCATAATTTAACCATTATAACCCGAGAATATTTATAATTAGTGAAATAAACATAGTAGCGAATGTAAAATAGGTATTAAACATATAACCAAATAAAAAATCTAGAATAAACCTATGAGTAATAAAAACTCATTTATAATTTAAAAACCCGAATAGAAAATTCTTTAATCTTAATAGATACCAAAAGCAAGATTTCATGACACGAGTCAATGATATAACTACGTTATATTTATAAATTATAAAACAAAGCCTAAATTATAATAACAAGTTTATAGAGCTTGGTGGCTAATAAATTACGATGAAACACCAAATTACTAAAAATAAGTATATATGATATCACTACACGATATAGCTAAAAACTGATGAATATCTAAAAATCTAGAACTCAAATAAAAATTCTAAAAACATAACCTTAAAACTTAGAATTTTCTAAGTCATATGAGTATAATATCTTGACTACCCTTCCAGGCCCTAAATTTTTAATCATGCAAGAGAAAAACTTAAAAATATTTAATCGCGTTACTTTAAAATTTAAAATTTCAACTCCACAATTATCTAAGAAAATTATAGAACCATTACAGATGATTTAAACTTAGTTTACTCAAAATAAGCCATCTAAATATATGTGTATGACTCTATATTTTACGCGATAACTTAAATATTAACCTTAAAATTATCAAGAACTCATTAATTTGTGGCATATAAAATATTTCCTTCAAGTGGGACTATTGTAAACCGACTTTGAAATTGCGAAAAGAGGAGAAGACCGCCTCTTGCATTCCAATTTGCAAATCACTTTCAATGACTCATCTAGTTAATGTAATGCATTCATCATAGTGATGTGTAATAAAGACCACATTGCAAGCTCCTCAACGTCCATTACAATGCATGAATGAGGATGTTTCTTGTCTTGCAACTTGTTGAAGAATCTAGAAAGCCACCTAAAGGAAATGATATAAGCATTAAATAGGTTTTAAATCATCAAATTATTTGACTCTTCTCCTTCCTTCTTCTACCTAAATTAAGAACAATAATTTATAATTATAACTCAAGAAATGATATAAGCATTAAATAGGTTTTACATCATCAAATTATTTGACTCTTCTCCTTCGTTCTTCTACCGTAAATTAAGAGCAAGGATTGATAATTATAACTCAATTAGGCTTTGCATCTTCTAGCTAAATTAAAGAAATGATGAAAACTAATGAATTTATTTAATTCTTTTTAATTAAACTCCAACCGTAGAATATATAAATTACATATATACACATTCATATTTTAACCAACAACAAAACTTTTATTTTATTCAACTAAACACTTATTTACATCAAAGTTAAAACAAAAGACAAATCTAAGAAAAAAATTTTATTTTAAACCTTGCCATGAGTATAAAGAAATAAACAAAGAAAATTTCATTCCATTATTCTTATTATCTATGAGTCCTTTTGATGAAGCAAGAATTAATCTATGAGTCATGTATAAAGACTTAATAAATTTTAGTCTTAAAGTTTTATAAAGACCATGTAATATAACTTTTCACACATAAATTAAAGATAAACATCACCCAATTAAATGAAAATCTCCTAATTAGACTTAAACTAATTAGGACATAAAATTTAAGAATGTAATGCACATGAAGAGTCTCTTTGCCGTATAGAATGAAAAAAAAAAAAGAGAGAATTTTTAAACTCATGTCACAATCAATTTGACAAAAGAGAACTCTAGATTCCTCATTTATTAAACCAGCATAAAAATCAAAACCTAAGACCCCATAGGAACCATGAGTCACCACATCGGCACGTCTACACCTATCATATTTCTTTCTTGGCGAAGTTGTAAAAGGATCACATTTATAACAATTAAAGACAACAAGATAAAACCACTCCACTTTACTCACTTTGTCGTGCATAAAGCTTCTCACCATTCAACTTTTATAAATGTCCTAAATATTCTAAGAAGATAGAAACAATTTAACCTTGAAATCTTCCAAAACCATGAGCCCCGTATGCTATTTTAAGACAACATCAACATAAAAAAACATCCACTTCCACACACACAAAGCCAAACTAAAACTTTTATTAGGAAACTTTAGCAAACCTTTCATAAAAGGAATTATCAAGGAAGAACCACATCAAAAAGGTAAGGATATGCCTAAACAAATTTAGTTCATCAAAGAAAGATCAAACTCACTTTGACCTATTATATGCATTAGGACAATCGACGAACAATATAGTGAAAGCCATCGACTTCAAACTTCACAAAAATTAAGGTAATCTCTACCTAACTCTATGCCTATATCAAGTTGTGATAAAGGTTTCGTTAGAAACTAATCTTGATATCTTAAATTATAGATCATACTAGTTGATTCAACTTTGGATTTTATGGTAAATTTAACAAAGCACTTATAAGCAAGGTATTACTTAGTGTATTCAATGAAGATTACTCGTTTATTAGATGAAAGTATGAACTATTATCAATAACATGCCTATGCTCTAACATACTAATAATTTAGCCATGATTATATTGAAAACATATTACCAATTACACATTACTAAACTTGGAAATTATCAAAATTTTAGAAACTAGTATTATGAATTTATCAAATATTCATCTAAATTAACCTATAGACTTCTTAAATAAATTTCGGTCCATATGAAATATGGATTGTACCATGCATACATTATAATAAAACTTAAAAGAAAAACCATTACTCGAATTAATATATATATATATATATATAAGGCTTAATAAAAAAATAAACTAAACTTTGAATATTATGAATGATAGAAAAATTTAAATTTACATATACAGATAAGGTTGAGAAACCAAGTAAATTAAAATATTTGAGATTTCCTTACAGGATAGGTATTAAAGAATATAAAATATATAAATAAGTTTTAAATAACGTAATCTCATCAAATTATAGAAATAAACATAAAATAAAATCAAGAGAGACAAAATAAAAACAAATATTAGATAAACGAAATTTACTATCTTGAGGTTATCAAACTAAAAGACTTATAAAAATATAAATCAAAATCTCAATAATGAAGGTAGTAAATAAAATAAAAGAAATGTCCTAATATAAATATTAGCATTCATAGAATAAATAAAAAAGATACAATTTAAGTT
This sequence comes from Combretum micranthum, assembly GCA_024138025.1. Classification (NCBI taxonomy): domain Eukaryota; kingdom Viridiplantae; phylum Streptophyta; class Magnoliopsida; order Myrtales; family Combretaceae; genus Combretum; species Combretum micranthum. The sequence goes on from JAMXBD010001577.1 coordinate 320,168, forward strand.
TATGCAGTTACAGCTAACATCTAGAATTTATAAAAAGACTTCTCTTACAAAAAAAATGTAATAATACAAATTCTTATAATCTTCGAAAAGTCTAAAACTTTTGAATAAGCAAATAGAATAAATTAGGAATTAAAAAGATTAGAATTAGAATACAAAATAATACAATTGAAACCATTATTTGAATAACAATATAATAACTATATGTTATTTATTTTATTAGGAAAACCGAGTGGTACTAGATTTTCCTGAGGATCATGACGATTAGCAAGCAAAAATGAACAGGTGAGTAACTTTGACCTTATCATACTATTTATGCTTGTAGTATAGCTGCACCTGTAATCATATAATAAACTGGCATGGTGTGGGATTAGGTATACTGCATGAGGTTTGGTGTATGCTTGATTGCCAAAATTATCCTATTATAAGTGATAGGTTTATTGTATGATAGTTACCGTATGAAGCATGTTGATATTGTCTGTGAATTGTATGATCACCTTAAACCTGACTAAAAACTTTTGACACCATAAAGGAAAATGATCATGCATTACACGATTTGCATAAACAGAATTTGAGCAAATGGTAGCCTACCACATGTTAGTATGTCGCCTCTCTTGATAATGCTTGGTTGACCTAGGCTAAAAGCTATTAGATCAACGTAAGGTTACCTTTGAGCTGTCGGTACTATAGGAACTAAATGGTAAACGAAGGACGCCGCTTATGGTATCGCTTTGAAATGACTAACATTTAGTGGAGTTTCTAAGGCAGAATATAGGAAATGAGAGATTTAAGATATGGTTAATTTAAAGAGATAATTAAAATGAGTATTGCTGTATTCCTGTATGCTTAGTCTCTCCTAGGTAGGTAGGTCATAGTACCGTGATCCTTCAACCCCGATGAGAGGGCATAAACCTCCATCCTGCTTTGGATTCTAGATCATACAAGCTTGTAATGTGCATATGATTAATTGTTACAGTGCATATGATTAATTGTTATATTGCATATGATTAGTAATTATACTTGTTTGTTATTGTTTGATGTGTGCTTTGGTCAGGTTATCTCACTGAGCTCGTGGTTCACTCACCCCCCAACAGTTTTTATGCAGGATTAACATTAGCCGGGATTGGGATAGGAATGTGTGAAGAAAGTTTCTCCAACAAACTCTATTGAAGATAGAAATATAGGATATGGTAAACTTAGAATTCAAATTAAATAATTTTTTTATAATAATTTGAAATTTGTAAGTCGTAAGTTTAAAACCCATTTTCACTATTTGGTAGGGGATACCGATTCTCTGCAATCTTTGTAGAAAGACGACAATCGGATTCCATTGTTGAAATCCAGCAATATAATATATCATTTATATGAAAGACATTGATAAATAAATAGTCTTGTACACTCTGACTTAAAAGATGGCTCTCATATTACGCGTGCACACGTGATATGATAGCTTTAGATTAATCCTACTAGGCCCCCTTTCGAGGCGTGACACCCGGCACTCAGAACGAAATTAAAAGCTTTAGCGAAAATAGCCATATTAGCTAAATATATTAAATTTACTTGAGATTATTAATTTATGATCGATTTGATTTTCTCATGTTTTATTTGATTGAACTGTAAAGGTTTTCTCTATGATCTTTTTAATATATTGCAATGTTAATATTTAATTAGTTTTTGGCATAGTTTTATTTTATTTAAATTCCAACTCTTTAGATAATAGTAAAATTAGTACCGGTCTAGAATTTGGCTTAATCCTCATAAAAACTACAATCCCATTCACTTCTATATTGCTCATTCGATTAGTAAACTTGCTAAATGAATCCATTCATTTGAAATCTATCTGATTAATTTTATTTTATCAATGGGTAGAATAAATAATTCATGGAAAAGCTCTTGATTTGAAAAGCGAATTTGTATAGTCTCTTGAAAAATTGCTTTGCTTCGATGTGCTGGCATATATGCTTACCATGAATAATTTTCATTAGCTTTCTCCTATAAATATATATATATATATATATAGTTTTCATTATCTTAATAGATGATACCCGTATCTTTGGCTTTCTTTAACAAACTTCACGTTATATGAAAGTTACATATATGAAAATTATACGGTTTGTTAATTGCATGGCTAAAATCTATTTCGAGTTTTGATCGTGATTAAACTCTTAATTTTTTTTTACATTAATCTTTTATAATCAATGTAAAGAATCGACATGCCCCGAATCTAAACTCAGGCATACCTAGTCTTCAGCCACGTATAATACTTTAAGTATTATATGCACAGGTTTTCTTAAAAGATATGCTTATACCGAACATTTGCTAGTCAATTTTAATTAGATTATGGAGATAACTTGATTTAGCAGTGGTGAAAAAAAATTTTATAATAACATTTTTATCTTCTACTTGCACGAGTAGATCAACTTTCATAAAACAAAACCATACCATCAGGAAATAAAAACAACCATTAAAATCACTTAAATCCACGCATATAATAATAGATAATTTAATAAAAAAATAATAAATAAATGGAATATCTTTGAGAGAGAGAGAGAGAGAACCTTGCAGGAAATAAAAACAACCATTAAAATCACTTAAATCCTATGTGATGGTTCCTACCAAACTATTGGGGCATGTTGATACATGAAGCACTGCCCTAAATGGTAAATGATGCTCGTTTCCACATAAACATAGTGTGTTTGTTTAATCGTATCCTGATCGTTTTGGTATTATATTTTTATTATTTTTCATACAGATATTTGATAAAAAATAGATGACTATAAAAAATTGATAATTTTACTTATAAACTAACCAAATAGATACAATGCGTATATGATACTGATATGATATAGATAAATTATACATACATATATGATATAGATACGATACAAATGACAAACTAACAATCCAAATAGACATGTAATGTCTAGAAAATAAACCTTTTTTCTGGTAAAGGAAGGCCGTAATTGTAATTGGACCGGTTGTTTGGGGCACATAAAGCGCAAGACCCATTTGTTGCTTCCACACCTGCAGGTTGTGCCATGAAATGGGCTTTACGGGATTTGAATGTCCATCCTAGCCTGTTAGGGTTCGCACTGTCCCCTCCCTTCCCCCCTTCTCCTTTTACTACACTGTGCCCCCCTCTCTCTCTATTCAAATATATCACGAAAACACACAATATGCAATCGTCATCTCTTTCAATTGACATCTCAATGTTCCCCTTCAAAAATTCAAAACTACCATCATTTGGTAATCAAACAATGTTCGAATATTTTCAAAGTGAACAATGGATGTAGCTAAATAAATAAAATGTCATCCATTAATAGTCTGATGATGTGACAAGTTAAGAGCAACAAGCATTACATTATTTATTTAAATATATTTTTTTCTTTTTTAATTGTGGGATTTGAACTTAGTTCATTCCCTTGGAATACATATATCAATGACATTTATTATACACTTAAAAAACTGTATAGGGATGGAAAACTTTTTTTTTTTTTTAACAAGTGCCATTAACACATTTTGAATAAGATGGAGACAAATTTATACACCTTACAACTAAAAAGGTCTATAACACTTATAAGAGTTTATAATATCCAAAAAGAATGTTTTAAAAAATTTACACACATGAAAAACAAAAAATTCAATTATTACTTCGTAAAAATTTGGTTGCCATTGTCTAAAACACATGGAGGAGAGCAAGCCCACCATAGCCCGATATATGTTATTCAAAATATTTTATTATAGCATAAAAATTTTTTATCATCTTAGACATGTATTTTGCAAAGCCATTGGCTATTCACGGCCCAGGAACCGTTGCAGTTTGTACAAACCAGCTATATTTAGTACAACAATATTTGTTGCATCATCATTACTATAATACTACAAGCACTTGAAAGAAAATAATAATAATAATTATCTTACTTATACATGAGAAGGAAAACACCGTTTTTTAAACACCATCGACATTCATTTTGGAAACAGTCGGTAGACGCATTTGATCGGCTCAGAGATAATGTTACATCTAAATCGCTCATGAGCAACAACGTAGTTCCAGATTAAAGATTTGACTTGTATTGATTTACAAGAGAACTGCGTATCTCTTACTTATTCAAAGTTTGAGTCCCCATAGCCAGGAAGATCAACCGAGATACATCTTGCCAACCCAATAAGTATCTACTTTATGGCAAGCCATTCTTCCGCAGAATCAAGAAAATCATAGAGGAGTACATTATCCCACAGGAACGATAGACCTCTCAGACAATGCAATATATGATAAGCAGCACTATTTTAAGTACATCTTTTCATCAATGAAGCATCATTTGGTGATCCTCTGTTCAAGAAATGGAAGCAGACAGTATGTTTGGTGCATCTTAAACTCTGCGGAACTAATGTGATAATACAATGCTTTGTTGAGTTCATGAAAATTAAGGAGACAAGTACGATGTTCTCAAAAGTCAAATGGAGTATAGAAAGTAAGCAGGGAAACGACAATATGTTTACAGACACAACAAAGAGCCTGATGCAAATAATTATTGGAAAAAATGTGTATATATATAGAAGAAGATCCTGAGGAAAATAAATGCCCTCCCCCTCTTTGGTTAAGAATTCTGCACTTGCACTTTTTTCTCCAATTTCTAGCACTTAGATGGAGTACGAGACATCTTCTAAATCCACAGTCATATATGAAAAATTATGTATAAAAAATTAAATACACACACAGAAATTAAAAAATAAGGAGAGAGAAGGAGATTGGAGTCATACTTTTTAAATTCAAAACCTTGACGACGTATAGCCAGATGTTCTCCTAAAAACTTCATACATATAAGTGATTTAATATAAGGTACATCAGTGTACTAAAAGTTGCAACACAAAATTATTCCTTGTCCGGGTGACAAACGGCAAACACATTCAGTAGAAAGTTCAACTCTACATAAATATAAAAAACTAATAATAGATGTTGGAGCCAACGTCAATCATCAGACTGGAATGCTGCATAGATCTGGATGGTTAGTGTCTAAGCGGTTTACTTCATCTGCGAATTTAAAAGCAAGATGCTCAATACAAGTGGGACACAAAACAACGCAAAACACAGCCAGTAAAACCATTCGGGGGTTGACAGAAGGGATAAGCTACTGAGTCTGAAAAATCCCAAAAATATCAATGCAACTCCCAGTTTCTCTAATACACTTGCTGCTCTTGGATAGATAGCTCTCAATAATATTCCGTTAAATGTGCAACGGTACCAAGATAGAGTGTAACTGTAATAAATCTAGATTGAGGAAGATAATGTTTTTGGATTCATTAAGAAGCAGCCCGGTTATGGGTGGTACGAGACTCAAAATTACTTTACTTAACTCTTGACTTTGAAATAGAGAGGTGATTGGATTCATATCATGGCGGATGGGGTTCGGTATATTGGTCTGGTGGTGCTGTGATTGGGCTTGGCCTTGCTGATTTTGGCTTTGAGGTGTGTTATGGTCATGAATAGGTGATTGTTGAAGAACTTTGAAAACATTGATAGTGGACATCAACCAGCAATAGGCTTGGCTAAGAGCAGATACAATCTGCATAAGAAGACCAGGGCTGGACGCTGGTTTTGGTTGCCTGAGCTGGGTACCATTGCTATTGGAAGCCTATTCTCCTCGGAGTTTGATGGCATCATTAGATAATTTGAGATGCATTTGATAGTTGAGATCAAGCTACAGTACAATTGGGTTAAAGCAGCTCTAGCATCCCACATGTCTTGTTGGTCGAGATTTTAACCTGTATATATGCTAGTAAACTTATAGCAAAGGGTAAACGAATTAGAATGTTTAGGTGCTACGAGGAGGGAGGGACACGGATATTACAATGGAGAGAAAAGGAAGTTATATAGGAAATGATAGAAACAACCATTTAGGAAATGAATAAATGTCATTTATGATCAAATCAATTCTCTTAATAAATAAATGATCAAATCATTGATATTAAAATCAATTCTCTTAATAAATAAAAGATCAAATCATTGATAATCAAATCAATTCTCTTAATGATACCGTATAGGAAATGAATAAATTTCATTTATGATCAAATCAATTCTCTTAATACATAAATGATCAAATCATTGATGATAATCAAATCAATTCTCTTAATGATTCCATATAGAAATGAATAAATTTCATTTATGATCAAATCAATAAATAAATGATCAAATCATTGATAATCAAATCATTTCTCTTAAAGATACCATATAGGAAACGAATAAATTTTATTTATGATCAAATCAATAAATAAATGATCAAATTATTGATAATCAAATCATTTCTCTTAATGATTTCTCTTAAGGAATGGAGGAAGGAATGAATTCTGATTTTCGTCCTTCTTGGAAAGTCATTAAATGTAAGGAATGGAGAATAAATACAAAAGTGACTCCTTGCATCAAAAAGTATAAACAGAATAAGGCAACTTGCCAATTACTGCATATAACAGCAGCAATTAACTTATCTATTCCAGCAGAATGATGAAGTGCAACAGCACCTACATCACTAGATATTGCTAGGTCGGTACCTCGCTAGAGAAGGCATTTAGCAGTTTCATTGTGCCTTTGCCGAGCAGCATGGATTAGTGGAGTGTCGTCATCTAATTAAGTACAAATAAGAGCATAAGGGACATAAAAAGATGATGGCATAGTTTTCCACTTGGATTCTACTATAAAAAACCCCCACGTACAGATCGTCTCATTACAAGACAAATTTTCATCATAATTATAGTTTTTCCATGAAATTTGTAATCAATATCTTGGACAATGGACACATTATTGCAGTCATTCAAAACCCATTCTACAACCATAAAATTGTCTATAATAGGCTGACACAAAAGGATCTTACATTGAATTAAGTGCATAATAAACCTAAGACCACTCAATCATTGGTTATACATAATATGCCTACCTAAATATTCAACACAACCAAAAACTCTATTCTCAAACAAGGAAAGGGGTAAAGTCAATAATGTAATGTTAATTTCAAGTAATTACCTCTCCATGGGAATTTTCCTCATGTTTAAGAGCTTGCCAGTCAAGGAAAGAAAAAAAAGAAAGAGAGAGACCCTACATGCATAGATTAAAAAAAAAAAGGGTAATAGATTAAAAAAAAAAGGTAAATTGCAAATCCACCACCTTATATTTGTTTCATGTGCACTTATCTAGTATATTTAAAATTGAGTATTTAGTCCTCCGATTTTTAAAAAAGTTGCTTCCAAGACTCTGTGTGCATAGAAAACAGCAAAAGGATTACTGACATAATAAAAAATACAAGATAAAATGGTCATATAACAATCTAAATATATCCTCAAATTCAAAGGTATGGAACTAACTGCACATGATGCAGATGTATAGTGAAAATTAGTATTGGTCCTTCAACTTTGGGAAAGATGGAAAATAGAGAGATAAGCCATGGTCTTGCTTATATTTAAAACATAGAAAAAAATGACCCTAGTTGATTCCACACTTTCAGCGCAAATAACCAATTCAGTATATTTTGAACCTCTATTAGGACTGAAAATAGTATACTGCATCATTTTCACATGCTCTTTAATAAAGAAACACGATATTTGTTAAAGGTGCAACTATCAATGCAATATATTGCACAATGCACATTGGATTCTTAAGTAGAAAAGGAAAAGGATCAAATGTTAAGGAACTCCTTTATGATCAGCATGAAAAGAGCGAAATCATGTGATTTTCTTAGCCTTTTTTCCCTGCTGTTAGCTGCTCTTTACTGCAGTCAAATATTTGCCCGGATCCATGTCATGCAAATGTTACATTAGATATTAAATGCTTATTCAGCATAAGTATAGCTACAGAAGCATACCATAGTTATAGAAATGGAAGTGGCTTTTCAATTATATAGAGTAAAAGTCTGATACTTTTACCTCAGGGACCCAGTCATGTTCAACCATATTAAAGCTTCCTAGACTAGATCCTATTTTAAAGGGGACTCCCCTATGATCCGTGGAGCATATGAACTTGACTGGACAACAAGAACAATGTTATCGTGCTTTTATTTTCAACTGAATAATCCAGAACATCACTAATGATGATGCCGCAATCATCTATACAATAGACATACTTGTACCTGCGATAAAGATCTCTCAAAAAAGAGAAATGCAGCTTCAAATGTGCAACAAGGAGATTCATTCTGCACTATCATTGCTGCAAAAATAGAAACATTCCCATGCTCATCTAGCTCATTATCATATAATTACATCAACATCATAAGCAGTACTGTTGATAATTAAAGATGCATACGAGCAGCTATTCTGACAGCACGTTATTTAATTTAACCAAAACGACAATGGTCAATGAAATAGAAACCAAAGGAATAATTTGACGTAACTGATTCTGTCAGCAAGTAAAGTTACTGACGAATGAAGAAGTAACACAAACCTGCGGGATATTCCATTGATAATGATTCCACGTTGACGTTAACATTCAAGAAACCATAAGATTTTATTGGTGTTAAATCATTTGCAAGATATCTGCAGAGAAATTGAGCTCATTCAGTTTCCTGACAAACACATAGATGTCATATATATTGATATCTCATTATAGATTTGGAATTAAGGACCAAACCCAAGATTTGAACCTAAAATCCAAGAAAAATCCAAATACATGGTACTCATTTGTAATTTTCAATACCACACACACACACACGCGCGCGCGCGTACACAGAGAACAGCTCATGATTATATTAAAAACCCTAACCCTTAGCTTATTCTAAAATCTTTATATAGAAGATTGGTTCAAAACTAGTGACGGATTCAATACAAACTGCATCTACATACAAAAATTTCATTTCAAAAGATAAATTCCAAACAGGGGACAAACATCAATGATCAGACCGGTGGATCTAGGTTGTTTAAACTACAGATTTAAAGGGAAGACATGATTGTGATTCACATCATTATCAGATGATTCATGAGTATGGTCGGAATAGTGGTCGTGATGTGATTGAGCTTGCTGATCTAGCTCCAGGCCTGTTATGGTCATAGATGGGTGATAAATTGTGGATGCTGAGTTCTATATTGCTACTGGAAGCATGCTCCTTTAGCCATGAACAATTCCGAACTCAAGCATCCACAACTATCACCCAATGATCACCGTAACAAGGCATAAGTCAGTTTGAGAATGATGATCCACTGTTATTATGGTGATGAATAGATATGTGAGAGAGAGGGGAAAAGGGGGAGAGAGAGAGAGAGTACTACTTTGATTTAGTTGGTTTTAAATTGTTTAAAACTAGATCGAGAATACTATTGGCTTATTAAATTGTTTAAAGGACATTGTTTGAATAGCTTAAAATATTATTAAAAAAAATTCTCATTATAACAGGAAATCCAACCTAGTACTTTCAAGTACGGGGAATATCGTTAAACTCCAAGGCACACTGTTTGAATAGCTCAAAATATTATTAAACATATATTAAAGAAGAAATCATCAGAGGTTTATTGGATTCTAACCAGTTATGAAATTGATGAAACCGGACCCAGCGAGTCTATCTAGTCGCCATACCTCGGTTTCTGTTCCAAAGTAACTGGAATTGTGAAACTAAAAAATCAATTAAGTAAGAAAAAATTGTAAAACAAATTTTTAATTTAAAATAATATTAGATTTAATAATAATTATTTATAACTCATTAATTAAATTTTTTTTTATTGTTGTATGTTTTTAGTTGTCATGTTAACAATGTAAAATTATAAAATATTTAATGATTTCATGTAAAAATAGTTTGAATGTTTGTTTTTAAATTACAGCCATCTTATAATTTTTTTCTTTCTTTTGCTTTTATTAAATAAAAAGATTCGATACAGCTTAGACTTGGGGCGTTTAGAACTTCAGTCTTTGTGTGACCCAGTCACAATCCAGAAGCTGCAGGCTGTCCCGATGACCATTTCCAACCATTGACATGCACTTGCTCCTAGCTATATAAATGGAACTATTAAACTTTGATGAGAATCCCATTTGAAGAAAAATTTCCTTCATCATATAATTAAGTTCTAAGAAAACAACAGGGAAAAGGAAAAAAATTTAAAAACAGTTCCACGATTAAAGCAGTTGAGAAGAAATTTTAGCGTTTAACTATTTCATATCATTAAGACGCGATTTTGACCTGTAAATTTTAGGGTGACAATTGTTATAAAAACAAACAATAAAAAATATAAACCAATAATAGTTAAAAAAAAAAGGGAATTAAAGAACAATTGAAACTGATAATTAACCACGTCTATGTTAGGAAATATCCCTATAAACCTGAAAGTAATAACATATTATTTTTCCTCTTACCTATAGTGATTACAATCAATCAAACAACAAATAAACAAGAACAGAATAAAATAAATAACACCAGGATTTATGTGAAAAACCTCAATTTTAGAAAAAACCATGGGACCAACAGCGCCTAAATCTTCCATTATCAAATAATGAGATTATATAGACTTTCTTCACTAGGTAACACTAGTGGATCACTCAATCATCATCACAAATCGGTGGATTACAATAGGAATAGGCCTCTCTCTCTCTAGAATCTCTTTCTAGGTTTTAGGATAGCCTCCACTTCTCATACAGACCTTAGAACAAATAAGAAGAATGTATATATGAAAAAACAAGGGAAAAATCGCAGCAACATAAGCTGGTACACTTTAAAAGAAGGCTGGTAGTGTTGAGAACTATGTTCGAACTTCGGCATTCTTACATCGGTGGGTACGCAGGTGACCTTGGCCGCTACACCGACAGCGTACCCCCCTAGGCTGGTAGCGTTGAAGCTAGCCTAGACAGATCTGAGCTCTTGGAAAATTTTGTTCGATTTCAATGCTGACTAATATTGTGAAGTAGACCGGCGGTGTATGGTTATCTCCAGTTAGTGTACAGCAAATTCAACTCCTTTGTTTACAAAAAAATCTCCTTATTCCAAGTCAACTTCCAAGTATATGCCATATACTTAAGGTATCCTTAATTTCAATGTCTACTAAATATATACAACAAATATTTAAGATCTTCTTGATTATAGACCCATATAAGTTGAATCTATAATCCAACAAACTCTCTCCAACTCATATGGGGGGTTCCATCACACCTATTATCTTCCTGTAACACCTTTCGTTTGACTGAACCATTTCACAATCAATTTTTACCTTATACCTTGATTGTGAGCTCTTTTTATCAGTCTCCAATCTGTATACCTTTTTGTGCTTCAGTAGTCTCTTACCCCTTAGGCAGTTTCACTAAGTCATACATGTGATTCTCATGTAATGATTTTATCTCGTCTTGCATGGTTTCTTGATAACACTCTGCTTCTCCTTTGTTAGTCAGCATCACATGCTCATGTGGACTGTATCTCACTGATAATCTTCTATCTCTTGAAGATCTCCTCAACTTAATCTGCTGATGAGGCTCATAGGGCTCTTCAACTGAATCTTCTACATTACCTCGATCATTATTAGAATCTTTAAGGAAGGCAATGGGTGTACATTAACTGGGATCTCATTTGAGGATTTTGACTTCTTAGACTTTTCTATATCTTCAATGGTTTGGTCTTCAATAAAGACTACATCCCTGCTCCTGACAACCTTCTTGTTAGTTGGATCCAACAACCTGTAGCCATACCCATCGTATGCGTAACCCAAAAAATTACATTCCTTTGATTTCACATCAAGTTCCCTTCTATTATCCTTAGGAATATGCACAATTGTACTGCAACCAAACACGTGTAAGTGTTCATAGGAAATACCTTTACCTATCAAGACTATCTTTGGGATATCTCCATCTAGTGCATAAGAGAGGGATAGATTTATCAAATCAGTCGCTGTCCTCACAGCTTCACCCCAAAAGGATTTAGGCAGCTTAGCATGAGATAACATACACTTTACTCACTCTATGATAGTGCGACTCATCCTCTCTATGATGTTGTTCTGTTGTGGGGTCTTTGGATATGTCTTTTCTAGTTTAATCCCATGTTCCTTACAGTATTCCTCAAAAGGTCCTCTATACTCACCACCATCGATGATGTTGTTGTAAGAAAATATCATAAATAAAGAGAAAAGAAAATACTTTGACAAACAAAGGAGAATTATCCTTATTTTGGCGAGGCGATCTTCACAACTATGGTAGGGTTCCTAATTAATGTATGATCAAATAGGATTCTAAAATGAGTTTGATATAAGTAGAATTTTAATTAGATTTCTTATATGAGTGATTCTTGAATAGATATGAATATCTGATATATCTTTTGAAATGACTTCTCAAATTCTGTTTGGATTTCCTATAAAAGATACTAGGATAGGCATCATAAACAACTAAAACTTAAACAAGACTAAATAATTGATGAATGTTGGTTGTGTGCATGCAGTTGACTTTGATCCAAGGAGTGACAACCTTGTCCGACGTGAGCATGGTAGTTCAGGCGCTTAGGTCACCCCTGTCATGATGCAATGACTTTCATAAGTGGCTCAGTGGATGACCGATGGAGCAAGCGGTATCGGTATAACATCTACTTAGGCTCGGGATAAAGCAATATGTTTTAGTTCATGTTTGTATGACCAATTGAACTAACTGATGTTATGGACTGGGATGAGTAGAGTTATGTAAAGGCTGTAAACCCTAGATACGACTTTTTTCTTATAACGTCATGTAGGAGATATAGGTATTAGGCTACCTATATCAACTTCCTGAGCTGTTACTTAGGACCCCTACATTCCTAGATGCTTGCTTTGGAGCGTGAGTGCTTGCAGTGTTGTTTGATTTACTTTAATTTAAAGATAATAAAATTGTTGTTGCTGCATTGCATTTGGTTAAACTCGTATGCCATATTGCGTGTGACTATATTACTATGTACTGGGCTTCAGCTCATTGCTATTGTTGTTATTTTGCTAGGTGTTGTAATGATGATGATGAGCTGATGAAGATGATTGGTGGTGATGATGATGTTGTTGCTGATGATAATGTTGGTGATGTTGATAATGAGGTTTGACTCGGGTTTTGAGGTGATCTTGAAGGTTCGAGAGGAGAAGAGAAATGAGTTAGGACCGTGGATGTATTTTATTATGTTTATGTTTTATTTTAAGGAGCTAGATTTATCTCTTGACTTTGTATTTTCTTTTAAAAGGGTCTGGTGGTGCCTATATGTTTGTAAATGTTGATCTACTCATGAGAATAGATTATAAAATGTTTTTATAAAATTCTGTTTCTTAGAAAGTTGGTCTGCTTTGGTGGGAGTAGAGATCTTTTTTATGTTTTATAAAGTTTGATTTTTCTATAATTAAATCCAGTTGTTTTACAAATCTAAACAAACGATTTCATTAATTAAAATTGGTTGGAAATATTCAACACAAACAATTTTTTTTTTTAAAGAAGTCTGAGCGTGTAATGCATGAAATATTATACATGGTAATGATTGCCTTAATTAAAGTTAGAGCGTTACAATGACATTAAGAAAAATCAATTATTGAGATGGAAACCCAATAGTCAAACTCTTGAGCTCCTTATCAATATTTAATTATCTATTTTATAAGTGCCCAAATCTTTATCATTTCGGTGGAATACTTTGCATTAAGAATTTAATTTGACTATTTTTTTCCCCTCTATTTCTAACATAATGTTCGGGACGAAGGAAAGAAATGTGGAAAAACAAATAAGAAGAAAAAAGAATTAGGAAGGAAAATATTTATTTGATTAGAAAGAAATGGTAGTTAAAAAGAAGTTAATTGAGTATTTTATATAACTTGCTAAAATATGAAAAGTTTTTTAAAATTTTAAGATGTCTTTTGTGGTTATTTGTGTAATTGCAAATAATCTTTTTCCAAATTCTCTCCTACATATTGATAGTGTTGGTGGTGATGTTTTTTATGGTCCCAAGTTCTATACTTTTTAAAATAAGTGGAGCAAAATTTTTTCCACGTCACTATCCTTCTTCACCTTTCTATCCATCAAACCAAACAAAGACAAGTTTTTTTCACCCCTTCGAATACCCAAAAAGTGTGAAAATTTTTTTAATAAATAATATATACTATATATATGTACATGTAATGCGTATCTACTCTTCATATATATATATATAATGGCCAAACAAGACAATGCTTTTATATATAAACTAACCATTGTCTAAAGGATTACACCAAGGACCATACTTGCCAAAAACATCATAGTCAAACAACCTCAGGAGCTGGGATGGGGTGGGAATCCACCTATCATAAGGATGCATCCCTTTCCTTACATAAGAAGCTACCCCATCTGTAACTTTGTTTGCATCCCTATATATACGAAGAAAAGAAATATTTACATCAACAAAGGAGTCAGCTAAGGCTTTAGCTCTTTTAAAAAACAAAAAGGAGCTCCACTGTAGATTCTTTGAGTCATCATTGAAAGCTTTGACTATCTGGACACAATCTGATTCGATTTAGACAAAATTCTAGCCCCTTTTCTTTAATCATTCAAAGGCCAAGATGGCAGGCTAACAATTCGCTTGCTTCTGCTGATGGAGTCAAATATTGTTTTGATGCTCCCCACAACAACTTGCCCGACCAATCTCTCGCTACCGCTGCAATGCCACACACCTGATGTGCATTGGTCCAAGAAGCATCCACATTAATTATTACTAAAGACTCGCTGCCACAAACGCGTGTGACCTGGTTCCATCTTCAACTTGAGTTTGTGTTTCTACTGCTGGAGGGACTAACCACTTGAGGAAGGCAAGAAGGGCCTGGTAATATCTCCTCCTGCAAACTAGTCCAAGATTAGGTCAAGTCTCTATTACCATTGTGCAAAAGAGTGCTTGCTTGAGGTGTCTCTTTATCTGGATTAGATCTCCCCAAAAAGGACTTTTCCTTGAGTTCGGAAATGGATGAATTGTCGAAAGAGGATTTCTCATTTAGCCAAACTTGAACCCGCATCGCAGTTGAACAAGGATTTGAGCATCGGTTGTTGTTGAGAGCCTCACACCTCTCTTCCAAATAGCCCATGACACTTCTGTTAACCTCGACATCGGCAAAAGGTTCTCCCTCTTCAATAGGACATTCTCCCATGACATGCTAGAGAACCAATCTATAAAAGTAGTAACTTGTCTGCGATCATACTTAATCCCCACTACATCAAACCAAACACATAAAGTCCAATCACAGCAAACAAGAGCGTGCTTAGATGTTTCGACCGCTCCACAGAAAGCACAAAGATGTAGAGGGCATACCTTGATGAAACAGATTCTGCATTACCGGGATTGAGTTTGTGACTACTCTCCATATGAATTGCCGGATTTTTGGCAATGTCTTAATAGACCAGAATGTCATATGAAAATATAATTGAGGAGAGGAACTGACATGAATATTGTTGTATGTGAACGAAGATCTCTTTCATTAAATAATGATCAAATCAATTCTCTCAGTAAATAATGATCAAATCTTATACAAATCATTTCATTCTAATTTTTATCCTTCTTGGGAAGTTTATGAGATGTAAGGAATGGATGAAGGAATGTCACATGAAAATATAGTTGGTGAGAGGAATTGACAACTAAAGATCCTTTTCATTGAATAACGATCAAATCAATTCTCTTACTAAATAATGATCAAATCAAGGTAATATGCTTTCGTAAAAAAAAAAAAAAAATCATTTATTGCTAAGCATTAAACAAAACGATCATAGAAAAATGACATCGATCGAAATATTGATCGAGTAATATGGTTACATATAAAACATTTGTTACTAAGCACTAACCAAATCGAACATGGAAGAAAATATCATTTACCAAGCAAATATTAAAATGATGAAACTTAAACTATATAGAAGTAAACTCTTTCTAGGAACATTTTCGCAAAATTGAATTAGCCAGGAAAAAAAAAAGGTTTTTAGAATCCATGACTTTCCATCAAACAGAAACTTACCTTTTTTATTTTTTTAATTCCCGATTCGTTCCAATAACATAATCATAAATCTTAGCAGTGAATTTTTTCAATAGCACAATAAAAAGAAAAAAAAAAACCTTTGGTTACTAGCATCGGCAAACATAATAAAACCTTCACGCAAATCTTTAAATCATATCATTCACTAGCAATAAATACACGTGTACAAATACTAATATATGAAAAAAAAAAAGCTATGATTATAAGTAAATAAATATGAAATTACTAATGAAGATAAGAATAAAAAAGAATAATAGTTTCTCTGTCGTTCGATATAACACACCCACTATATTCTTTTCAAAGCAGCCATCATTCCAAGGAATAACCTTCAATGAAGTAGTTACATGGTTATTATAACTAACAAGTTAAGCAATATCTTTGAATCATTGGTAGGCACAGTTCCGTTAACCAAACTAAAGTAATCGGTTTTTCAATTTCTTAATTCGAAAGTGATCCATTATTAATACTTAATAGTCTTAATAGCAACATTTTATTTTTTTGTTAATTTTTCATGTTTTCAGTTCTAATCATTTGACATGATGTTTAACTAAAAATTGTGGTTAACCATTTTTTGTTATAACCATAAAAAATTAGAGCCTTTTGATTTATTATTGCATTAAAAATTTATTGCAAATCAACAAATCAAATAAAAATAAAACCAATAAATCAAGAATATAAATCAATACTAGCTAGTAAAAAACTTAAAATTCAATACCAATATTATACAAACTAAAACTTCATGTTTTCTTTATATACCAAATTATAACACAACAACAAGTTATTGAATACTTTCTTGGATATAAACATTTCAATTAATACATGCCCCTATAGACATCCCACTTTTTCCACTTATTTTGGAAATTACAACATGTTGAAGAAAGCTATTGACAATGATTGGTTTGGGCAAAATTTCCAAATATGATATAGTAATGAAAAATCTAAATTGCATATACGATTTGGAAAAATACGAGTCTCTCAGGCCAAAAAAAAAAAAAAAAGGAACATTTCAAACTTGGTATGGTTTATCCAATTTTAAAATTTCATAAATTAGACAATTTTACAATAGCAGGAGCTCCAAATAGAATCATAATTGAGATTAAATTGTCTAATTTATGGTCATCTGAAGTACTAGGATAACATAGACCCTCAAAATTATTTTTATTCTTGAGGCAAAAAAAAAAAAAAAAGATTCAAGCTAAAACAAATAACGAGATTCGTAAAATTGGATTATTTTTAATAATTGATTGCATTTGTGATTTTAGGAAAAATCGTTTTGGCAGGGCTTGTACTAATTATTGCTAAAGTAGTTTTAATTTATTTGTTTGCCACATGTAGATCTTGGCTTAGTTGGAAGGCTTGTAAGCTTTTGATCATAATGTCCCTGGTTCAAGATTATTTAATAATTTAATAATAACACAAGTCAATATTTTATTGATCATAAAAAAAATTTTACAATTTTTTCAATTTTCTCTTTTTCAAGAAGTAATTTGCAATATTTTTATCTATTTAAATTTATTTAATAATATTCTTTATTAAATTATATTTAATTAAAAGTTGATGCACATAATTAATCTTTTGGTCAAAGTTTAGGTACGAAATATGACATTTACTTTATAATTTATGACAAATTATTATAACAATGAATAAATTATTTATAAATAATGGCAGGTGCGGGAAAAAAATTGTTATTAGTGGAAAATTTCACCTTATCCTAAGGAATATTAGATTGAATTAATCTCATGACTAGGATAATAAGGTGAATTTCACATCGACTAGGGCATAGGGCAACTTTCGCATCACATTACCAATATATAACCATAAAAAACTCTCATGCACTCATTCTTCTCCCTACACATTTGGCTCATCTCTCTCAACTTTCTTGTGTTCATTATCAGATGCCAATAGGGTTTATTCATTTTTTTTTTTGTTTTTGCCATGTAATAATTTGGGAACAAATGCTTTTGTATGGATTTTTGAAGTATTGATCACTATTTGATTATGCATTATTATTGTATTAGCAAAGACAACTTAAGGTGATATCTTGTTTTTTTGGCTTGTAATTTATTTTTCACTTCTAGTTGTTTGATGATTTATCAATTAACTAATACTTTTTCATTAAAATTTTCAGGTGTTTGAGACATCAAATTTGTGATATTTTCATATACTGAAATATTTTAATAGAAATATAGTAAACTCATCGTTTATAAGATATGTGCATTGAGTTAAAAAAAAACTCATTATTTATAATTAATTATTCAACATTTGTATTTAATAAAAGTTTTTAAAAATTTAATAAAAACTGTTATACAGTTACAAAACAATTATTTTATCTTAAAAATTTTAAAATGGATTGTTTATTAAAGAAAAAAAAAATCCTATATGAGGCGAGTTTTGCCTTTGATTAGGATAATGAAGTGAAAGTTACCTCATCGGTACAAAGAGGCAAATATCACCTCATTCCTTTAGTGATTTGCGACATTCGCCTCTTCAAGCAAAACATGGCCTTCTTAGGAGAAATTTTGAGGCGAATTGCTCACCCCTCTAGGTCAAATAATGCATAAATTTGACCTAGGTGAATAGGTTCGCCTCTATAACCCATATAACTACCGAAGTATATACATGTATATAATATAATTTCTATGGAAACATTTGCATTTTGGAGTGTTCAAAAGTAAATATGATGCTAAAATTATCAAAATTGGTCTCAACTTCTTTAATAATATAGATAAAAATTTAAAGTAGGTTCTTCACAAACTTATAAAAAACGCAGCATGCTCTTTTTCACTACTAATTCCTCATTTTATGATTCTTGAGTTCCGATTTTTATCATTCCACATCAACCAACAAGAAAAACTGTATACAAAAAAAAAAAAATTAAGGGGAAACAAAAGGAAAGAATCACATGTACATGTTAATAGATTTTACAGATGCATGGCTTTACATGGAAGCACAGCAAATGCAATGCAAATAAAATTTTATATAGTAAATTACCAATAGAAGAAAAATGAAATGGATAATAAATTGTGGAAAGATTGCAAATACATCATTTAAGAGGGGATTAAAATGTATATGTGTTAGTGGAATAGAGAGTTCCAAAGTAATGATTTCCTAATTTTCAAAGGCTATTAACTGGTTTCATATGGAAAGTGCGCCTATTTGGGTGCACCGGCTTGGTATCCTTCTTGCATTATTTTCAAACCGAACTAATGTTGAATCGATATTGATATGATAGCGATGAAATATCGACAGTTTCATAAACTGACCAAAGCAAACCAATAGAGATGTGATACCAATGAATTACAGATGTTGATCCGATACAGAACTGATACCTATAAAAATATGACAATCTAAACAAGCCCTAAAGTAGAAAACTGGCATTGTTGAATGGATTTCCTATGAGCAATTAACTATGGGTCGTTTGTGATCGTGTTGAT